>CM058047.1:29397502-29552211 GCA_030169165.1 Centaurea solstitialis
AAGAGCCGTAAAACTAAGACTTCTGGTACTTATAGCCTAAGTTTGACTTTAATGGTCTAGCAACTCAATTATGAATCTTTTACCTTTTATAATAATTTCAGAAAAAATATCTGATGTAAGAGTACTTACAACTTTTTTATTTTTCATGTAATGTTTAAATTTATATTCAATAGTACTATTTAGAATGACCCAATAATTCTTTTTCTTTATTGAAGAATATTGCTCTGCTTTAGATTCTGATATCATTAAAAGACAAAAAGAAATGCCAAGAACAAGTGAACCACGAACACTGTGTTCCTTGGTTTCTAGAAAGATAAGATAATAATTGGTTTAAATAGATAATTAATTACATTTGTGTCCCAATGGAATGAAGTAAGATGTAAATTTTGTTACAAAAAATACTGTAATTAGTAAAAGAATTATTATAAACAGAAACGAATTTGTATTTGAATAAAAAGTGAATAAATTTGCTAAATTTACATAAAAAAGTATTATTAGAAAGATTATTATCAGGAGAAATGAGAGCGTCTATTATCTTAAACTACCTTAATTACATTCGTACTCTACAAATATTTAACTCCATTTTTCTATGCTTCATATACAAAAGAACAAAGAAGTAATAAAAATAAGGACTTCAAAAATGAAAGATCGCGATGGGTGACGGCTGTATGATCCAAACCTATAGAAAAATCGACCAAATTAGTAAAAAAAATCTCAAAATAGTACATCGAAACAGAAACTAGTGAAGAAAAAAAACAGTAACTCCAAACAAAATTCAGTAAATTGAAACAAAATCACAATGGAGAAATCCAGACTGAAGTAAATAAATCGAAAAGCAAAAACGCAGGGGTGGCCCTAGTGCTGGGCTCAGTGGCGGAACACAGGCTTTATAAGCCGAGGGGCCAAGCCTAATCTTTCAAAAAGTAGATATATATTTTAGAAACCACAATAAACACACCAAAGAAAGTTAAAACATATTAAAACTCCAAAAAACACACCAAAGAAAGTTAAAACATATTAAAACTCCAAAGGACGTGATTATTTTGTAACTTTTGCATCAAAGTGGAACTCGACGATCTTTTGCAACTTTAAAATCCTCTACAATTTCCTCCAAGCTAATATTTTCTGCAACTTCTCTTTCAATAAACAAAACCAACGAGTCATTTAGGAACTCATCTTCCATTTTATTTCGTAGCTTTGTTTTCACAATATTCATTGCTGAAAACGACCTTTCTGTTGTTGCAGTAGAAACCGGCAAGGTAAGTATGAGACTGACTACACGATAAATAAGATCAAAAGTGGTTGTTCTTCTAGTCTTTACCAACCATTGACACAATTCTGAAATAGATGTCAATTGTTTATAATCTGCATGTTGAACAACATCGACCTCGTAATGTTGAAGTTGCATCTTCAGAACTAGTTTCTCACGTCACTAAAATCTTCTGGATAAAACTTCTCTACTAGTTGGCATATATCAACACTTCGGAAAGGCTCATCTACACTTTTAGGATCTAAAGTTGATGAAAGGCGAAGCAACTCCATCGAGCTATCACTAAACCGGTGATCTAATTCCATTAGCTGACAATTAATTGCTTCATAAAAAATATCCACTCGGTAGTGATGTTCAAGTGTATGATCACTATGCTCATTACGTGCTCGAGCCCCCCGACTAAAATAGGAAGAAGACAAGTCTGGGATATCAATGTTGCGTACCTGACAAAATGATTTAACATGACTAAGCAAATCATCCCATCTTTCATCCTTCATTTTTTGCAATAATAATTTAGTGGATGCAACTAGCCTCAATGCATTGAGTATATCTTGCTCTCGCCTTTGTAAAGCTTGACATAGAAAGTCAGTGATCTCCATAATTTCCTTCTCAAGATGCAAAACAAAAACAAACTCAAATGTCGTAATAGTCTCATATGCTGAATCCGCGTCTCCTTTAATTGAACCGGTGCCCTCCTCAATAACTTTAAGCAAAACCTCACACGTTGGGCTAAACATTTTAATTAAGCTAGATATTGACTTGAGGTGAGAACTCCATCTAGTATCTCCAGCTCGTTTTAATGCACCGATTTGATTTAGACCTCTACCAGTCTCCAGTTCATCAATAGAAATTAGATATGCAATTTCCTCGGCTTGTGCATTTCTTAGTTGGTCATTTCGCTTAGAAGAAGCACCAACAACATTGACAACAGAAGACAATTGAGTAAAAAACTTTCGCAATGCAATAACTCCATGTGAGGCGGCCGTTAATGCTAGTTGCAATCGATGGGCAAAACAATGAATATAGTACGCATATTTGCAATCATTTAAGATCAATGCTTGTAAACCCTTAAACTGACCTCGCATGTTGCTTGCCCCATCATACCCTGGCCACGAATGGACTTGATATCAAGGTTGTAATGTGACAATAAAGAATAAATCCCATCCTTAAGAGTTTGTGCCGTAGTCTCGGGAACATGAACAAGTCCAAAGAAACGCTCCGTAATAAAGCCCTCTTTATTAACAAATCTCAAAACAACGGACATTTGTTCTCTATGGGACTCATCTCGTGCTTCATCAACAAGTAAGCAAAACTTTCCACCACCAATCTCCTCACAAATCATTCGTCTTACCTTACTTGAAATAAGGTTCAAAATCTCTTTTTTGAATCACCGGTGATGTATACGATGCGTACTTAGGAGCATTATGAAACAATTCTTTAATTTCGGTGCTAAAATTACCAATTGCCTCCAACATTTCAAGAAAATTTCCTTTGTTGATGGAATCTGGTTTTTCATTATGACCTCTCAATGCAACAGCTTGAAATGCACACCAACGAGCTGAATAAATACAAGCCATCAATCTTTTTCTATTCTTCTCACGTTCTTCTGTTGTAAATTTCTCATACATGTTCCGTATATCTTGTTCCTCATTCAACAAATCATCCAATGCTTTTTGTGCAACATTGTGGAAAGATGTGCACTCGGTTCCCATATGATGCAAAAAGACACATTTCTTCCCGCCAACCTTTTTCCAATTTTGAAATCCATCTATCGTAAATGCTTGTTGGCCGTAGTATCCAGGCCCAGAAGGCTTGTTAAACATAAAACATGGAAAACAAAATACGGCATTTGAAGTCTTTGAATATTCAAGCCAAGGATATAACCTAAACCAAGATGCTTGAAAGCTCCTTTTATGAGATTCAGGTCCAGATTTGGGATATGCCGAAAGTATTGGTTGAAGAGGTTCAAGATTCATATAGGCTCGTCGAATTGTATCACGCTGATTAACAGGATAATCATAAATTTGACGACGCAAACCAGGATCTCGTTCTAGTGTACTAAGATCAATTTCATTGGTTTCCATTTGAACTTTTTTGCTTGGGTTCTCATTAACCGGAGTACTAGATGTAGGGGTGTTCTCAGTATCTACCATCACTTCTTCTTGAGAAGAACTTGTATGTTTTCTCTTAAAAAAACCATGAATAGTAGCTTGCTTTTTCATGTTGATCTACATTTAATTTTTTTAAAATAAGGGTTACACAAATTTAACATTGAACAAGTAAACATAAACATAAACAAAAACGAATAGATAAATAAATAACATGATTTAATATAAAATAAACTAAAACGTAATCAAATATAAAGATTAATCTTACCAATAGACAACAACATTCCAATGTCTAACGCCTAGCAGCAAGTAGAAGGGTGTGGGAGTATGGGTTTTGTTAAGCGTCAAGTAAGGGAACTTTTAGGGAGATTGTAGAGGTTTTATGGCTTTGAACGAAGTAAACAAAAAAATTGATTGGGAAATTAAAAATAGTGATCAGAAAACAAAAAAATAGTTATCGAAAAAGAAGTCGAAAAGATGAGCCGTAGGTTAGTGGTTGTGAAATAAACTTCTAGGTTTTTTATAATAAAATTAATAAATAAAATAAGTTTAGGATATTACGTTGGGTTTCTAAAACAATTAGTAAACTTATTTAGTTATGGAGGGACCCCCCACTGCCCTATGTATCATCCGCCATTGGCTGGGCTAAGAGGGTAGTGGCCCAAGGCATCAAAGCCTAGAGGGCATCACATGCCAACAATCAAATAGGGTTTAGTAGGCTCATTATTTGATTTTTTCCAAATAAATATTATCACTATGGCCTCTCGTTTTTCCCTCATGATTCGTGAGTGCCCTTCTGCCTCTCATTTATGACACACAATGTTGCAAATGCTCGTCATTACTCTAGACAATCGTCTCTTAGCCTGTCACCTTCATTCATATTCAAACCCCCGATCTTGGCTCTCACTGTTAGTTCTCAAATCGCATTTAGTTTCTTTTAAGATTGAACAAATGTGTTCTTTTTTTCTTAGCTTCTTAGTTACGCATCTAGTTATTTCATTTGCTTATTTTTTTTATAGAACTATGATGTTTTCCTTTTTAGTTTCTTGATGTTTGCGTATTTGGTTAAACTCAATGTCTTGTTTTCATTCCACAACTATGTATATTAGTGTCTCATAATTTTATGCTTCATAATGTCTTTACATCAATCGTGGTTTAATTATTATTAACTAATCATATTATACTTGCTAATGACACAAATATTTTCACTTTGTTGTAGTGGTTTATTCATATTTGGTTTTTTGTTTTGATCATTTTGCCTTGGATTTACTATCTCCCCTACAAAATGTAGCATCCCCCTAAAAATCTGTATGAAAGTCCGACTAGGTTACAAATCTCTTAAAACTATGTGTTACATGTTTATTAGATAGGGCATTTTTTACTCTTCGCCCAAGGCATCCAAAATCATTGGACCGGCCCTGCAAAAACGTAATGGGTGGAGAACCGTAATTGAGGAGAAGTCGAAGTAATTGAGATGATGAACGTGTGTGTGCGTGTTCTAGATATAACACCCGTAAATTTTTAAACCAAATTATTATTTTTTTTAAACAAATAACTTTTATAAATAAAATACTTAAGAAAATCATTCACATGGTTTAAATAATAAATCATCCGTAATTCCCATTAAATAAAATAACTAAGTAATAACGTCAATCGGAATGCCATTCGTCGGGTACGTCAAGCCGGAGCCTTGCCTTTATCCTTGCTCGTACTTGCACCTAAAAAAAATGGAAATATGATGGGGTAAGCACAACCGCTTAGTGAGCAAGTAATCACATACAATATATCGCAACAAATCTATATATACATCTCATCCACTTTAAAACATCACATCTTAACGGTTTCCCGCTCTTCGGACCATCCCGCAGTCCGGCCTTAGTGGTTACCCAATCTTCGGATCGTCCCACGACCCGGCCCTAGTGGTTACCCACTCTTCGGGTCATCCCGCAACCCGGCCCAACATATCACATCAAAACATATATATCAATCACCATATAAAGCATCTAAAAACCCACTCACCTCGTAAAACGCGTAACACAAATAGCATAACTTCTCACGACACTTTAAATCAATCTGTAAATAAAATTAAATTAACAACTATCAGGTCTCTACCCACGAACCGAAACCTAAATTCGTGTAATTACCGCTAACGTTAAACCCTCAACTAGTCCCAAACGAGTTTCTAAGAAATCCCCCAAGCTACCTCAATATAATAAGTTAAAACAAACTCGGAAAGCGAGATTTCGGACGACGGAAAGGTTTGGCGCTACCTGACCCGCGCCGGATATCACAACAGCCCTTAAACGACGCCTAAATAAGTCCCCCAAAACCCCATAAGCTACCCCCAAACGAACGTTTTAAAAACGAACATCGAATGAGAGTCGCGGCGGCGAGCAGGTCTGAAGCGGCCTTGCCGCGACCTGCAAGTCGCGCCGCGACTGGATTCAATGCAAAAACAGCCCCCGGGCGAATTCCCGGCGACTTGGGAAGTCGCCAATGCACTCGCCGGCGCCCAAAACTCAGACTCGCGCGACCATAGCCCGCGTCGCAACCCGCGCCGGGTTCTGATTCGACAGCTTTGATGTTTTTCTTTAATTTTTCGAATTCTTCGATATTAAACGTGATTTTTAAGCGAAACCCAACATCTACTCAGATCTAAACATGTTTACATTGATGAACAATCGATAAACAACTACCAACAATGATTTAAACAAACCCTAGCTTACGAGAATTCGATAAAACGGGGTTTCGAACCCTTACCTTACGCGATTAGACACGAAATCCTACGCCGACTCTTCCCGTCTCCAATCTCTCTCTTTCTTGGCTGATCTCTCTCTCTCTCTCTCTCTCTCTCTCGTTCTCTAGCTCTCTCTCTCTTTTTCTTTCTCTCCAAGCAATTAAGTGAATTATGAAGGTAAGGAGGAGGGATCTAGGTTTATATACTAACCGGGCCGGGCTTCCTTCTATCATAATAAATAAACTTATGGCCCAAGACTTATAGCCCAAGAATAAATCCTATTTGACTTCAACTACAACTCTCGATAAGGCTCATCTACTATTTTAAATTTTAGAAATAAATGAATAAACAAAAAGACAAAAAAAACACTAACGGTTTTTGGGGTGTTACACTAGATAAGAGACGTGAAGATGAAAATGGCAACCAAATAGAGCTTAGGATATAGTTAGTTGGGGTTAATGAGTATTTTAAGAATTACAAAAATATTGAATTTCATTCCATTGAAATACCACCAATCTCTCATGGAATCACAAAATCCCCTATCTATGGAATTGTTTGGAATTTAAAGATTCTATCGATTAAAAAGAATGAATCAAACAAGGTAATTGAATTTGGTCAAAGGAATTCAACATTGCACTTCCACCAGATTTTATCAGATTCTGTGCACCAAACGCCCCCTTTGCGAGCCGTTTACCAAATGCTTTTCGGGTCACCTATCTTACCGGATGTAAATAACATGGACCAGAATCTTAACCGGTAAGAACGATGGTAAGGATCGAGAGCCTTACCCAAGTGAGGGTGACAACTGACGACCCTTATTAGATTAGTGCTTGTCGGATAAATTGTTGCATATAATACCGTTTGATGGACTAAAATCTTGCCAAGTAATGTAATGAAGGTGCTGACTTACACCAATAAGCGTTTACATGGCAAGCATTTGGGTAAACATGAAGGGCTGATTACCAAATTCTTACCGGGTACTTCTTATTGGCAAATGATTCACCTTCATTTACCTAATTGTTTAACATCCTTAGCTATAAAAATAGATTATTGGCAAACATTTTAAAGCCAATAAGTGCTTATTGGTCAAAAGTTGTTGCCACACTTAACCGGTAAGACTCTCTGTCCTTGTCTTGTCTCTTACCAGGTAAGTTTCTCAATTTTCGTCATACTCAATCAATAAGATAAAGATTTTTGTAAACACTTAGTAAATGACCCTTAGACATTTTATTAACATGAAGTGAACTCCATATTTTGTCATTCCTTCCGTATGGACATGCTTTTAGCCAAAAAAAAGTTTCCATAAATTATAACTTATAAATCTATAATTTGTATTTTACAAATATTATACCCCTAGAATTTAAGAGTTATATATATATAGAGAGAGAGAGAGAGGGAGGTTCATTTGTAAACCTCAAATATCTTGTAAATTTTGTAAACCAATCCACACTATTGATTTTCAAAAACGTTTCCATATTTCACATTTCCATATTTCCATAATCATTGAGTTACCATATATTTCATATTTCCATTGTTTCTATGAATCCATATCCTCCTTTGATTTTTTTGATCAAAGGCCACGATGGGTTCACAAAGTTTACAAGATAATTGAGGTTTACAAATGAACCTCTATATATATAAGTATATAGCCACTATAAGGGTGCGTTTGGACGCAGGCATGACCGGATATGATAAGGTAGAACATGATAGGACATAACAGTTGTTCAGTGTTTGATAAGACATGACAGGGCAGGACTGGATAGAACATGACAGATTAAATGACCATTTTACCCCTGGTGAAATTTTTAGCATTTTTTTACCTAATAGTCGATCTAAATGAAAATTAACAAAAAACAAAAAACTCCAATCTATGTATCAACAAAACTATAATCAAGTATATGATCAAAAATCATAATTTGCAAGATAAATAGTAGCAATATAACATTATTAGTTGTATTTTCGATCGAGTTTCGGGTATGAAAAATGTTGTCCTCGAAATCAAAATTAGGTGTGAAGTATTTCCGACCATGTCGGATTCGGATGTAATCGGGTTCAACTTCGGATTTTAACAATATATGTTTTTCTTTTCTTTTTCCACCAAATTAGTAGAAATAGAAATAGTGTGCAACAAAAGATATATATATATATATATATATATATATAACAGAGGAAGATTCAAACGAGAATGACATCAATTTAAAAGAATACGAGAATGAATCTCAGCTAATCATCTCAGGCCAATCATATATGAGAATGACTTTTGTGTACAAAATCATATATGATTAATAAAGGAAAAGTTCAGGTACAAAAAACATGTACAAAATCATATATGATTCATATAGTAAATCATATAGAAAATCACATGTGATTAACAACTGCGCGACTTGCCCCACGACCTTAAGTCGCGGGCAAGGTCGCACGTGTCCATTTTTTTCGTCCAGTGCTTAATCACAGGTGATTTTGTACACAAAAAATCATTCTCGCATTCTCTTAAAAAGATCATTCTCATTTGAACCTCTTTCTATATATATATATATATATATATATGTTGGGTTTTTGTGGGTTCCCTCGGATCAAACTGACACAAGGACTAACATGGATCACAAAACCTCACTGGTTTGATAAATCCCATAGATCTGATAACCAAACTGGTAAAAGACCTATCTGATAAAAAACACACTGATTTGACCTTATGCGGAAGCGTTTAAGCTAAAAACCCTAAACTAGCTTATGGATCTTAATCGATTAGTCTAATTAATTCTAATAGTTATAATGGTTTACCTGGATTGCTTGAGAATTGATCCACCCGTAAACGACCTACGAATTGTTCTTCTAGCAGAACTGAAAACCCGAAGACTTGAAAAACCGAGCTGGTATCCAAGGAGAGAGAGAGGCGGCTCCGGTGGGAGAGAGAGGGAGAGAGAAACTGAATCAGATGGATTGAAAATCTTAATTTTTCCTTAAACCCATAAGCCTTATTTATATGGAGGAAAAATACAGTTTGAACAAGATTCAGTTTCCTTATTATAATTATCTCAATCTTTTCCCTTTTTTTTTACTGGAAAAGAATTTGCTTATGATAATTATCTATATATATATATTTATCTAATATATAATACTATTAATTAACTATTATATATTTATTTTATCAAATAAATATACAATCTACTTAATTAATTAATAACCCTTCAACTTTGGGATTTCTGACTGAAATTACCCAATTGATTTATAATTGACTATTATAAATCATAACTCTCCATTTCTGGGTTTCATATAACTTATTCGATTTATAGGTCCTCACAGGTGTGACCCTCAAGTGTCTTGTAACATTGGATGTGTAATTACTTGGTTTGTCAACTCTACACATAATTCCTAACAGACTCCCACTTGTGCAAGTTGGCAATACTGCCTTGATTACACGGACCTAAGGAGGCCCCTAGACAGGCACTTAGGCTGACCAGGTTACAAGAACTCTTATACCCAGACTGGTGATATAAATATTCCGTAAGGAAATAGTATCTATGAAACTACTGTTCATTGATTGGGTATATCTTGGCTTTTCCCTTTGCATCACGATATTTCATCTGTGAGTATGAGCCTGGAAAGTGTCAACTCTAAATACTCAAGATTCTGTTTTCTTGACTATCCGACTTTTACTGATAGGTAAACGACAAAGAACTAATCAGTTCGTTTGGGCATGGCCATCCACTTCATCAGTATATTCAGTCAGTCAAGATGGGCCCAGAAATATCTCTCTTCAGAAAAGAGGTGCAAATCCCATCTTGCATATCTGCCTTTAACACCACGGCTTCCGCTGAATCTGGTTACGCCCTTTATAGCCACCCTGTTACGGTGTAGCGGTTGAGTGCACTAAGTATTCAGTGGTCCTCATGATATCAAATCAGATACCTCAGGTGATAGGAACAACCACTGTGAGATTTACTTATGACTGATTCCAAGAAGTAATCTCAACTGCGGATCACGTCCGATATTTGCTACTCTATCAAATATCTGTGCAACTTTTAGTCTACAACGCTTGTAGCTGTTATTCAGCAGCTGATCATAACTACCTAAAAGTTCACAATGACTTTAACACCTTATCATGTTCCTACAATGATAAGTTGTCACGGACAAATTTTGAATGAAAAACTGAAAACTAGTTTCGTTCCTGGATTATAAAACATGCAAAATATAAAAGTGATAAAGAAATTAATTTTGTATAGTCCATACTACACGCTGTAATAATAACAAAATTAATGATTTTTCTTAATAACTTTTATAATATTTATTTAACGTTTGTTAAATACTGATCTAAAATGAAGTATCACATATCTTCAGTTTTAAATCATTTGATTAAAGTTTACCATTCCAATCAAAGTGATAACCAAATAATACAAGTCTGTATTTGTTGATATTGTCTACTTGTATCTGCTAATCATTGTTTTGCAAACACTTTTAAAACAATAATTAGACTTCTATCATATTCCTTGAACTTGGAGACCTGGAATAACTACCAGTTCCTGAATATGTAAAACTAAACTGCAACTTTCCTTAGTTGTTGTGTAGATGAATGATTTCTACCTGAAATCAGATTCCATTTCTGGTGATTTAATTCAACACTTTAATTATTGATTTTAAAGTCAATCATGACTTTACTTTGTTTCAAGGGTCTTGAAATTTTATCCTTTTGACTATAAGGTAAATTATATCTTATGAATTCTCATCCTACCTGGATTATGAATTCCGAGATATATTGAATCAATAATTATATCTTTCATTCTTTATCTCAGACTAGATAGAGAATAAATTGGGCTCCCACTAACCTATATGAAAACTGATTATTACTCAAAATTCACTATTGACTTAGTCAGAGCTTTGATTAGTCAATTCTATTTTAAGTAATACACTTGAGAATTCTATTTATAAAACTTAACTGGATTTTATTAAATCCTAATTCCAAAATTTGGAATTTTCCTAGTTTTATAAATACTGTTATTAACCTTGTCTAAGTTAATATCCCAGATTCTCTTCTAAACATTTGAATAATTAAACTTGATTACAAAAATATTATTCATAAATGTTTTATTCCCAAAACACATTCCTATAGAATTTCGTGTGTTTTGATAGTTTTCATATAAATTACTTCAATTTAATAAAGACTATTGAAGTAACTCTAACAGGCAATATCCAGGATCAAAACGGATTCAAAAATACTAAGTACAATCAGATATCTCCATGTCAAGACAATAACTTTTAAAATTAAAACCATAAAATTATAAATCTAAAAATATAACCATCCCAAAAATAACTGTTTTAAAATATAAATCCAAAAATGTCTTGACTAGAATTGAAATGAACTGGTACTTAAGATCCTCAGCAACTCCTGGCACTTCACTTCTGACCTCCTGCAATAGTCATTTTGCTCTAGGTATCAGTATACTTGTAAACTAACAAGTAAGAAGTGACAAACTAAAGCAATCATAAATATCTGAGGTTTACATACCTGCTTCATGACGCTTTGGGCAGTTTTGCCTCCAATGACCGACCTCATTGCATGTGAAGCAGCGGTTCTCGGTCCTAGCTTTATTTGGCTTAACCTTCTTGCCCTTGCCCTTGCTTTTGCCTTTCTTGGGTGCACTCTGGACGGCCTGGACTGGTCCTTTTCCTTTGCTGGTGCTAGCATGCCCATTCTTCTTTTTCACCCCTCCGTCTCTTACCATCAAGACATCCTTGGTCTTGTTCTTGTTCCCCATATTCAATTCAGCTGTCTTAAGCATGGAGTGTAATTCTGCTATTGACTTCTCCATGTTATTCATATTGTAATTGACTACAAAGGGCATGTAGTCTTCTGACAGTGAGTTGAGTATGGTATCTGTTGCTAGCTGCAACGGAACTGGGTGACCAAGCCTTTCCAGATGATCTAAGTGCCGTTTCATTTTCATAACATGGTCACTTACTGATGTCCCTTTAACCATCTTGCATTCATTAAATGCTTTCGTGGCGTCATAACGCTCTGTACGAGCATGTGTCTGGAACATGTCCCTCAACTGGCGGATCATGTCATAAGCATTTGTGTTTATGAGCCCTGCTTGCAGATCTGGGCTAATAGTTGCAAGCATGAGACAGGCGACATCCAGTAGATCATCTGAATGCTTCTTGTGGGCATTCCTGGCAGCAGCCGGAGCAGTTGCCGGAGGAGCCTCCCCAAGAGGCTCTTCAAGGACATACCATTTCCTTTCGTGTCTGAGTACAATCATCAGATTGCACTCCCAGTCAAGGAAATTGGAGCCGGTTAACTTGTCCTTTTCTAGGATAGAGCGGAGGGAAAGATTGTTAGTGCTGGTAACAGTGCTTGCCATCTACACACATTAAAACTTTTGGTTTTTAGCAACTGTAAATAGATTAAATTCCAATAAATATCAATAAACCCTTAAATGATCAATTTATTGGACTATGATCCTTATATCATACGTCCTGATGTGCGGATTGTTCTTGCTCCACCAGGCCCGTATTTATTTCGGTAGGTAAGGACTTTTACCAATCATATCTAACTGACATGACTCCTAGATCTTTTCGGGACCACGGTAACTACCTGTGCATGTTTCAGTCCCTCTAAGTGCATTTTGGCCCGGTACCTCCCGGTGAACTTAACAGTACCAAAATAGATCTCACCATTTTGGGGACCTGATCACTATACTCTGGCCGGTACCACCCGGAGATAATTCGCAGAGTTATGTAACCCCTCCAGCTTCAGTTTGAATACGGACGTTGAATGTGTGATCACTTACAACGCCTGTGTACCTTACGCCGAAGGTGCCCCTAGATGGGTTGCACTACTGATCTATGTTTTTCGGGGTTTTGAAAAATTTTACTTCCAGGTTTTTTGAAAAAAAAACATAATTCTGAAAAACTGATTGTCATAAAGGCTACTGACGTTTTAAACTAACTGTTTTAAACATACATGCTATTTTAAAACTAACTGTTTAAAAAACATTTGCTAATTAAAACTAACTGTTTTAATAGCACACTTAGTTGATTAAAACTAACTGTTTTTGTCAACTTGCCTTTTATATGAAACAATCATTTATAGGTTTAAAATAAAATCTTACCGTTTTGAAAAGTTTCGAAAAACTGGTAATTTTAAATATACAAACCTATATGTTTTTGTGATATAACCTTAGTTTTAAAATGACCTTTCTATTTAAAAACTACTAACACGCAAGATATCACAAACAAATACTCAACCATGCAATTAAATAGCAATTAATCACATAATTGCCAATTATAGTTTTTGCCAACGTTTGTTTCCTAGGGACCAATAATGACCTATTCTTAAAGATTTCAAGACTTGCGTAGCTCCCACTGGCCTTGTCATCTTCGTCTAGACTCCTGGAAGGAGGAAAAACTCCAATAGCTCCCACTGGCCTCATCATCTTGTAAGAATAAGAGGGAAAAGTAGAACTTTCTATCCTAAGGTCATTATTACATAAGGGGTTGTAAATGGCACGCAGGCCTCCCCGTAAAAACGTCAAAGGTCTAAGTTGGCAAAATCTATAATAGTCACATAAACAAGCAAGTACATAGTTTGTATGCATCTATGAAATTCAAGCAATCACGCAATTATATAAAGCATAAATTAGCAATATAAAAGCGAGAAATAAACCTAGATCCGTTAAAATTATCTCGTCTCAAAAATCGCAAAGCTTGGTTTTAACTGATTTATAAAAACAAACTGTTTTATAAATCGAAACTAATATTTTAGTCTAAAAATACCTTTTATAAATAAAACCGATTAGCTAAAATATTTGCCTTTTATCCAAATTTATATCAAACCGGGTTTACCAATCAAATTTTAAAAAACTGGCCTTTGTGTTTTAATTAATTAGTAAAAACACGATATTAGGCTCATTTGACTAAACAAGTCAGAATTTATTTTAAAAACTTGATTTTATAAAATGCTTATCAAACCGGGAAATCCAGAGACAAATTTCATTCGATAAAAGTTTCCCAAATACTTATTTTAAACAGAAATTAATTTCAGATAAGATTGCTTTAAACGAATCCCTTTTGGGCCTCAACTTAGTCCAAAGAACTGGGCTTTGGGCCTGATAACATAACTTGGCCCAGACTGACGAAAAACCCTAGACGGATAGCTTGGAAGCACTGCTCGTACCGCGAAGGCACAGCTTGCGCCGCGAGGGTCACGAGCCGTTCGCGTCGCGAGAACTTTATCATGGCTCTGCTCGCGCCGCGAAAGCTATCATCATCACCATCCATCGCCGATGACCGCCACCCACAGGTGGCGATCGGCGACTGCTCCTAACGCCGTTAACCGGCGACAAAACGCCACCGCCACCCCTGTCAACAGCAAACATGGTCATCGACGTCGATGGCAATCAGCCACCGTCGTCGTGTGATTTGGAAACCGCCTTCGATTACCACTAATCTAGCGACGATCGAAACAATCAACGCCGCCACCACCATCACGGTGGTTTTGGCCATGGCTCCCATTGACAGCAGCAGGGAGAATCGCCTCCGCCGCCGCCGTGGTTATCGCAAAGGTCCGCCGTCGACCACCACCAATCTGGTGGCGATCGGAGACAATTAGCGCCGCCGCCACCCACTTGGTGGTGCAGCCACCGTGATTGCCGCCTAGGCCGATTTAAAACCGTCGGCCACCACCGTGCTGGTGGTGATCCGGCTGGGCAGTCACGAAATCGCCGCCACCACCTCTCTGGTGGTTTGGCCGGGTGTCCGCTGCCGCTAGATGCGGTGCGGCCGGCGGCTATTGCCGTTTTCCGCTGCCATGAACACCGCCATTACACCGCCGTCCACCACCGCGTTTTGCGGTTTCTGGTGGTTGCGGGTTCTCAAACCGATCTTGGTCGGTGGTGGAACTCGGCCATAGTCGATTCGAGTTTTACGGCTACCCCACCGCCACTACCACCAGACCTGGTGGTTGAACAACTAGCGGCAGCCACGGTTTCCACCGTGGTTTAGCCACCGTAAACCCCGCCAAGAGCGGGTTCGGTCCTTGGGGTGTGGTTCGATCAGACCACGGTCACTACCAATTGCCGCCACCATCGTGCTGTGGTGCGGCTGGATGGTTGACAGCCGGTGCCGCCACCACTGATCTGTGGTGCGGCCGGTTGGTCGAACGGCCACCACCATGCTGGTGGTTCGGCCTACGGCCACCTCCGGGATTGGTGGTTTTTTTGGTTTGGTGATTTTTCGTATAATTGATAAATAGAAAAACTACGAATCTTTTATAAAACAAATCAAATCAAAACTTGATATAATTTTAACGGATCTTACGAGAATAAATAAAACTAGAAACGATTTGGACCAGAAGCTCTGATACCACTGTTGGGTTTTTGTGGGTTCCCTCGGATCAAACTGACACAAGGACTAACATGGATCACAAAACCTCACTGGTTTGATAAATCCCATAGATCTGATAACCAAACTGGTAAAAGACCTATCTGATCAAAAACACACTGATTTGACCTTATGCAGAAGCGTTTAAGCTAAAAACCCTAAACTAGCTTATGGATCTTAATCGATTAGTCTAATTAATTCTAATAGTTATAATGGTTTACCTGGATTGCTTGAGAATTGATCCACCCGTAAACGACCTACGAATTGTTCCTCTAGCAGAACTGAAAACCCGAAGACTTGAAAAACCGAGCTGGTATCCAAGGGAGAGAGAGAGGCGGCGCCGGTGGGAGAGAGAGGGAGAGAGAAACTGAATCAGATGGATTGAAAATCTTAATTTTTCCTTAAACCCATAAGCCTTATTTATATGGAGGAAAAATACAGTTTGAACAAGATTCAGTTTCCTTATTATAATTATCTCAATCTTTTCCCTTTTTTTTTACTGGAAAAGAATTTGCTTATGATAATTATCAATATATATATTTATCTAATATATATAATACTATTAATTAACTATTATATATTTATTTTATCAAATAAATATACAATCTACTTAATTAATTAATAACCCTCCAACTTTGAGATTTCTGACTGAAATTACCCAATTGATTTATAATTGACTATTATAAATCATAACTCTCCATTTCTGGGTTTCATATAACTTATTCGATTTATAGGTCCTCACAGGTGTGACCCTCAAGTGTCTTGTAACATTGGATGTGTAATTACTTGGTTTGTCAACTCTGCACATAATTCCTAACAATATATATATATATATATATTAAGTATGAAAATTTGAATAAAAAAATATCTAATGAAAAATTAACTCCTATATTAGATATAATGACAAATCTTAACCTTTCATTTTACATGCTTAATCATTAATGACTAAAATTAATTCAAACTCCAAAATCCAAATTTCAACGTTAAAAATTAAATTAAACATTTAAACTAATAAAAATAAGTTCAAATCTCAAAGATCTACATAAAAAAATTACAAAAAATATTAATAAAAAGTTTTATTCGGGTTTCGGGTGAGTTCGGGTAATGAGTAAGGAGACCCTACCCGAACCGAGTAACTCGTCATAAAGTTGGATTTCGAAGATCGAGTTAGTTCGAGTAATGTGTGTCAAGTAGATTCGAGATTTTTTTAATCGGATTTTCGATTTTTCGGATTTGGTCGAGTTTTGTTCACCCCTAAGTATGATGGGACAGGCTTGTCTCACTCTTGTTCTACTTAGTTCTGGTGTGTCCCAAATAGATGTCTGCCAAACATGGGACAAGTCTGTCTTGTCCTGTCTTGTCTCATCCTGTCTAGAATACCAAACGTACCCTAAGGGTTAAGAGTGGTCACAATTCCACCATTCCATCCCTCTTGCCACATTTTACTCTCACTCTCTTCTACTATTATACCTCCGAAACATTTGTAATGGTCACTGTTCCACCACTACACCCTATCAACCATTTAAAACGAAAAAAGAAAAAAAAAGGTGAGAGATAGACATAGATTAGAGAGAGAGAGAGAGAGAGAGAGAGAGAGAGAGAGAGAGAGAGAGAGAGAGAGAGGGATCTTCTTCGCAAGGTGGGTTTTCTTCAAGTCGGCGGATAGTTAGGCGTTGTTCACTGGCTTAGTGCGACCCGCCTATGGCTTCCCCGCATAGCAAAAGCAAGTCGCCACACTGCACACCCTAACAAAAACAAATATGTACATATGAATTATAATTTTCTAAAAATAAAAGATGTTTAATTTTATGATTTTTTATTAAACAATAAGCAAAATAATGTTTAGTTCAATATTTTTTATTTCTCAATGAATATATATATAGCAAACATCCAATCTTTCTTACTTGATAGTTACCTTTAATAGTAACATGTCAAACTTGTAATATTTCATCAAAGCTACTAAAATTATCTTCTACTTTATAGAAATAGTTATATTTGTATTTATACATTTACTTTTGGTTATTTCCTGTTTAAAACTAAAGTTTGTAATTATTTTAAATGAAAACTAAACCAACTGTTATTTCCATTTTAATACATTTTATTTCTTAGATCGTTATTAACAATCTTTTTCAACAAAGATACTTTTTTTGAAATTAGTAACAGGATGTAACGCCGTCCACACCCACACCCAGATGCCAATAGTTTTTGGCATATTTTTTGGTGCAGATTTTTATTTCTTTTTTTTTTCATTTTTGTCAACCGACGAACCTAAACCCTGAATTTGTTAAAAAAGGAAAGAAAAATCCCATAAATAAAATCTCTCAGTTCTCCTAATAAATATACTAGTTTTACTAAAGAAAGGGTCTTTCTTCCCAAAATCTTTTCTTGTTTATTTTCATTTCACTACAAAGATCAGATTCCACCCAATTAATTGATCTTTTGCAGAACCCAGATTGAAAAACTGGGAGATTTTTTCTAAAGTTTTATTAAAGATAGGATGAGATTGATGCTTAAATTTCATTATTCCAAGTGTATTTGTGACTGATTAACAATGTGTTGATTGATTTGATGGTGAGAAATTTGAATCTGGGATTTTGCTTGTTTTTGTAACTTTTGGATTGATTGATGGGTACTTGTTTCAGTTCTGAGTATGATGAACAACACCATTCTTTCCAGACCAAACCAGGTATATATATTTATATATTTTATGATTTCAATTCAAAATCTTATGCTTTTTTTATTTCTTCATTGTTAAGTTAATTAGACCTAGGGTTTGTTAGATTGGATTGTGCTTGATCAATGTGTTCATTTGTAGAGGGGTTTTGCAAGTTCACATCCATATATGTGTCATTGTAAATGAGATTACTATTCTTGTAAGTTTAAATTCATTAGATATGTGTATGTGTGTATGTATGTATGCATGTATGTATATATCACTATAGTGTAAATGTGAAGAGGGGTGAGTCTTTAAGTGGAACAACCTCTTTAGAAATTATGTAATCTTATAGTTTGGTTATCAATCAGTTACCAAAACTAGATAGCTTTTTGATTCAAGTTCTATTTGTTGTATAAAATAGGAAAATTGAAATTTCTATTTGCATTTATGGAGTGTGAAATTCGAGTGATAATTAGGGGATCTTTGCCAATTGCTGAATGGTTTAATGCTGGATGATTAAGTGGTCGGAATGATTAAGAGGCTTTTATGGCATAGTGCAAAATAAATTATGGTTGTTTGGTAATCGTTGAAAATGAAATCAGGGCTTTGAATGATTCAGGGAGACCCATGATACAGAATCATTCAGAAGGTTTTACAACCATTAAGAGGCAGACCTTATTTTTGCCAAACAAGATTAGTCTCTTATAGCGATTCAGAGGTTGCCTCTTAATGGAACTGTTAAGAGGTAAACAAACAGACTCTGTTATTGAGTGAGAATTGAAATTTTCAGGTGATATCCAACCGTCTCCAAGAAAAGAAGCTTTAAAGATTCCACCTAAACAGAGTACATTGGAATCACCAAGTATAAAAAGCCCGAGTAGTGTAGTGGTGATCACCAAGAATGTGAAAGATCTACGGCAGAATCCTGGATATAGCAATGTTGATATCTTTACATACGATGAGATGCGAATGGCCACCAAACTATTTAGGCCGGATCAAGTTCTAGGAGAGGGTGGTTTTGGAGTTGTTTATAAAGGAGTTATAGATGAGAACGTGAGAGCTGGCTATGCTAAAACCCAAGTTGCCGTTAAGGAGCTTGATCCAGAAGGAATCCAAGGTGATCGAGAATGGCTGGTATGCGCTTTCTTTCTTCTCTTACTCTTTCTTATTTGTGTTGAATGTCAACATTTCAGTCGATAGCAAAAGTTATGTAACACCTTAGGCAAATCCCATCATATCGCCGTAGACAGGAGAGATGCTAGGGTTCATAAGTAAACTGTGGTCTTACTAGACATAACGCGTTTTGTGGCCACAAGCATGGCAAGTTCATGGGAACTCTACAGTTAAGCGTGCTTGGGTGAGAGCAGTACAATATTGTGTACTTGCTAGGTCGCCGAAAAACAAAGCCATAAGCCAATGGGGCAAAGCGGACAATATTGTGTCGTGGTAAGCGAGGTGTTACATGTTAAAAAATCTTATGGTTCTAATAACTTCTAGGAGGCTATTACCTCATAAAAAGAGAGCGTAAAAAAACACAGACGTCTAGAGACTTCTTTGGTAGGTGGGTATAATTGGAATTATGATAAAACCTTATGAGGTTGACGTAATCAAGATTGAGCTGCGTGCTGAATTTTTGATTTTGCGGAACTTCCATTTTTTATTTGAAATTGAATATAAAAAAGGGAAGAATTTGGTTCTTTGATATGTTGTTATTTAATTTTCAGGCGGAAGTCAATTATTTAGGGCAGCTTCAACATCCAAATCTCGTGAAGCTTATTGGATATTGTTGTGAGGAAGATCATCGCCTTCTAGTGTATGAATATATGGCATCTGGGAGCCTCGAGAAACACCTATTTCGCAGTAAGTGGCTAATCTATTTATTGTGTACAAAAATGTGGAAAGTTGTTCATTATTGGTATTCTTGATGTTGGTATGTATGTGTAAAAGGAGTATGTGCTACATTGACTTGGTCAAGGAGAATGAAGATTGCTTTGGATGCTGCAAAAGGGCTTGCTTTTCTCCATGATGCCGAAAGGCCTATCATTTATCGGGATTTCAAGACTTCGAATATTTTGTTGGATGCGGTTAGTCATAGTGACTTACTTGTTTTGCTAAATATATTACGTCTTCCGTTGTATTTTAAGGGGTAATAAGAAAGAATTGTTTTTAATATGAATATAAACTTGCAGGACTTCAATGCAAAGCTGTCCGATTTTGGGCTTGCGAAAGATGGGCCTATGGGAGATCAAACCCATGTATCAACTCGAGTTATGGGTACCTATGGATATGCAGCACCTGAATATGTCATGACTGGTGAGTTGTGTTTTTAGTGTGAACTTCTATATGATATCTATATAGAAATACACACACACAAAAACATTCATACACACACACACACGCGCACACACACAACATCCAGGCTTAATTTCACGTAAGAACCACAAAATTTGAAAACCATGAGAAGATTTATATGGATTGATGGGTATACACCATCAAAATATGCATCTTGTCAATGAGTATGTTCATCACAAAAATACATCAATGAATATACAGGTTCTCATGGTTCTGAATATTTTGTGGTTCTAACATGAACATGCTACTACATATATATAATATATATATATATATATATATAGAGAGAGAGAGAGAGAGAGAGAGGAGAGTTCAAATGTGAACTCAATTTTGGTTGTGAACATGAGGTCAAATCTCAGCCACTCATCCAGTCAATAAAGGCGGCTTTGACCGGTCCCGCCCCCCCTTTTAATAATCTCCACCCCCCATGAATAGCATCAATCCTCCGTGATTGCGTCCACCGTAACCGAAGATGTGTGGCTGAGATTCGTCCTCACGTTCACAACATCAATCAGATAAGAACTTGAATATTCTATACTGGATGCAATTAAATATTTGAGGGTTACAATTTGAATTAGGATGATCCAATTTAAATCAGTCTAGTTTTGAATTTTTTTAACAGTGAAACAAATAAATACTGCATTTAGATTGCATTATGTTATATTCAAGCCTACGAGTCTACGGTGTAGGAATAGTAGCATAAATGTATTGGGAGTTGATGGATACCTTTTTGTAGAAGGAAAACATTACTATAAGAAAGTATGAATGTACTAACTACCATTTCTATAGTTTTCATTTCTGTCCAAAGATGATTTAAATCATGAACTTGGTAATAGATGCCGACTATTCTTTGGGTGTACTATGATTCCAAGTACTACTATTGTGAACAAAAGCAATAGACAAAGAAAAAGCGTGCTTACATCTTACCCTCCAAAGAAACAGACAGAAAATGTCTTTGGTGTACTGTGATTCCAAGTACTAAGTATAAGAATTGGTGATTCTTGAGTAAATTATTAGTATTAGTTTTCTTGAAACATGATTAGGTTTCTTAATTTGGCAATTGTACTTTATCAAGATTTTGCCCACTAGACTTGTTGCATCTCGGCAACGGAAATCTTTCTGTCCATGATGATATAAAGATATTTTCTTAAATATATATCATATGACTATTGATTTATGGGAATGGTGGTTATGATGAAGATGGTAGTTTTGTGCTGGGTGGGGATGGTAGTTGTAACAATGACGGTAGTGATAAGGTGGGGATGGCCGACGGGTTGGTGGTGTTGGTTAAATTGAATGCAAATGTTATCTTTTGTCTTTTTAAAACCAAGTTATAAAATCTATTAGATTTGACAAGGGATGGAATTTTATTCATTCACCTTTGCATCCAAAGGATTTTAAAGAATTCCATGAACCAAACAAGGGAATCAGAATTTGGTCAACGAAATTCACCATTCCATTTGCGTTAAAATCCAATGGATTCCACGAACCAAACTACACTTAAGGGTGCATTTGGTTTGTCAGAATTGGAATGACAAACTCCTTGTAACCAAATTTTGTTGGTTGGCAAATTCAAAGAAATTCAATTCCATCAGATTCTATGAATTCCACCACCTAAAGGATATACCCATCTTTTCACGATTAAATTTGTAAAAAGGTTCGACTTTCCAAAGCCAACTATGGACGTATTTTTCTTCCTAGTTTTCATATAAGTTGAATTTCCAAAGTTTTCTTGAACTTGTTCTCTCTCGAACATGCATATGCATACATATATACATACAGAGGGAGGTTCAAACGAGAAACATATCAATTTAAGAAAACGTGAGGAGCAATCTTAGCCGCTCATCTCGGTCAACAAAGGCGGCTTTGACCGGTTCCCCCTTTAATAATCTCTACCCTCCCATGAATCGCGTCAATCCTCCATGATCACGTCCACCGTAACCGCGAGATGAGTGGCTGAGATTGCTCCTCACGTTTTCTTAAATTGACATGCTTCTCGTTTAAACCTTCCCCTGTACATACATATATCCCCATTGATATGTCCCAATGGGTAAAGGTGTAGATGTAATCCATATGTGTGAGGTCTTGGACTCAAGCCTAGGCACCGCTTCTTTGCCAATGGGATGTATGCACTGATTTACCATTCCCATGATGACCGTGGGACCAGTTGGGGCGCCTGAGGCTGAGAGGGTGGCTTCTACCCTTTTTTATATACATGCATACATATATATATATATATATATATATAAACCAAACAAAATAGATCGAGGGTATGGATGGCGATATAAATGCAGAACCAACCTCTACCCAAAAGAGTGGATCAATTGTCTCTTTGAAGTACCCCACCCCCACCCCCAACTTGTAATTGTATGTGTTATTATGTGTATACATATATATATATATATAGGTATGGTTGTCTTTTTAGCTTTATGTAGCAAGTTTTGAATAGCTTGTGAAATGGAACCTTATAACTTAGAAATTCCTGGGTCTGTTATCATGTGTGCTGAATACATATATTTTGATGACATTTGGCAGGACACTTGACGGCTAGAAGTGATATATATGGGTTTGGGGTGGTGCTTCTTGAGATGTTGATTGGTCGGAGAGCCATGGACAAGAGCCGTCCTAGCCGTGAGCACAACCTGGTGGAGTGGGCTAGACCGCTTTTGATCCACAACAAGAAACTTGTGAGAATATTAGACCCCAGGATGGAAGGTCAATATTCATCCAAAACCGCCATCAAAGTCGCCAATCTTGCTTACCAATGTCTCAGTCAAAACCCTAAAGGTAGGCCGATTATGACCCAGGTTGTTGAGACACTCGAATCCATTCAGACCTACGAGAATGGTCAAGAAGAGGCACTTTATCAAAGTGGGTGTGGGAGTGTGACCTTGTTTGAAGCCCCCAAAGTGAACGAAAACCGAGTGAAAGAAGGCGATAGTGCAATTGAGGCTCCGAAGGAGACTAAGATGTAAAATGAACCATGAATCGAATATGTTTTTGATGGAAGCTTTGTTGTACAAGATCTAATTGATAGCTTTTTGAGTTATCTGGGAATGACATCAAATACTTCTCATCTTATTTTGATAGAAAAATTTATATTTTCCACTTGACTTTAATTCTTGGTAATTGCTTTTGAGATTAGTGTTCTGTTTGATAAGATTTTTGTGTTCTTTTTGTTCATCATTCCTTCTAAAATTGTCTTAAGGGTGTGTTTGGTAGAGAGAGTTTGAAAGGGAGGGAAACGGAAATATGTGAATCTCTTGTTTGGAAGAAATGACATTTGTTTTGGATGGAAAAATGAAATCTCAAGGAATTAGCTGCAGTGTAAACAATAGAGAAATGTTCTCTCCATTTTTCCTCAAAATGGTGTCTGACAAGAGTAAAGTGGATGCCATGTGGGGGACCCCACACCGAGTTCTCTCAATTTCTTTGATGATACCGAACAAAAAATCAATTCCATTTTATTTGCATACTCGAACAAGTAATAAAAACCCAAGTTTCCTTTGGATCCCAACAATATGATCCCATGGCTTCATTAGCCCATGTTGCTCCTGAAAGAATACCTATAGTTAAAAAAAAGATAGATCATCCACCCATTTCTATTTCTCTCCATTTTCATTTTCATTTCTCCTCAATTCTTTTTTCTATACCAAACACACCGTAAATGTCATTTGGCAAAATATACAATCATTTCAAACACAATTTGGTCATTTTAACATTTTTGTTATGTCTTCTTTTAGACCATTCCTGACAACATACCAAACACACCCTAAGGTGGCGTTTGGTTCGCAGAATGTTTTTGGATGGAATGGAATCTGTCAAAGGAATTTGACTTTAAAGGAATTGGAATGGAATGTTGTCAGATTTGACCATCTGTTTGGTTGACATAATTGGAATGGAATCTGTTAAAGGAAATGGAATCTATCTGTTTGGTTCACAGAATGTAGCTTTGGAATTGGAATGAAATTTTGGTAAATGACTAAAATACCCTTTTTGATAATTTTAATTTTTTGAATAAAAAATTATTTAATAAGAATACATATAAGTTTATTTGTATTTTACCATTTATAAGTTTTCATCTATTTTCTATATTTAAAAGAAAAACAAAATAATATATTTATTATTATTGTAAATGTTAAACCTAAAAATCCCTTCAATCTCTTCTCTCTTCGCAGCCTCCTTCAATATGCCCTTTTCACACCTCCTCCATTTCTCTGCACCTTTTTTTCTTCAAACACCTCAATCTCATCGTTTCCAGTCGTCGACCATTACTTCTGGTTACTGCCTCACAGTCGCCGACCATCGCTTCTGGTCGCCGGCCGTCGCTTCTTCTTCTTCGCCGTCGCCGGCCCTCGCTTCTTCTTCGCCGGTCACTGCTGTTCTCCGGTGACTGGTCGCTACCGCTTCTTCCTGCCCTCTCTTCTTCACCGGGTAAAGGAATGGTAAAATCTTTGCAAAGTTTGAAGGGTATTTTGGGGATAATAAAAGAATCAAATTCCATTCCTATCAAATCCTTGCAAAGTCTGAAGGAATGATAAAATCCTTTAAACATGGATTTTGATGGAATTCATCAATTCCATTCCTTGAAAACCTTGAACCAAACAAAGGAATGGATTTTGGTCAAAGGAATTGTGACATTCCATTCCATCAGATTCCATCACAATCTGTGAACCAACACAGCCTAAATAGACCAAGCTAAATGAGACAAAATGAACTTTTTGTAACCTTAGGTGATCAAGGCCAACTTGTGTGTACATCGATTAACCCAATTGGATCTTAGAAGATATCAACAAAAGAAAATCCATAAGGATACTCGAACTGACTACCTACCAATGAAAGGAGCCCCAAGGCCAATTAACCTCAAGTCATAATAAACTTTTTTTTGCTTCACATTCAAATGAAAACATCATCATGTCCAAGTTTGCCTATAAACTTACAATCAAACTACAATTCAATACAACAACTCAAGCTTTAGCTTCCAATCAGAAAATCCTCAGCCCCATAAGCAGTCTATTTATGCTACCACAAAGAGTCATCTCAGGAGCATTTTCCTGCAAAAGAAAGACTTGTCATATATAAAGATATTCCCCACCTTACCATGTGTATATGTGTGTGAGAGACATAAGTGAAACCAATATTTTGTTGATGACCAATCTACAATCCAAGTCTATGTTATATACAAAGTGTGTTTTCAATTGGAATATAACTGATTTTGGCAACTTCTTCTATCCAATTAGAACCATAATGCTTGACAGAAGACATAGTTCACGAAAAATATGACTATTAACCAAATGCCTTTAACACCCTTTAATAATCACAAATAAATCACTACCATCAAAAAAAAAAATCCAACAATGAGTAGTTTCAGATTACAAAAACCAAACCCAATGAATCCCACATGAAGTAGGGTCTGGGGTTATAAAACATGCACACATTAATTATGTGATAAATCACAAGTTTATTACCAGAAATGTTTTTTTAGTCTGATTTGGTTCTATCTTTACGTTGGTTCCAATCAAGAAAAGTAAGTTGCATGTGTGCTTTGCTTACCCCAAACCTGATGCAGTCTTGATACCAACTGTGCAACAGATCTCCTCTCTGTAGCATTCGGAAACTCCATGTTTACAGCTTCCTGGATCGAACCCAACATCTGCCTTCTTGCCTTCGTAGTGAGTACTAGTTGGTTTGGTCCATGGCCGCCACTCAACTCCACCGCCTGAACAACATATATGAATATTATTTTGTTAAAAAGCATAACATTCCACTTTTTATTACTTAACAAGATCATGCCATTAAGGCATTGTTTGGTAAACATAAACTCATAAAGTAGCTTATAAGCTAGCTTATTTTTTGTGTACATGTTTGGATGGACAAAACGTAGCTTATAAGATGGCTTTTTGATAAGCTACTTGGAGGTAACTTTTTGGTGCTTTTTGTAAGTTTTTCCAATTATACCCCTATTAATATTAATTATTATATCCCAATATACCCTTTTTGGTCATTTTTCATACCCATAAGCTAGTTTTTGCCAAACATAATTTGTTCATAAGCTTAGCTTATCAGCTAGTTTGCCAAACATAGACTAAATCCAAAAAAGTAAGGAATTTGAAGTTACCTGTTGCAGCCAAGGGATTGTACAATTCATGAATTGTTGTTGGGTCAAGAACGAAGCCAAAGTGGTAAGAAGATCATTTGCAGTTCTATTTGATAAACTTTCTAAAACAGGCCCGGTTTTATCAAGAAGGTCGACTAAGACCAATTCATCACCAGAATTCAGAGCTTCAACATATGCAGAGTCTAGGTCTCCTTGCGATAAATATCCTTTTATAAGTTTGCACTCCACTTGTGAATTGTTGGTATGTCTGGATCTATTCAGACCTCTATGGTTTCCCAACCCAGAGCTGCTTTTCTGCATCATCTCCTTTCCTACACTAACTTTCCCCATGGGATCCATCCATGAATCCACTACACCTTGGCCGGCTTTGCTTCTAGAAAACGTGGAATCTTCCCAAGTGTCGGATTTTCTCATGGGCTGCAATGGAGATTGCCTTGTGCGTATATCGACAGATGACCTTGGAGTGCATGTTGAGAGCCTAGGAGAAGCGGTCGTGGAACTCTTTTTTAAAAATTTGGCGGTTGATTCGGAACGTCTTCCTCCGTGGCTCATGTCTTCTGATATCCGATCCACTGCATCTTCTAACGTTAACACCTTCAATTGTATCGTGGATAAGCTATCCATTGTCCTCGTAGCAAAAACCTGATAACATTGATTTAGTACTCATGTAAAAATTTAAGAGCCATATGCTTGCAAGAACCATGGAAGCAGCAATGTCATATGTTGAAACTCGTCCTGCTTGCTTGACTATGAGTTTTAGAGGCTGGATCATATATATAAGGGCGGGTTCAAATGAAAACCGAGTTTCGGTATCATTCACAGGTCGTTCATGTATCATTCAGGATGAATAATATAGCATTCAGATTGAATAACACAAGATTCATGATGAATTTACATTGATCATGAATTCGTGTATTATTCATCATGAATAATGCATAAACGTTCACCTTTGTTATTCACACTCTATGTGAACACCCAGGACACATATCCTGCTCTCCATTGTCCCCCGGTTGACAGGCAAAAACTTGTCTCGAAGGAGAACTTTTCCAATTTCCATATAATAATATATATATACACACACACACACACAGGCAAGTTCAAATGAGAACCATAAATATTCTGAAACCGGGGAACTAGGCAACTAGCTATTTCATGTAATATGATAAATAACCTGATTAATCATGAATATCTATCACGATAATCATCATGAGCAATACATGAGATAGGTGGTTCTACGGTTCTTAAAATATGCCTCCCTCCCTTTCTCTCTCTCCATACTTACATATATATATATATATAGGGTCTCGTTTGTTTGTTAACCGTGCAACTTGTGTTAACCACGTTAACCAACAACCACCATTGATCATTTTAATCAATGGCTAAGATTGACTTCCTAATTTAAAGGAATTTTAATTAATTCCTAAAACATGGAAGGGCGCCCACATAGGCCAAAAAAGGGAAAAAAGAGAAATCCTATTGGTCCATTTTTGGTTAACATGGTTAACACCAATTGCACAGTTAACAAATGAACGGGCCTCTCTCTCTCTCTCTCTCTCTCTCTATATATATATATATATATATATATATAGAGAGAGAGAGAGAGAGGGGAGAGAGGAAAGTTCAAATGTGAACCACTTTTTGGTTGTGAACGTGAGGACAACCGAGAGCGCGACACGTGGCGACTTTGAGTGTGGTCCCCCTTATAATTCAATGCCCTCCCATGAATTGCGCCTAGTCACACCCCGTGGATCTGACATGGCGCCTAGTCATCCGCCACATGTCGCGCTCTCGGCTGTCCTCACGTTCACAACCAAAAAATGGTTCACATTTGAACCCACCCCTATATATATATATATATATATATATAATGTGTATACACATATTTTGCAAGCATGTAGAACTAACCAACCAACCAACATCATCAGATATAATAGTTTCATACTTGTTGTTTCCATTGAACAAGAGCAATGTATACTGCTAATCCTTCCTATCAATTGAAAACAAAAACTCTGAAAAAAACAAAGGATGGGGCAATTACCTGCAACATATCCAAGAGATTCGACTGTTTGGTTTCTATTTCTAAAAGCTTATCTCGAATGAAAGCCATTTCTTTCGCTGTTTGCATGCAACAGCCACGCTGCCCATCCATAGTTCGGGAACTTGATTCCGTGATAGTCGAATCAAGGCTTCTACGATCCTGACTCTTAGAAAAATACCTCTGTTCTTCAGTGCTAATTTCTTCTTCTGCTTGGTGTTGTTGATTTACTCCCTCCGAATTCACCAATTCACTCTTCCCACGAGACTCTCCCGGGACAGGCGGCAAATCACTTCCAAACTTACCGGCATCAATGTTGGATGTAGAAGAGAATTCGTGTTTGTCATCCATGGGTACGTATTCATATCCGATATCTTGAGTTGATGTGATATCAGATCTCGTCCTTTCAAAGGTCTTTGTGACACAACTTCCCTCGGATTCTTCATCTTGAGTGTAGATATTACATGTTTTTGGAACACTCACTTCTATATGCCAATCATTGGCTTTGGAATGCTGAGGACTTTCCACATAACTACGACCAGTTTTTCTAACAGAAAGTGGAACCCTTTTTCTAACCGATTCGTGCTGATTTTTTGTCTTCAATGTAGATTCACTAGTATTTGTAACGTCACTATAATCACCTGAAATTTTTAGCAAAATGTTATCCAAAGAATTTAAATCCCGCACAATGCTAGGAAAATCTTGGGACAAATTCAGCCAATTTTGTAAAAACTAAAACAAAGTTCAAGTTATCACCCATCACATTCAATAAAACCACCACATTGGTAAAGCATAATCAAGTTTAAAAACAACATTGAGACATATGTTCGATGGTAAAGGCTGCAAATTCACATTATGTCACTACTAAACCTTTAATAGAAGATCCAGCTTCAGATGCATCAGTTCCTAGGAGACCTTTCCAGAGCTGTAAGGCATGAAGTACTGTGTCCCTAACTGGTTTCACCTATATAAAGGAAGCAACCCTTGGATCCAACATAGAAAGAAAAAAAGAAAAAGTATAGTTTAGTAGCATGTCGAATAACACTAACTAACCTTATCAAAGCGACACATTTCAAGGGAACGGATACAAGATGACTTGAGAGAAGCGGAATACAAGCCATTGCTTGAAGCAATTTCCGCTAATGCTTCAGATGCAGCTTTCCGTGTTCTCCAGTCACTGTTCTTAAGAGCTTCTTGGATGCCGGTCATTGCAGCCGTTAGCATACTCTGAGTTGAAGCCCCACCTGCCTGAAATTATAACAACCGATTTTCAAGTGCTTCTTCTGTTACGGAAAACAAATATGGAAAGATGCACATTGCATAATAATACGTCATATGACCAGGAGACAATGTGGTTATTTAAAGTTCCATTTATGCCACAAATGTCTAGAAATAGCCGCTCTACTATTTGGAGTCTTCACAGAAGCAACCACTTTATTCTAGGTGAAATACTGGGATCGTCTGATTTGGTAAGGATGCTAAAAGCAGTCACGTAAAATGTGTTCGTTCAATATTTATTATGTGCAGCTTACAATATGAATCTTAATCTAAAATAATCCACTTTATCAAAGAGATAACGGTGCCATTTAAAAGAGTCAAATCACAAACTGACCTGAATAAAACTCCTGTTTAACTCGATCATCGCTGGTTTTGCCATGAAATGTGGATTCTTCAGCATCTTTATTGTCCTTGTCAACATACGTTGCAGGATAGACAACGGAGGAGCATGTGTATGATCAACGACACGAGATAAGCACAACGCCGAACCACACTGAACGTGTTTATTTTGCTCGCCCAGTGCTTCAAAAAGAGGCCTAACCAGTAGCACGAAGCTTCCCTCAGGCTCATTGTCAGCAATGCTCAGTTTAGAAGCCAAAACACCCATGGTCTCGATACACGCTTCCCTTACAACAGAATCTGGATCCTTAAGTCGTTTAACGATACTAGCGACCATCTTGCCAAGGTGTGGGCCAATGAGATCCTGGTGGAAGGTTGCAAGCATACCCATCAATCTAATACACTCCTTTCGGACAGCTATCTTCTGCTCTGAATCGGTATCTAAAATGCACGATAAAAACGGAGAAACCCCATCTGGAGTTAAACTCTCGATCGTTCTCCCAAGTTCCTCCACCCCGATTTCATACGTATCCCTGTCAGCAATCTTATTTAACGCAAGAGCAACGCGTTGTTTTAGCTCGAAAATAACATGCTGATGGTTAACCCTAATTCCCGTTCCTTTGGATTTCAAAGGGGCATGCATCTTCATCTTCTGTGCCTTCTAACAGATTCTTAGTATAGGCCAAAGGTTGTTATTGAACTTCTTCCATCTTCAAACAAACAAACAAACACAAAGCAAAATAATGCATCATGCTTATCATAGAAAGCATCTTTGTATTGGATTTCGATCAAGATCACACATCGAATGGTACAAGCTGCAAGAACATAAACTAAATCATTATATTGTACATGTGGACAGCCTACATGGACTACGAGGTAGCATGGAAGCATAGTTTAATAGGTAAATTTAAATTAAAAGATTGCCCAACGCTATAATGGGTAAAAAAAATTAAAGTACAATGCTCTAATAATAAGAAAACTTGAAAGTACAATGCTATAATAATGAAATTATTGAAAGTAGGTTGCTATTTCGTGCATTTTGCGCCCTAGAACAAAATCAAATACTTTATACATACTATATCAGTGTTTGAAATAAAAGAAACTACCCCTAGGGAGCAGTAGAAAAGGGAAACAAGTTGCATTATAGAACCAGTTTACTTAATTACACCACAAAAGGTACAAATTCATAAAATAGATGGCACAAGACTATACACACTTATGGATTTCTTACCTTGTATATTTTGCCCAATACAGAAATAAGTTCACCAAGTTCAAAAAAAATGGTTACTAAATATAAGCATAAAAAGAGGCAAATTTCATTGAACAGATGATAATGTAAAAGAAAACAACCATAAAAGAAAAGAGAAAATAACAAGATATATTGAAATAGATCTTATGAAACCCTAGATTTAGAAACAACAGATGGATAACTTTTCTTATAGCAGAAACAAGAACCGAAATACAGTAAAGAATATGAGAAATTTTATATACCTTGGGGAAATAGTTAGAGAGAATAGGAAAGAACATCTGATTATTTGAAGAAAAAGTAGATAGATCGAAGAAGATGAAGGAGATGGATTTATTTTTATTTTATGGGGAGTATTGTTATTGTATAGTATAGAGTATTGTTATTGTGGAAATTTGAAATGGAGGAGTTGAACCTCTGTTTTCGCGCCTGTGACTGTGAGAGTGTGGATTCGAATTCGAAAAGGGGTTTGTTTTTGTTTTATGGTGTGGGTACCAACGTGTGTCCTATTCTTTGTCATTTCTTACCACATGGCCCCTTAACTAAATATGCTTCGATTCAAATCACTAAAAAAATCTTTAATAACCAATTGGTTAGTAGAATATTTTTGTAATGAATTGAAATTTAGAAAAATTTAAAATGAAATATTAGGCCGTGCGAGCGAGTGGGGCTGAGCGGGCTCGAACCCGTCGGGCTCAGCGACGGTTTCTGATACGCACCCAGCAAGTTCGAAGCCTTGGAGGGTTGGTCACACCGATAGTCATTGGTGTGGGTTCGATTAAAAAAAACATTTTTTTTAATATGACCGTTTTATAACGGCTTTTTTTAGTTTTTTTTTTCTTTTATTAAACCCTATAAATAACTTTCTACCATAACTTATTTTTCACACCAATTTCATCTTTTTCTCTCTAAATATTTCTATTTTTCACACCAATTTCACCTTTTTCTCTCTAAACATTTCTATTTCTCACCCCAAATTCATCTCACAAACTTTCATTTCTTTACACACTATGGCACAACCCGATTACTCGACTGGGTCATCATCCACGGATACCGACGAGGAATGGGAACAAGATGCGTAAATGTTTGCGACGTTCATTCAACAAGCCACTGCATCATCGTCAATTCGCCGTTCGAGGGCCGCTAATATAGAAAGAGGTCGGTAGCTGCAAACGAACGGCTAATGGCGGACTACTTTTGCGATTACCTGACGTACACAAATGATATGTTCAAACGACGTTTCAGGATGAGGAAGGAGTTATTCATACGAATAGTTCATGATTTAAGCACAAGGTATTGATATTTTCAACAACAAAACGACGCTACAGGTGAACAAGGTTTCTCTCCAATACAAAAGTGTATGGCGGTAATTCAGCAATTAGTGTACGGAATTTCCAGTGACGCATTTGACGAGTACGTCCGCATGGGAGAGAAACATCACGCGATTGTCTAAACAACTTTTGCACAAGTATTATTGAAGTCTATGGAAAATTATATTTACACAAGCCGAGTTTTCTAGATATCCAACAGTTGTATGCCGCGCATGAAGCCCGACACGGATTCCCCGACATGCTCGGTAGCCTTGACTGCATGCATTGGGATTGGGGGAATTGCCCGGTAGCATGGCAAGATCAGTTCAAGCGAGACGATCATTCGTACCTGTCAATCATCTTGGAAGCGGCGGCCTCCCAAGACACATGGATCTGGCACGCATTCTTTGGCTGTGCCGTTTGTGCCAATGCCATGAACGACCTCAACGTACATGGCCAGTCGCCCCTCTTCGACGATGTGTATGACGGAAAAACACCCAAATGCCCTTTTGAGGTGAACGAAGCCACGTACAAGCACAAATATTATCTCGTGGATGGGATATATCCATAATGAGCTACTTTCGTCAAATCTTTTTCGTTTCCTGAAGACGATAAATGAAAAAGGTTTAAGAAAGTGCAAGAAGCGGCACATAAAGATGTCGAACGAGTTTTTGGCGTGCTCCAAAAACGTTGGAATATAACTGTACAACCGGCACGCGGATGAGAGATAGCTAGATTGAGAACCATTATGTACGTGTGTATCATATTACACAATATGATACTCGAAAACAAAAACAAGACCATTTGTGTTGTGCCTGATTATATATCGGATGCACCTCACCCACAAGTCACTGAGGCAGAACGTTTCGTTAATGTTCTTGAAGTGAGAAACAGAGAGACTCATCATAATCTTCGGTCGGATTTGGTCGAACATATTTGGCCTCTCTAATACGATTTGTGGTTTTTTTTATTTTCAATCTTTATTATGTTTTAATTTTTTGTAATTTTTAATATTAATGTTTTGTAATTTTTTATTTTAAAAATAAAATTTTAATATTTTAGTATTTAATTAATAATTTAATTTGTATTAATTAATTAAATTAATTAAAAAGTGAGAGGGTTGGATACTAATCAGGAAGGGTTCCACACGGTTAATGGGAGAGTTGGAGAAAAGCTGATGTGACAGTAAGGTTGGAAAGATTGGATACTAGTAGCTTTATTGGTTTTGTTCAAATATTTAATTGAATGGCATGAAATGAAATATTATCAAGTTTGATCAAGTATTTAGTTGATAAAAAATAAGATGTAATACACCAAATAAATTGGAATCTACTCGCTTCTTTAAAAATTTTCTTAAAATTCGAAGTATATATAATATTATAAAATTTACATTTAATCTGAAAAAATGTGAATTAGAATTGTTTCCATGTAGATTTTTTAGAACTTTTGCTAATTGAATAATTGCGATTCCATCGGTTTTATGAAGGAATGATTAAATCATTATTTGAAGGAATGACTGAAATCATACGAAATGTTAGTACGACGGACTTTTATGCATTGTGTTGGGTGTCTACCGATATGTTTACAATAAAAAGAAGTATATAGTGCACCTGATGTCTATTTTACATCGTCGTTATATTCAAGTAAAAAAGTATACAATTGATTTAAAAAGGTATAATGGTCATGTTGCCCTCTCATTTAAGGGATTAATGGATGACCTGTAACATGAGGGACAAAATCCACAACAAACTGCATTCGTGGAGGTTTATTTTGTACTAAATGAACTTTAAGGACCAAATTCGTAACATTTGACAAATCTTAGGGCCCAAAGCTTTGGAAAGAAATATCATGTACTTATCACTATTTTAATGAAACTAGTGCTTCCACCGCGCGTTGCGCGGTCGCGAAGACTTTTTGTTAGAAAATATTGGACAAAGTTAAATAAATTAATTTTCCATATATCAAATAATAATCTAATAATAACAAACAATACACTTGATTTTATTCAGATACGATATGATTGCTCTATTATTTGTTCATTTTTTTTAAATAGTTGTTTGTTTCACGTCTCTAGAGCAAGAAAAAAGAAAAAGAGAATGAATTACTTGATCAATAATTTGAGTTCTAAACTAAAATAATCATGTAAAATATTTATGTTTACATTTTTGTGGTTGAGTTGGTTGCTTATCCATATTTTGATCATCTAAAAAATAGTTTCTGCACGAATTTCTATTGTTTAAATTTGTAGTAATTAAAAAAATTAATAGTTCAATGTATTAAATGAATAGTTGAAATTTGCGATATCCCTATAAACATTAATGGTTTTCTTAATTTATTTATATATAAGGTGACCAAAGAAGGTAGAAAGTCATATGTAATTATGGTATATTAAAAGTTATATAAAAATATGATAATGAGGAAACAAAAGATAGAACCTTATAATCAATAGTATATTAGTAATTGTTAAATTAGCCATTAGTATTTGTCCCTTTTTTTACCTTAAACCCTTTCACCATGTCCCTACAAAATTTTGTGAAGGTGTTGTCTTCACTTTAACTACACACATTCAAGACAACTTATTTCTATCAAATTGTTTTATCACTTTAGATATCAATATTTTTAGGAGATCTTCAACTATTATGCTTCATTTAGACATTTTCAGTGACAAAGTAGAGAAATCAAAAGAACATTTTTAGTGACATTTTTACTTATCAAATTGCTAAAATAGTTTACACTTGATCCCTTGTAAAACGTAGAAACCAAAGAATTGCTTTCTTTTGCATCGATGCCACCATCACTACAGTAGAAGATTGCCCTTGATTTTCAAATGTTATGTGGATAAACATATTAGACTAATGTGAAATAAAAGAAATAAATAAATTTAGGTGCAACCAAAGAATATGGATAATCATATTTGATAAAATATTTGTTAATAACTACATCAAAAAAAGAAATATTCAAGGAAAAATTAAAGAAGAAGTTTGAGATTGGATGCTTAGAAAAATGTCATCTCATTATTGGGTTTTTTCTTTTAAAATTGCAAATTGAGAAATTATAAATACATAACACAATCCAAAAAGAACCCACAACAAACTAAAAAGTAAAAAAAAACATGTAGATCATAAGTTGTAGTTTGATTGTTGTCAACAAAAAATAACTTTTATAAAAAACTACAAAAATAAAAGCAAAACAAATTAGAAAAAATAACATCACTTAAAAGATCGATACAACATAAAAATCAAATGCAAAGCAATAGTAAAAAAACATTATTCTATCGTAACATACAAAAACTATGAAAATCATTTTATATTTAAAAAACCAATGATACTCATCCCCAAAAAAACATATAAGCCACATAATATATATATATATATATAATAAGCAAAACACATTAGAAAAAATAACATTACTTACAACATCGATACAACATAACAATCAAATGCAAAACGATAGTAAAAAAACATTATTCTATCGTAACATACAAAATATATGAAAATATTTTTATATATATAAAAAACCAATGATACTCATCCCCAAAATAACATATAAGTCACATAAATCATAGAATTACTAATAAAAAATGACATGTTACCTAAAACTTTTTGAAGATTGAGCAATAGTATTGAAGAAAACAAATTCTACAAAAGAGAAACAACAAACAAACATACAAACATAACATAGAACATAAAGGTTGTTTATATATTACATTTTGAGGGAGCATTGGTTATGTTGTATTTATATATGAGTTTGTTGTAGGTTTTTTCTTTAAGTAATAAATGAGAATTTGAAGAGGCCAAATTGAATGTCCATAGGAAGTTAAATAATTTAAAATTTAAAGCTAATTAAATTGTAAGCCAAATTACCAAAGAAGCCTTTTCATAGTAAATTACAAATTTTAATTAAGGGGTAGTATAGTCTTTAACTTTTTTAACATATTAAAAAAATTCAAAACAATGAGAAAAATTCTAGAGGCAAATCTTACTCTCACAATGTGCCACATCATTCTTTGTAGATCTTCCTTTTATATATATATAGATAGATTATTTGATTATTTTCTTGATTAAAATTATATTAATTTAAAATTAACCAATAAAACAAAATGTGTTGATAAAATAAATAAATAAAGTAAAAAGTAACAAAATATGAATTATGTAATTTGAGAATAGAAAATATAAAGAATGGTCTACTAGAAGGACCCAATATGTAATGTAATCAAGCATTTTTTGGATGATTTAACCACTAAATTTAACAAAGTTGGATGGAATGAAAATAAAAACCACAAGAATGAAAAAGGAAGTTTTTAAAGATCAGGGACAAAAAGCGTTATAAATATCAAACAACAGGGACAAAAATCGTAGTTTAGTCTATTATTTTATTAATTTTCTTCCTTTCCTGGCATTTGTAGGGTTATAAAATTAGAATATGTTTGTTTGGTTCACATAATATAACTTGGGAATTGGAATAAATGTTAGTAAATGACCAAAATATCATTTTTTAAAACTTTGAGATAAAAATCCCAATCTTGTGATTTAGATCGGCGGTGGTCGGTGGTGGTTCAGAATTTAGATAGATAGGGGTTGCAGACTTGCAGTGGTAGCCAATGACGTTTTATTCATATTGGTGGTAATCGGCGGTAGTGGTTCAAAGCAACGGTGGTTGATGGCTTAGAAGAATGGTGGTCGGTCATCGGCGATCGTTTGGAAGGGTGATGGTCGGTAGCGGTTCATATCAGTGTTGGTCAGCGACATTTTAGATCGGTGGTAGCCATTAGTGGCGGTTCAAAACAGCGGTGGTCAGTGATGGTTTGGATCAGTGGTGATAAGCGGTCGGTGGTGGCCAATGGTTCAGAATGGTTCATAAGTTTGGTGGTCGGTGATGGTTCATAAGTTTGGTGGTCGACGACGGTTTAGCCCGATGATGGTTTAGAACAGTGGTGGTTGGTGGTGGTTCATATCAATGGTGGTGTAGAACAGTGGTGGTTTATACCGGTGGTGGTCAGTAGTAATTTGTAGTTTACAATGTTGGGTTAATCCCGTTCATGCCACATAAACGAAGATTTATTTATGTAATTAGTATATATATAATTGTATATAGGTAGTTATTTAGTGAAAAGGTGTGATTATTCAATAAGGGGTGTGATGTTTCATGAAGCATCACACCCCTTATTGAATAATATCACATTTTCACTATATTACTACCTATATACAATTATATATATATATATACTAATTACATAAATAAATCTTTGTTTCTGTGGCATGAACGGGATTAACCCAACATTCACCCCCTTAATTTGAATTCTCTACACTCCTTGCGGTTTCTGTATTCCCTGCGGCTTCGTTTTGTGCAGTCGTCTCACATGACTTCACTTGGTCTTCATAGTTGTCTTACACAATCCTTCTTTATGATCCAATCACACGATTTATACATATCACATGTTGTACATCGTATTATACGGTTACTTATCATTTATTATCTTTTTCGGTCATTTTAAAAGTTTTATAGCAAAAATTTAGGTTACTAATAGATTATAAAAGTGATTTTTATAAATTGATAACCTAAATTTTTGGTTACTACATATGCGATCACGCATGCGATCGATCATGTCAACTGGGAATACACTTTTGGTTGTATCTTTACATAAGGTGGAACAATTGGAAATCTTGGTTATTGCATCATCAACTACCAAAACTGAAGTTATTATGGTGGGCAAACATGCTAAAGAATTAGTTCACTTATATGAATTCTTTATCGGTTTTGGTTTGAAAGTCTATTTTCTTGATTAATTGAGATAGTCAGGATGCGATACATTTGCTGCAAGTTTGGCATTCGGCATAATGATGAAGCACATTAATTTATGTGGTGCATTTTTGAAAGTTTTGCATGATGCGAAGGTGTTTTTGAAGAAACTAATCACTGACGAAAATGTGGTTGATATGTTTACGAAGTCGTTACCATCAACTAATTCGAACATCACTTAAGTTTGATCTAGTTCAACTTGTATTACTATTGTTCGGTACTTTGTGGGAGAGATGATAATATTGCTACACTTGACATAAAATCTTTGGGGTCTATTACTTTGATAGGGTTTTTTGGGTTACTTAGCTCATTAAAGATTTTGGCTTTGACGGGTGATGCCCTCATCTTGTCACAATTCATCTTGTTACCTTAGACCACCCGTCTTTCATCATCTTTTATTCGTGTTTGCATGTCCGGTTTGTTTATAGCCTTTTTTAGTCATTTTACAACATGGTGCAGTGTTAAATTTTGGTTAAAAATAGATCTTATATATACAAATCTCCAAGCTAAGGGTACGTGCCAATAAGCACAAGGGTCAAAATAAAAAAGGGACCTGGCGTGTGACCTGGCGGTTCACATCGTAACTCTCCCTGTAAAGACGCTTCAAAACTTGGACAACCTTACTTTCAGGCTTACTCGCCTTTAGCCTATTCCTCACACACAAACAACGTGGGCGACATGAAGCGTAATCCTAGGTTAAGTTACAGTGTAGGTCATGTGGAAGGCTTAAAGGCATAAAACATGATTTTTTTAGGTAGCTTCAGAAGTAAGGTCTCCCTTTTTGCTCCTTTGGTTTTTCTCCAGGTTACCACATATAGGAACTTCACGGGAACAATGTTTTTAAGCAGATTTCACATCAAGGATCCTTGTAAACACGTTGTAATCTTCCAGTAATGTATCGATTTCTTTGTAGAGTAGACTGTCACAATGATAGTAGAACCACGTTAAATCTCATTGTCTTGATTTACATGTCACCTTGACATTTGATAGTATATACGGTTATTATTGCTATATACAATTGTAAATCATACATCTAATTAGACTACACTATGCATTATCTATATCTTATTTATGTGCATTTATTGTACTGCAGTCAGTTTCCATTTTGGTTTATAAGTAATATTTAGGAAACTTGATCGATGATGAAACTATCACTAGTGCTAGAACAATAAATTTTCTAATATTGTTAGAAGTTTTATAAAGTAACCTTAGATGATTAAATGTTTTAATCATGGCCTTTAATATTGTAATTGGGCTTGGTTTGGGCTTAAGTGTTAACTCCTAGTATATAAAGGAGTGGGGTTATGACTTGTGACTTGTGAGATGCAAGGTATAAGAGTCTGTTCAATGTGATTGAGTGTTTGCACTGTGTATGTGGAGAGTGCTTTGTACAATGTTCTACTATTCTTCCATTGAATAAAGTTCAATCACATGGCTTTTGATATTTTCTATCTGTACCTTGATTATATTTTTTAGAGTAAACTACAAATTTGGTCCCTGAAGTTTACCCAAATCTGTACGTTTCGTCCTTGAACTTCAAAAACTACAAAAAGCGTACCTGAACTTCCATTTTTGCAACGCGTTTCGTCCCTACGGCTAACGACGTTAGAATTCAGTTAATTTGTGGGGTAATTTTGCCAAAATGAAAGACGAGGGGCCAAATCGTAACTATCTCTATCTCTCTCTCTCTATTCATCATCTTCATCATCTACCCACCAACACCCACCACCACCACACCACCACCTCCACCACACCCACAACAACCACCACTATCACACCCACAACAACCACACCACAGCCACCACCACCACAATCCTACCCACATCACCCACCCACCACCACCACCCATCACCTCTATCCACCACCATACCTAGTTACCTACCACCTTTACCACAACCACCACCCACCACAACCACCAAGCCACTACCACTACCACCAAATAGCCACCAACACCACCACCAAACAGTCACCACCACCACCACAATCCCCCATCAAACAGCCACCACCATCACCACAACCCCTTCCAAACACCATCTCCACCACAGCCACGACACACCACCACCAGATCTGAAATCGAAACCCACCATCGTCTGAAATCGAAACCCACCATTCTCTAAAATCTGAAATCGAAACCCACCATTCTCTAAAATCTGAAATCGAAACCCACCAGATATGAAATCGAAATCTCAGGTGATGGTTGTGTGACCAGAAAAGAAGTGGGAGTAAGGGGAGGGACAGACGATGGTGGTGTGACTAGAGAAGAAGGAGGAAAGGGAGGGAGGGACGGTGGTGGCCGGAGGGTGTGACCAGATCGACTTCCGACGACGACGACATCACCACCTCCGACCACCTTCCAGATCGGCAAAAGCCCTCCATCGCCGCCCACACGACTACCGTGCGACCTCCACCGGCGGTCACCTACATCGTCATCCTCCTTCCAGATCCGCCTCCGTCATCCCCCTTCCAGACCCGCCTCCATCGCTTCCACAGGTGGTTACCTGCGACCTCCATCGACCTCCCGATACATCTGCATTTTCACCTCCAGACCCAATGGAAGCACAAATTGGAGCACAAAAATGGCTGTTGCGGTGGTGGTGGGTTTCAATTTCTCAGGCGACGGGATGTTGTGGTGGGTTTCGTTTTCTCAGGCGACGGAACCTGGGTTTGGGTTTCTTAGGTGGTGGTGCTAGTGGTTTCGTGATGGTGTGATGGTTGTTTGGTGGTGGTGGTGGTGGTGATGGGTGACGATGGTTGTGGTGGGTGTGGTGGTGGTGGGTGTGGTGGTGGGTAGAGGGTTAAAGATGAAGATGATAAAGATGAATTGAGAGAGAGAGAGAGAGAGAGAGAGAGTTACAATTTGGCCCCTCTTCTTTCATTTTAACAAAATAACCCCTCACTTAACTGAATTCAAACGGCGTTAGTGAGCAGGGACGAAACGCGTTGCGAAAATGAAACTTTGGGGACGCTTTTTATAGTTTTTGAAGTTCAAAGACGAAACGTGCAAATTTGGGTAAACTTCAGGGACCAAATTTGTAGTTTACTTTATTTTTTATTTCAATCTAACAACTAGCTTTACAAGTAGTTACCATTTGACAAATCTCACCTTTATGGAGCCAAAAGTGACATTAGATGGTTTCACTTAGCTTATGTATTCTAGTTTAGTGTTTGTTAGCATAGTTAGTTAATTAATTTACTTTTTGTCTTTTTATTGCTTTTTTGATTAATCTAATTCCATTGTTCTTCATTTCTTTATTTTCTTGCTTTAGAAAATCATAAAAATACCCCTAATTGTTTGTATAGCCAATTTGTACTCGTTCATCTCTCACTTGAGGTCAATTTAAAACACATGTAACAAAACATGAAAAATAATTTATTCAATATCGAAATAGTTATAAACATTTGACAAGTGAACATTATCAACTTCAAGTTAAAAAAAATGACATAAAGAAGATATATATACCCATTTACATTATACACATATGACACATTATATCAAGTGGGAGATTTATTATTAATTACTCGATTTAGGTATTCCCCCAAAGCCCAAATTGGAAATATGTTTCTGTAAGACGAGTAACTTATCATACAATTCTTGTTAAACACCCCTACAATCTCCTGAAAATAAAGTAAATTATACTCAATTAGCATAAACAAGAACATGAATAACGAAACAATTGTTAATGAGAGAGAAGGAAAGATACGTAATCAAATGAAAATGCTAACTATTTTAAATAATACAAAAACCTGCGGTCGAATCACGTCCAAAGTCACCTATGATTTTACATTAATGGTCAAAAAGGGTGGTCAGTGACTTTGGCTGCGTCTTTAGTCACACGGTAAAGTACCGTGAATCACATGTGATCTTGTGATTTGACCGTTTTTCTTATCTTTTAAATAGATGACGGTCTCCTTTAAACTCAAGTGTCACTCTCTATGTATATGTGTGTGTTTAGGTTCAAATGAAACAAACAAAAATGTGACCTTTAGATCTTAACCACTAGATGCCTAGTCTCGTACGTGGACACAAACATCAATATTCTTCATTTTTTGTTTGAAATATACCCAAATGCAAAAGATCCCAATAAACTAATTAGGTGTATATTGGTTCGTTTGTGAATATATGAAGCGTAATTAACATATATCTACACATGAATCCTATTATAGATATACAAGTAAATCTTAATGTATTTAAATCAATTTACAACTTATAACCAACATAAATCAGTTTAAGATCCATATCTGAATTTTAAATTAAATCAGTATAATTTATTTAATTAAATTATTAATTATATTTTAGATAATTTAATTCTAAAAAGAGTAAACTTCACTTCTAATCCCTAACATTTGTCCATGGATATCGTCTCTAATCCCTAACATTCTAAAAAGCGGGCATGGAGGGCTTAGCGTCAAGGACGGAGCTAATATAGGGCACACGGTGGCACGGGCCACCGTTAAATTCCTCCGTCGTAGTGTAAAAATTTGTGGTGCCACCGTATCAATCTGTCGTGTGCCACCATATATATTTTGAAACTACAATAAAAACACAAGTTATCTTTGGTTGAGTTGGTTAGTTACTTACCTTATAACCATGAGGTCATGGGTTCAAGTCTTGTTAGAGACATTTTTTTAGATTTTTGCTTTTAATGTCAAATTTTGTGTTTATATTTAAAAATTGCGTGTGCCAAGAATTGAACTTGAGACTTCATCTTTGAAAAACAATGAACCAACCACTAGACCAATAGAGATTTTGTGAAAATTTTCTTCATATATGTTATTTATAGTTTAATGGTGCCACCGTCTGAAAAAAGTTCTAAATCCGTCCCTGGGGCTGGTGGTACACAGCTGGCGGGTTCGGGGGCGCTTTTATGAGCCCGTCTCTTCTCCCTTCCTCTTACATTTTTTTGAAACCCGATGTATAAACTTTAGACATTTTTATTAGTGTAGACACATTTGTGAATATACATTGGATAAAATGCATAAAAATTTAAAGATTATTTAACTCATTTTAAAGGTATGGACATGACTTTTTTTAATAGCAAAAGAGGTCACTGGAACCGAGCTTCGTTATGACCATCAAGCCGCCTAGCGAACCCAAATTTATTAAAAGAACCAAAACTAAAAAAAAAATGTAATTTAAAAAGGTGACATGTAACTTAAAGGTACGGACTTGACTTTTTTTAATGGTATAATCTAAAATGATATTGTTTCTAAAATGTGTTGTTGTTTGTTGATTATGTATTATGATTAAAATACGTTGTTAATTGATTATTTATTTTTAGCATTACTAAAAAGATTTATGCACTCTTAATGAATTATTATTTAAAAATTGCTACTAATGAAAAAGGTAGGAAAGACAAAAAAGAAACTATAATGACAAAATTTTTAAATTACTCTATGATCTACTAAGGCAACAAAAAGAAAACACAAAAAAATGTTGAAAGTATAGAAATACCCTTAAACTAACTAACCTTTATAATTAAAAGGGCATGATCTGATCTAGATGCATCACATTCTAATGTTCATCCATTTCTTATCCACCGGTTAACCACTTCTCACGTTTCTCATCATATTTGACAATTCTCACCGAAACTCAACCCTCTCACTTGAACCCTCTCCTATACACACGCGCGCAGACACACACACAGATATATATATATATATATATATAATTAATATACTGCATGCTTTCACACTTACCTGTTGCGGGAAGTCTCCGTTTTCCATTTGGTGATCTACGACTACTTTTGCAGCACGATGGAGTGGCATTTGATCTCTGTTGGCCTAATCACCATGAACAAAGCATGCATAACTTTGAAGGTTAATTAACAGTAATCAAACCAAATGAATGAACGTTACAATAAATGAATAAAATAGGCTTTTGATGAAGCGTAGTTATCATTTGACAATATAACAGAGAAGGTAAGATTTTTCTATTGCTCTTTCTTTAACTCCATTTCCGGGCTAGGACATGTTCTAGAAGTGGGATGTATGTAAACATGTCCTCTGCCCTAAAGGGTCAAACACTTGTGACTACAACAAAGATAAGTTTATAGGACGCCTAAAATAAATAAGCATCCTAATAGAGGATTTTATAGGATAGAACATAAAAACGTCATATAAACCCATATTTTTAGAGCACACTTGTGTTTATAGGACACTTTTTCAAAATAAGTTTTTGGTAACATTTTTAAATAGGATGTTTTTTGGTTTGGTCCTATAATCTTTGGTCATTTAAAACAACACCCTATTAGGACGCTTATTATAAAGTCAATTTTGTTGTAGTGTGTTTAATGAAACATAATTCAAGTTATAACCTACCTGTTGAGCTTCAATAAGAGCTAGCAATGCCCAAGAAGTGTTTGTGATGTGAGCTTTATTCCCTTTGATATTTGTATACACCATCTGTTGGCAAGACATGTAGCTCTCTCCCCAACCCCCACAATTAAGCTGCTTTGAGAGCAAGAAATCACAAGCTTTCCTAATGCTATGACTAGTTTCATATGTCTTACCTCCTGCAACCAATCCTTTTATCCCAAACCATGTTCCATAAGTATAGCAAATTCCCCATGATCCATACCTATATAATATGTATATATATATATATATCAATCGCGATAATACGGAATTTTGTTAGAACAAACAATGAAAGAAAGAATAAAAAGGAGGGAGAAAGAGATAGGGTTGGTTCTGGTGAGAAGTTGAGTTAAGAGTGAAAAGCGTGAGAAGTGGTTATCAATCGTTGGATGAGAAATGAACGCACATTAGGATGAGATGCAACAGATTAGTTTCCTTCCAAGCCGCAATTCATGGGAGGGCTTGAGATTAAAAGAGATCAATGGTTCAGATTTCTCACGCTTCTCACCGTTAACTCACTTCTCACACAGTCCTTCGCCTTAAGAGATAATGACCATGAACCATCGGGAAGCTGCAAGTTCTCCATGAATGCTATGGCTTTATTGATGCATTCTTCTATTTCCTCCCTTCGATGGTTTGGATATAATTTCGTGAACGATCTCAGGCCTTGCACTACAGCCGACGTACATTCCACATACCTAAGATAAAACTATCTTTCAGATATAACAAAACCACATCTAAAGCTCACTACAACATAATGGCTCTTTTGGAACGTCCTTGGGCATCCTAATAGAGTACTTAATTAACACGGTTTTTAAGTTTTGGACCAACAACTATATGTATCATATACAATGTCACCAGAATGAGTTGCTAGAACACATTAGGGGACCTAACGAGTTCCCTTGACGAATTTAAGCAATCTAATAAGAAAGAAGAAATAAATCATCATCTTAGCCTTTTATATAACACTTTTAAATAGTGTTATACAAAAAAGGCATTATGACACTTTTCAAAGGTGTCATATAGAAAGACAATTTATTTTTTATGTTCTCTTAGATCGTTCAATTACGTCTATAAAACTTTTTTGAGCAACGACTTTGTTTCCAACAACTTAGTGTAACACCATTGTACAGGTTTAAAGTTGGTGGTCTTACAAACTCAAAGTATAAATTAGGTTGCCCAATGACAATTGAACGACTTAAAATGCCTATTTTGTTGTAGTAACTTAAAATGTCCATCACAACACGTAGACAAGCATACGGGTAATCAATGATGATGTCTCCAAATGTTTCGGCCGGATTGATCACCTACCATACACACAGACATGATCAATCTTCAATACTCGAAAATTTTAAAACACACACACACACACACACGCATACATAAAGATCTAGTCATTCAAACAAACCTCTAACCATGTGTACGACCTCGTGAGCTCATATGAGGAAAATCCGCCATTTCCATTCTGGTAAGAGACGAAATCATACTATAAACTGCGTAGACCAATATTATAAGTAATGTAAAGTTTATAGTCCTCTTGTTTGTATATATGCATTACCTGAAGAGATAGAATCAAATGAACAGCATCATACAAACATTCTGGTGCTATTGCTTCTCCAACTATGTGATTTGGCATTTGCGCTAGCATCACCGCCGTCTGCCATCAATCATCATCGATTTCATTATAGTGTCATAAGACATAAACCTTATTTCACTTCCAAGAAAATATTGATCTCAAGTGGGATATATTTACTTCGTTTCGCTTTAGAAGATATTATTAACCCAGTCAAGATTGCATTTTGGTGGAAGGGATTTGACTCCTAACTCTTGAAATCCATGTTCTAGTGATATTTATTAAGATATGTCCTACATCACCTAGACTTGGACCATTTTTTCTCAATATATGTTGGAATTCACTAATTAGTTCTTTTGGGCAAAAATCTAATTGAGATGTACTTTTATTATAGGTTAGTCCTAGAGGGTAATGTTGGCTATTTAACTAGGTTATCTTTTGGTAGTGGTGTTTGGTTAGTAGTTTGTTAATATATAGTAGTTATGATGTAGGTCCATGTCATATATAATGATATCTCCTAATTTTTAGGTGGTTTTCAAATGTGGTTGAGAGAAAATTTAGGAACTGAATTAATCCACACCATTGATCATCTACATGTATGGTCGATATTGGTTTGTATAGTTTGTACAAACTATCCGGTTTGTAACGGATACGACCCTTGTATATATATAGTTTGTACAAACTATCCGGTTTGTATAGTTTGTACAAACTATCAATCTGTGTAATTCATATACACGTTCATATATGAATCTGTGTAATTCATATACACGTTCATATATGAATTACACATATTGATATATGAACCCGTTTCTGCCCTATTTGTAACAGTTACGAAAATACCCCTCGATCTTGCACGTACATGCGAATTTTGACTAGTCAAAGATTACGGCTTTGACCGGTCAAAGCCGCAATCTTTGACTTTTCAATTTTGATTTGAGCCGCATCAACTCTTTCACATTTTTTACCACTTCTCACTTTAACCTCTCTCTCGCTCTCTGTGTACACACACACACACACACACTACCTTGAGAGCTTCCGCAGTGCAGTCCGATACAGGCCAACCGTTATCTGGAGTCGAAAATGGCCATCCGCCCTTTGATAAGTGACGATACCACGACTGACCCGGACTATTTTTCCTAACCTTCACATAATTAAACCACAATATATAAATGATTGAACAACCCAATAGCTATTAATTTACTTCAAATAGAAATAAAATGGATCTAGTACCTGGGAGTTCCTGATAAAGTTGTGTGCTTTCTGAAGCATGGAACCATATTCATCTACCAGCTGATTGGTTGCTAATATTGCTTGAACGCTAAAAACAGCATCCCACAATTGTGATCCATTATATCCCTGAGATACATCCATCTCCATCATCACATATTATATATACATATATATAGTAGCTTTATATTTCTGATTAAAGATGATGATTATGGAACTAATTAATTAACCTGCATCTTCATGCCATCTTCAGCTATCCAAAGATAGTCTTTTATCCTAGAGCGGTGCAGTTTATTCACAGGTGACTTTGCATCTTCCACCCAACAGCATAGCATGTTCAACACCTGTTTATTATTTTCAATTTCTAGCTTCAAATTCAAACCATATATAAATCCGAACTATTATACACACACACACACACACATATATATATATATATGTGCAGGTTTAAATGAAAACTCATCTTTCATTGCGAACGTGAGGCAGCAGAGAGCGCGACAGGCGTCCCATTCAGTCTGAATAATACAAGTATACAACATTCAGTCTGAGACTGAATAATGCATTATTCAGACCGAATGTTACATTATTCAAACTGAATGTTGTATTATTCATCATGAATAATGCATCTGAATATATACATACCTTGTTAACAGGTCCAATGCAAATATAATGTGTGTTTTGGTCTTCATAATGAATATGTTGCATCGCAGTGTTCAATGCTTTGTTTCTGAGCTTTGAGAATGGCCATTTCATCAGAAGAGGTTCAGCAAAATTGTTCAAACCACCCCACAAAAAGTCTTGTATTCTGGGATGAGGGTAATACAAATCTTCCTGCACCCAACAAAACCCATCCATAAACTATAAAGTAAATTAAGCCTCTTTATTCCATATAGATACCATCAATAAATCAAAAACAAAACAAAACATAATATAATATAGAAAAACTAACAAGATATTTTATTTCAAAAAGTGTCCTAAAATAGTGCTTATTAGTTAGGATGCTTAAAATCGTTTGATAAACTTATTATAATACATTTACATAGGACATGCAACTATTTATAACCTATAAACTTTTAAGTCTTATTAAGCAGTCTATTAAGACATTAGGCATAATATAACCTCCTATAAAACCAATCTTGTTGATTACCTTTGCACATTGATTTCTGGCCAAGTCCCAATTAACTTGATGATAAACAGTATTGTACAACTCTCTTCTTAGTGATAGAATACCCGAACTGATTGGGCCAACAAACCGTTTTCCATATAAATATGACATTGGAAGGTATACCATCCTTGCATGGCACCACATTCTACCTGCAATATTATAGAAATTCAACAAAACACCCATATACATACATACATACATGCATGCATGCATGCAGGATCAAATGAGAACTAATACATATTTAAAAGAACACGAGAACCAATAAAATCATATATGATTCATGTACCAAATCATATATGATTCAAGGATTTTGCATATCGTGTCCAAAGTCATTCGTGCGGGTTTTTTTTCCAAAAGTTAATGAAAATAACTTTGTCTCACATGATCCCTCTCTATATGCACGTAGAGCATGATTGAACAGAATTCTTTAATCATCTGGAGAAAAAAAAAAAAACAAACAAACCTGGGTGTAAAGGAAGACAGTATGGGAGAAGCCACAATTCTGGTGGCAAAGGGTTGTTTCCCCTCCATTCATACACTCCTAGCACCTAACATTCAATAGTTCACATAAGCCCTAATTGAACATATAACAATGGGTGTTTTAAGACTTTTAACTAGACGAAGAATCGTGTGAGAAGTTGAGTTAATTGTGAGAAGCGTTAATCTCTTTTAATTTCATGCCCTCCCATGAATTGCGGTTTAGAAGGGAATTGATCTGATGCATCTTATCTCGGTGCATCTCATCCTAATGTGCATCCATGTTCATCCAAAGATGATAATCACTTCTCAAGCTTCTCACGGAACCCAACACCTTTCAGATGAAGTGCTTACAAACTAACATCGATCAGATGCTCATGGTTGACAAAGAAAACTTTACTTAACAAGACTTTTAAGTTTTAGGATCACTATCTATGACAATGTGTCATGCACAAAGATGTTACAATAAGTTGGTAGAATGAAATTAGATACCTAACAAAACATTAAGTTGGAAGTTATCACGGATCTTATAAATTTTGGAGTCTCAAATGATTAAACCCTAATGTAGAGAGGCCAAACATCCTGTAAGAAGAGTTAAAGTGAGAAGGGTAAAAAGGGATTTGGACCACTGATCACTTTCAATCTCAAACTCTATCTCATGAATTGAGCTTGATAAGGAATTGTTTCGATGCATCTTAGTGCATATATATGTCATTCTAATGTGCATCCAAGGGTGGAGACCTCTACTTACAATTCTCACAATAACTTCACTTCTCACTAGAACCCAACCCTATGTAGAATATATATAGGGAGTGGTTCAAATTAGAACTACTAAAAAATTGAGAAGTAGAGAAGTGATCCTATCCCTTCATCTGGTCAACATTTGTGGTTTTGACTGTAAAACACCGGATAATTCCTCACATGTATGTAGAAGACAAAGGGGTAGTTTTCTAACTTTTACAAATCGACATCAAACAAGTTCATATATGAATTTGTGAACTCGTGATTGAGATACGAACTATATGTTCATATGTGAACCCGTTAATTAATTCACATGTAAACAATTTAATTGGTTCATATGTGAACCCATGAGTTCATGTGTAAATTAGTTAATTAGTACATATGAAAATCAATTAATTACTTCATATTTGAATCACAAAGATTCATATGGGAATCAGTTAAAACTAGTTATTATATGAATTACAAGATTCACATATGAACACAGTTCATATATGAATCAGTTAATATGTGAATTACACTGGTTCACATATGAACATATATAGTTCCTATGTGAAGCACACGGGTTCACATATTAAACCGTTTAACGACTATTTATAAAAATTATGAAACAACCCCTCTATTTTTTGCATTGCCGTAAATTTGGATCGGTCAAAACCTCAATTCTTGATCAGTAAAAGCCATAACTTTTTACAAGTCAAATTCGATCTAGCCCTTCATTTGGTCAATATTTGCGGCTTTGACCGTGAAACACTAGATAATTCCTCGCAGAAGTTGCAGAAGACGAAATGGTAGTTTCGTAACTTTTACAGATAGACGTGAGACAAGTTCATATATGAACTTGTGAGTGATAAACGAATTACACAGGTTCATGTATGAAAGTATACTGCATATATTAATCAGTTAAAAATAGTAGATATGTGAATTACATAGATTCATATATGAATTAAACAAGTTCATATATAAACCCGTTTTCGGCCTATTTGTAACAGTTACAAAATTACCCTCTATTTTGGGCATAGCTGTGAATTTTGACAAGTCAAAACCACAATCTTTAACTAGTCAAATTTGATTTTAACTATACAAATGCTAGAGATCACTTCTCCAATTTACATTTTTTTTCTGCTACTTATTTTAACTTATGACTATATATATAGAAAGTCGGGTTCAACTGATAAAGATACTTATCTAAAAAAAACGTGAAAACCAACAAAATCATATATGATTATGAGAAAAAAGTGGCGCATACGACTTTGGCTGCGACTTAAGTCACGAGCAAAGTCGCGTGAATCGTATATGATATATGGTTTTCTTAGTTCGCATGTTCTTTTAAATACTTATTGTTCTCGTTTGATCCTGCCCTCTACATATATATGGTGCTAGAACTCTTCTTTTCCAAAAGGTAATTTTGAAAAATAATGTGATAGGATGATCCACACTAGGTCATGATAATAGTAATAGAGAAGAAAGAGTAACAAGCAGTCTTACAGAAAGCCAAAATTTGCCCCATGAGGGTATGTGTGTGACAGTGCCATGGTTAAGAATCCAGGTTCTGGCTTTGGTCATGGCATCACCATCCATTCTTTCTCCAAGCAATCTTAGGGTGACATAGTTCAAAGCTGTACCAAACATGGTGCTGTGCCCTTCTATGTGTAAACCCCATCCTCCATCAAAGTTCTGCACCCAATTAAATTACCCTTTCATCTATTAGAATTTCATTATTATTCCATCCCACTTCATTCCTCTTCCTCCCAAAATCATCATATATGTTTCCATTTTACATTTTCTCCTACTAAGGGGTGTTTGGGATTGCTTATTAAAACTGTTTATTTGCTTATTACGGGATGAAACAACAAATAAGCAATATTGAGTGTTTGGATAAAATGCTTATCATAGCACCAACTAGCAAATAAGGAATTTTTAAAAAAGTTCAAAATTTTTTAACTTTTCTTATAACCATCAATAACCAAATATGTTATTTTAAATGAGCAATCCCAAACACCCCTAAGGCATTTCTATTAATTTTAGGGTTTATGACTTATTTGGGTAACAAACTATTTGATTTGTACACAAAATACTATTGAACTATTTTTTGTACTCAATATATCATTAAACTCTTTTTGACTATATAGATTATACCATTGCAACCGGGAATAGAAGGTAAACCACCGTAAACCACCACCAAACCACCACCACCACCACCACCACCTCCAAACCACCACTATCACCACCAAAACACCACCACCACAACCACCACCACCTTCGAACCATCACCACCACACCCATCAGCATCATTGTTTCCACTCTACCATCCCTGATCACCATCACCGTCATCAGATCTGATGAAATTTAAACCAAATCAAGACCAAACTGAGACCAGATCTGATGAAATCGAGCTCTGTAGTGGTGGTGATGGTTGTGGATGGCGGTCACCGGCAATGCGGAGAGGTTGTAGATGGCGGTCGCCGGCGATGGGGTTATGACGTTCACAGGGGTGGTGTTTTGGTGGTGGGTGTGGTGGTGATGGTTTTGGTGGTGGTGTTTTGAAGGTGGTGGTTTTGATGGTGGTGGTGGGTGGCTGTGGTGGTGGTTTACCTTCTATCTTCGGTTACAAAAAAATTTGAGTTCAATGATAATATGTATACAAATGAAATTAACTTCACTCAAATAAATCATAAACCCTTAATTTTATTAAAGAGTATTTGGATTTTGGGATATGCTTATCCAAAGACCTTATTGACTCACTTAGTGAGGGGCACATGACCAATTTAACAGCATATTTTAATTGTGTTAGTAGGAGGGATTAGTTTAGGCTTTAAACACGTTTTCATACTATCAATGTATTTTTATGATTTCAGTAGATGAAAATAAAAAAGATATATTTTTATGATTTCAATAGATGAAAAAAAAATAGCTATCCACCAGGAACCAAAAATATAACTTATTCTTAATATATATATGTCAAATATATAAAAGAGAAAATTACACTTTTGGTCCCTATCATTGTTTGTAGTAAATTATTAGGTCTTATTCCTACTTTAAAGTAATTACACAAGTAGTTATCATGGTTGCTGATTCGTTTCAATTTGGTCTCTCAAATTAGGGGTGTAAATGAGTTGAGACAATTCACAAGCTACTCGAGATCGACTCGAATAAACTCGGTCAAAACTCGACTCGAATAAAACTCAACTCGAATAAAACTCGACTCGAGATACTAACGACTCGACTCGAACTACCTGATACTCGGCTCGACTCGGCTCAAGCCAAGAAAACTCGCGAACTACTTGAGATCGACTCGGTTAAAACTCGACTAGAATAAACTCGGTCAAAACTCGACTCGAACTACCTGATACTCAGCTCGACTCAGCTCGTTTACATCCCTATCTCAATTTAACTTCAGTTAAAATGGTCCATTAACTCAAAGAGTATTTTGTCTTTTCTATATTTTACTTAAATTTCAAATTTAAACATTAACTTAAGTAAATATATTATCATTAATGTCATCAGTAGACCCCATCCCTACCCCTTCAATGTGGCCTAATTCTTCCACTCCAATCATCTTCTTCTACAAGATGCCCTTCCTCTAATCATCTTATCCGACCAAACCCATTTTCAGATTTTGAAACCAAAACTAATTAGGACCCTCAAAATCGAAATCCAAATTCAAATCAAAACCTCAAATCTAAATCTAAATCAAACCTCGATTTTAGAAACCTAAATCAAACTCAAATTAAAAATCCTAAATTCAAAAACCTAAATCATATGATAAACCAAACAGATAGCAAGCAATCGAAAGAAAACGGCGACAACAACCAGTAAGAAGAATGAGACTAAAGTTCGGCTACGAACTCAAATTTTATTGCGAACATGAGGGCAACCGAGAGTGCGACACGTGTCATATTCACTCTAAATAATATGTATTATGTAGAGTGAATAACACAGTGTTCAGTGTTATTCAGAGTCAATAATACTGAATAATACAAAATATTGTATTATTCACTCTAAATAACACTGAATGTTGTGTTATTCACTCTATTAATACATAATTATTAGAAGTCAATATGCCACGTGGTGTGTTCTAGACTGTCCTTACTTTCAAATGAAAAGTAAGTTTTCATTTGAACCTAACCCTAGGTTCAAGAGAAAACCTCAAAAAATAGAAAAACGAAGAACACATAGCCCTCCATCTTGAGTATATGCACTTGTGCATACGATGAGTTTTTTGGGGGTTTGTATGCACAAGTGCATTATACACGTGTGCATATAATTACCCACATACACAAGTGCATACGATCCAAGTGGAGGGATATGAGGGTGTTCCTCAGTTTTTTGTTTATTTGAGATTTTCCCTTGAACCTGACCTTATATATATATATATAATTATATTATATATATTTAATTTGTTTTTTAGTTGAAAACAAATAAATACTAAAAATACCCTTGGGGTTAATGGATCTTTTTACAGAAGTTGTCCCAAGGACCAAAATTGAAACGAGTTAGCGACCACTACTTTAAAGTGGGGACGAGGGACTAAAAGTGTAATTTACTCTATATAAAATGAAAAGTAGTTTGAGAACCCAAATATGTTATACAAACAAAAGAGGTATTTGTGGGACTAAATATGATAAAAAAGGGTTTATAATTTATAAGGGTAACTAAACTATCCATTTTGTACAAATGTTACCATGAAATTGGCTGTTCTCGGTCATAATGGTATAATATCTACAAAAAATAGAGTTCAATGATAAATTTAGTACAAAAAATAGTTTTACGGTAATATTTATATAAAATGGATAGTTGGTTACCCTTATAAACTATAAACCCTAAAAAAAATAGTTTAAGGGACGGTATCAATATGAAAAGTTGTTGGAGACCAAATCCATACAATTAACAAGAAAAATATACTTTTGGCCATGCAAATTGATTAAATTACAATACTATTATTGAATATGAGGAATTGTAAGCTTAAATGCCATGCGGCTACTTTTTCCTCTTCTACCTATTTCCAATTTCCATATGCCCTCTATTTTTTTGGAAAAGAAAATTAATATAATAATAAAGTAAATTAAGTTTTTCATCCTATGATCATTTTGTATATTTTTTATTTTTAATTTACATAATTCATATTTTTTCGATTTTTACTTTTTTTATTTATTTTATTAAAATATTTTATTTAATTGTTTTTTATAAAGTATTATAACTTTAACAGGTCCCTAAGATTTATCAATTATTACAGATTTGGTCCTTAAAGTTCATTTATTACAAAATAAACCTACTGATATGCATTTTGTGATGTATTTGGTCCCTCATGTTAACGGTCATCTTAAGTTACAAGATTGTCATCATGGTTAAATTACAAGATTGTCATTGTGTTTAAATTACAAGACTACGATTTTAATCTTTGTGGTTTGATATTTATAACGACTTTCGTCCATGCTCTTTAACAACTGCTTTTTTCATCCCTGTGGTTTTTATTTTCATTTCATTTTCATCCCTCCATTCAAGTTTGCTAAATTAAGTGGTTAACTTATCCAAAAAAAATGTTTTGATTAAATTACATATTTGGTCATTGTATAGACCATTCTTTATATTTTGTATTCTCAAACTACATAATTTCTTACCTTATTTATTTTATTAATACATTTTGTTTTATTGATTAATTATAAACTATCCTAACTTTAATAAAAAATAATCAAATAATTTCATTAAACTATTGATAAGTACATAATATGTTTTTCCAAATCTTTAGGTTAAAATCTCTTAAAATTAATATTTTTATTTGTTCTAACTTACTACTTATGATAAAATGTATCACGGTTTATAACCCGAAGCGAAGACCACTCTTAATAACTAGCTTGAAGTAAAAGTTGAGAAAGAGGATGGTGTCATGGTGAATTGACAAAATTGTTCTCCAACGAAAACTTAATTGACGAGTTTTTTTATTTTTTTATTTTTTTTAAAGCAACTTAATTGACGAGTTGATTGGAGTTTGGAGGAGTCTTAACTCATTAACTTATATAAACCTCATTAACTCTTAATATTTATTTGGTTGTTATTAGATATTTTCTTTTTATGATTATTAGAGGATGTTAGATAATGATACTTGTATAGTTGTTTATTGATTTTGGAATTTTAAAAGTTAATTGATTTTCTTTATTAATCGTTAGGATTCTCATTTCAATAGTTGTTAGAATTTAGTATTTAATTAGAAAAGTACTAATTCAGGGAACTAACAACAGTAGCGATTATTACTCTCGTAATATTCTTCAACTAAACTCTACCACTTCGATGCCTATTAAACAAATTTGAATGATCCTTTTGAATGCATGTCTATGATTTAGGTTATAGAAAGAGATCCACTTGCAAAATGTCGCGAATGAAAATTGTCAAAAAATGATAACTTTAATCTTTAAAAAATGCTACCTTATAGAGAACGTTTGTAAATAGTTAGTTGTTTCTTATGCCTAGTTTGTACATATTATCATTACCAAAATTTATACATTGATAATTGCATCATACATTCATCAAGATTAACTTTTTGAAAATAAATTGACCAAGTGAAAAAAAACAAACAAAGTACTTTTCCTTTTTCATTTTAATGCAATTTGTCATTAAATTAATATAAAATAAGTGTATCTAAATAAAAACCTTGTTGACCATTTTTATACTAATTTCAAATAATAGCTACTAACGAGTAAAAAAGTAAACAAAGGGTGAAAACTATCAAAAATAAAAATGTATGTAATCTTTTAAATAATTTAAAATAAAAATTATGGATTGTAAAAGTCTATGTACCTGATGATTATAAATATAACGACGTATCTCCTTTTGATGTTCTGTAGACAAAACGACATCCATTGTTCCCATTACATACAATCCAATTATCTGCAAACCAACTTGATGTTTTGTTATCGATTTCTAAATGTTTTTTTCTAATATAAACAACACGTTAACTATCCAAGTTTTATATAAGTGAGTTTAAATTTGCATTCAAAGAATATGTGGACATGAATTTAAATACAAATGCATTCTATTTGAGTAAATATGAGATAATCTCATTTCAGATATGATATACATATATCCATACGAACGATAAACCAGGTATAACGAAGTAAGAACCTAATAATGCTTATTTGTAAATTTGTAACTTACTGAATTTATAGAATCCAACTATATTATAGGGTAACTTACTAAATTTAGAATTCAACTATAAAAGTATTTTCTATTATGTTACCATCTGCTACTAAAAATGATTAAATATATGATCATTGGTAATTTATCAAGTTCGTCTCTGCTCCAAGTATAAGCCTATGTGTACCAATGAGGTGGGCTCGGCGGCTTGTGGTCGGCGGGCTCGCAGGATCGGGTTGCGCCGGTTTCACCACACCGCTATGTTTTGTGTGTGTGGTGTTTGTGTTGTGTGTGTGTTGTGTGATGTATTAATTGAGAGGGTTGAGAGGGTATGGGTACTAAACAGAGAGGGCTTCAGAGGGCTTATTGTGGGTTTATGGAAAGGTAAATGTGGTGCAGATGTGGCAGTGGGGCTCAGAGGGTTGGGAGGGTTCTGCTACTGATAGCCTAAGTGTAAACATAAAATGTTAGAGACAAATATTTACCATTTTCTAGTCTTTTCAAATATGATTTGGATATTGGACTTACTTCATCCTAGTTTCTCGGGTTACACAAGAGGGATTGGGTTGATTTGGCATAATCCTAACACAACCGTCACGATTGAAGAATGTTTGCTTGTATTCCTATTCTAAGTTGTTGGTCCCAAGGGGTGACCTTCAAGCAAGTAAGGATTGGTGAAAGGGATTATAGAAGGGGGTTGAATATAATCACACAAATATGTCACTTTAAATTCACTTTGTATTAACAATGGAATTTACAGATTATTTGCGGAAATAGAAAAGGATAAACCTAATCTAAACAATCTAAGTTACAATTCTTTCACTATGCACTTAACTGAGAAGATAAAGAAAAGATAAGGACTAGAAGGGTTAAAGAAAGAAAGGATTAGGGTAGAAAAAGGATGAAGAAGAAGTATGGAGAACATCTTCTTTACGTCCATTTATACCCATTGCATTAAATGCATGCAAACCTACTATGTGCCACGTGTTGCACTCTTAGTGGTCCTATTGTACTATTTACTATAAACAAATATTTTTGCATGTTATGCAAAAGGGTGCTTATAATGAACAGTTGCCTTATGGGCTGATAAGTACGGAGGGAACAATAAAGTCACTGTCCTTTTGTACTATGTGTCAGAAAGGCATGTAATCCTTTTGTGCATAAGATAATAGACATTCATTGTCCTTCAGGATCAGGATACTGATCAGTGAGGAATGCCCTAATACTGATGATGATCAAGGGTCATTGTATCCTGATGGTCTTTAGGAGGTCATACGAATTGAGCAGTCTACTATTACTGAGTTCCGTCTTCAGATCACGAGCAATGTTGTTCCCGTCATCAGTTATTTCTTCAACGTCGCTGATGGTTCTATGAGTATACTTTGATGTCTTCAAGAGATCCTTGCTTGAGGCCAGGCTCAGTAGTTTCCAGAACAGACTCTGTTAACTCCTGATCCTGATAATTTAAACAATAATCTACGACTTAAATAACAGGGAATAGTACTGAATAATCTCAGTGATATTTCATCAAGCTGTAATAGAAGCAAAGACCTATTCACTAAGTAAAGTTATAAGATCATTATCATTTCATCAGGTCTTAGCAGATTAGATTAGAGGGTATCAGAGTGTAACTAGTTAGTCTATATATACCGGGGCTATACATCATTTATCAATACAACACAATACAATTCTATTATGGTATCAGAGCCAAACCCTAGCTGTCGCTAAACCCTAGCCGCCGCTAAACCTAGCCGTTGCTAAAACCCTAGACGTCGCTAAACCCTAGCCACCGCTAAACCCTTACCACTGTTGCCGATCCTTTACAACCCTAGCCACCGCCCATCTTCTCTTTCTCTTTGATCGGATCCAATGGCCCTTCTTGCCAGTTTCACCAATTGCTGAAAAACAATCTCATAATACACATAAGTTTGAATTCACCCTCAGTCCCACCAACTATGGGTACTGGAAAGCCATGATTCAACCCTTTCTTCTCACACACAATCTGTATGGCTACATCGATGTCACAATTCTGTGCCCGCCACCATACCTACCTGCAGCTGCAACTACAGCTGCTGATCCTAAACCAGAACCAAGGGCAAATCTGAACCATTCTGTTTGGATCTCCAATGACGCCCACATCTGTATGTTGATCATATCCACCATCTCCGAGGCGTCATTCCGGCACGTACAAGGTACCACATCTCAAGAACTCTGGATCTCTCTTGAACGAGCATATGTTCCACATTCCTTATCTCATGAATACACTCTCAAAACACAACTTTTGAGAATCGAGATGAAAGGCGATGAAACTATCGATGCGTATTTGAACCGCGCCAAAGAATATTCCGATTCCCTAGCCGCCATCGGATTTCCTGTGTGTGACAAAGATTTGGTCATGCTTGTTGTCTCTAGCTTACATGAAGAATACAACACTCTCAACTGTAACATCCGTAATTTCGGTGTAATAACGACTCTTTGATAAATTATGGGATTTAGAACCTTGGATCAAATCATGCATTTTATGGTCTAATATGTTAGGAAATTCAATTACGAGTCCAACGGTTCTTTCGGAATCGAAATCGGAGCTATAACGAGGAAGTTATGGCCGAAACAAATTATCACCGAAAACGCACAGATGCTAGCGATCGCTAGCCATCACCCTAGCGATCGTTAGGCCAAATTCCTCAACTTCTGTTCCAGCTCACAATCACATTCTGCTCGCTAGCACACGAAGCTAGCGATCGCTAGCACACGAAGCTAGCGATCGCTAGCCTCACACCTAGCGATCGCTAGGCAGCTGAAAAACGGGTTTTAAACCCTCCTTATCTTCATTGGGTCACAACTCCTTCATTTCTTACCCAATTCCTCTGATTTTTCTCTCTACCTTCTTCAAATCCAAAACCCTACAAGATCTTGAGGTCGTATCCATACTTGGAGCTAGCCTGGGTGGAAACTACACTTCACCTATTTCATCTTCTCCACTCATCCATTCTCCACCATTGTTGCTTGAAAAGAGGGAAGCTCAAATCCTAGGGTTTTAGTTTGGATCTCACTCGGTAAGCTTCAATTAAACCCTTGTAGGTTGGATCTATACATATGGTAAAGGTTATGAACTAACCTAGGGTTCGATTTACTTGATTTTAGGTTCGTGCTCATTACTTGACCTAAATCTTGGAATTGGGGGTTTTTGTCACAAAACCCTAAGGTGAGTTGTTAAAACTATTTTGTTAAAACTGAGAACACATCATCCTGATGATTTTACGTTACTTGCTTGATTTGGTGGATGAACATGTTTCTAGTATGAAATGCTTGTTATGTCTAGTTCAAGGAATTATCCATGAAATGTATTTATGCGAAACATGTGGAATTATGTATGCTATGGAACCATGTGAAAGGGATTTGATGTCCGTGCGTGTCGGCACGTATGAAATGAGCAAAGGGCTTGAGACCCTCGATTTATGCCTATGATAGGTGGAAACAAATGTATGAGTCTTTTGAGACAGTACGTATATGCCTCTGATGGTGTCATGGTAGATATGACATAGGGGTTGTTTGTAACTAAATAACATGGACGAACCAACGCAGTATTTCCTCACCGAACAGTCTTGGGAGGTTCTGAAATAGGAATGCCCCTATGTTGCCGGCCCTCGGGTTGCTCCTTGGTGCTCGGGCCTCTGATGGTGTCATGATAGATATGGCATCGAGGTGTTCGGAAGTAACGAATGATGGGGTACTGGTTGGGGGAAATGGGTCACTCCCATTGTTTCCGAAGATAATAATAAACCGGTTTAATATGTTAATTGTATTGCTAATATAATCCTGTATATCTCGCATGTCTTATACACTCTACGCGCATGATATTATGTGTACAACTCACTAGGCTCCTTTAGCCTAACACTTGTTTGGTGTTGATGTGTCTCTCAGGTACTAGGGGCGCCGCTCCCAAGTAGGCTTCGGGCTTGAGTGAGCATGGGGGAAAGATGAGAGACCGGTCTTTTAGGCCGCGAGATTTATGGTTGACGATAACCCTTTTGTAGTCTTCTTCTTAGACGGAACTAGACTAGTTTGGTTATTGTATTTCTTCATTTGATTACAAACATTGTAATTATACATTACTTATACCCCATTTTGGGGAGAGCTCATGCCATGGTGTTACAATTTGTATACCACTTTTTGTGCAAATGAAAGTTTTTGTTCGCCCTGATTTTTAGGGTGTTACAAGTTGGTATCAGAGCTTTAGTTTAAGCGAACTCGGTGTTGACGATAGAATACCTAGACTTAAACTTAGTGCACTACTAGACATATCACGTACCTTGGGTAAAGTCTTAGGTGGGGAGAGTGATAGGGTTACGAGTTCATGTTTATTCAAAGTTGTGATGACGGTAACGAGAATACTTATGTATGATTAGTTCATAAATCACCTAGCTACTGATCTATGAATGCGTTGTACGCGAGTGTTTGAGTAACTATTATTATGAGGATGATAAATGTTGAAATTCGTAAAATAGTCTATTCTTATCCTATTCTCGTGCATTTGTGTGTGACAGATTGGCATGGCGAACACCCGTAGTCAGACGGGCGTCGCGAGAGGACCACCCGACCAAACCGCTTCAACCGCCGACCAACGTGTAGGGTCGAGACGGTTGAGAGCCCACTGAGGCCCCAAGTCCTAGGTGGGGGACCGGAGCACGTACCAAGGGTCAATCTCGAGGATCCGAATCCGGTGTTAACCGAAGTGACCCCGGAGATGCGAATGCTTGATAACATAATGAAGGCCGTGAACGAGGCCATGAGCAAGCAACAAGAGTCCTTCATGAAGATGTTGAAGGATCGGGACACTAGCAACCGTCGCCACGAGACGGTGGGAGAGAACGCCGGTACGGCGTCGGGAGATGCGGAAGTGGTGGTGGTCACCGAGGAGACCCGAGTCACCGGAGACAAGGAAAAGGAGAAGGCAAAAGCTAAGGGGTGCTCCTACAAGAATTTCTTGGGTTGTAAGCCGCCGGAGTTCCGTGGGTGTAGCGACCCGGTCGTTTGCATGTATTGGCTCCGCGAGATGGAGATGGCCTTCGAGGCTAGCGAGTGCGACTCATCTCAACGAGTCAAGTTCGCATCCCACCTTCTCAAAGGCGAGGCCCTCACATGGTGGAACTTGACCCGCTCTTCCCTCACGCCGGAGGTGTATGCTAGGCTCTCTTGGGCCGAATTCAAAAAGAAAATGCTCGAAAAATATTGTAGCGAGCGAGCCCTCGACAAGATCGAGGATGAATTTCGGGCGATGAAGAAAGGCAACAACCCCATCTCGTTCTATGCAAAGGACTTCTTGGAGAAACTAGGGATGGTGGAGCATTTGGCTCCCGATGAAAAGTCGAAAATAAAAGCTTACTCTCGTGGGTTACCGGCCGAGATGAGATCGGCGGTGAGGATCGCAAGGGTCACCACCTTGCATGAGGCGATAGAGGAGTCGTTGAGGATCGAGGATGACATCACCCAAGCGCGGGTAGAAGGTTACCAAGCCGGGCAAAAGAGGAAGTTTGAGGAGGCCGCCGCGTCGGCTCGACCGAGCAAGACTTTCCAAGAGGTGAGGCGAGGTGGAAACCGGAATGAGGCAAAGTGGTGCAACCGGTGCCGAAGCAAGCATTTTGGACCATGCCGCCGTGATCTCCCCACGAGCGACACTTGTGGGAAATGTGGAAAGAGGGGTCATTTGGCTCGAGATTGCGTAGTCCGAGTGGAGGTTTGTTATGATTGCAAGGAACCGGGGCATTATCGGGATGCTTGTCCGAAGTTTAAAAAGGCGGCTACCGGGGGTTCGAGCGGAACCGTTGCAAAAGGAGAAGTCCCGCCAAGGGTGACTAGTCGAGCTTTCCAGATGGCGGCCACAGAGGCGAGGGAGACATCCGATCTTGTATCGGGTACGTTTCTCGTTAACTCCATACCCGCACTTATTCTATTTGATACGGGCGCCGAACGCTCCTTTGTGCATAATACTTTACCTAAGGAATTCACTATGCCTACCACTCCTTTATCTGATGCGTTAGTAGTAGAAGTAGCAGGTGGGTTGTAACACCCGGAATTGTGGGAATATTAGAGACAACTTGGATTATCTGGAAAAGGGTTGAAAAGCGAAGAATTGGTGCTAGACCGTGCACTAAAAAGGATGACGGTAACCGGCCGAGAAAGATTGGCGATCAAGTGTTCAATAAATGAAATGAAACTTCAAAAGAGAGCTTAAATCAGCAGCCGGCGAGACTTGAAGTCCCGGGGCAACCCTCGGGGGCTGCTAGGTAGCGCGCGAGACTTGAAGTCCCGGGGCAACCCTCGGGGGCTGCTGACCTTGTTAGAATCAGGTTGCGTGCGAGACTTGAAGTCTCGGGGCAACCCTCGGGGACGTGCAGCAAACATAAAAAGGGGATTTTCAGCATTGAGTTTGATAGCTACGAATTCTTTCTCAAAGAGAGCAACAAATACACCATCTTGGGCGATTTTTGGTTGGAGAAATCATCAAGGAGAACAACGATAACGATTGGAGAGTGAATTCCACACCGAAATCACCATCAAGCTAGTTAGAACTTCAAGTTCATTATCATCTTCTCCACCTCTCACAACCTCAAATCACCATTGTTGCAAGTGTTCTCCATTCTAGGGTTTTCTACTCAAGATTTGGCTAGGTAAGCTTATCTAAACACTTGAGGTTTGTTAATTCACATACTAGGAGTTATAAAACTAACCTAAGGTTGATTTGCTTGATTTTAGGTTGTTCACATATTTAACCTAAATCTTGGATTTGGGGGTTTTTTGGTACAAACCCTAAAGGTGAGTTCTCTATATGGTTTTAAAGTATAGATCTAGTCATATATGTCGTAGATCTGGAGCTAATCCAAGGTTTTAACTCCTTATCAGTTTAGGTGGTTACTAAGCTAGGGTTTGGTGAAAATTGGGGCTTTTGGCTTTACAAGCCTCAAGGTGAGTTGTTAAAACCATTTTGTTAAAACTGAGAGCACATCATCTTGATGGTTTTACATTTCTTATTTGATTTTGTGGATGAGTATGAATTTAGTACGAATCACTTATCATGTCGAGTTTAAAGTTTCATGAAACGTATGACGATTGTGCCTACATGAATGATTTGGATTATGTGGTTGAATACATGTGGTAGAATATCGTACATGATTATCGTATATGTTAAACTCATGGAATTATATAAAAGGGGTTTGATACCCGAATATGTTGGTATATGTGAAATGATGTAAAGGGCTTAAGTCCCTCGATATATACCTCTATCAATGACGCTATGCTAAATTCAGTGTCGAGGTTTGTGAGTAAACGATGTAGACGGGATACTATGCTAAATTCAGTATCTAAGTCTTGTATGAAACAACATGGACGTGACACGATGCTAAATTCCGTATCACGATCTTATATGATAATAACCTGGACGAACCAACGCAATGTGTCCACACCAAACAGTCTTGGGAGGTTCTGAAATAGGAATGCCCCTATGTCGCCGGCCCTCGGGTTGCTTCTTGGTGCGCGGGCCTCGGATGATGTTGCCATGCTAAATTCGGGACATCGAGGTGTTTGGAATTAGTGAATGTCGGGGCATTGGTTGGTGGAAATGGGTCGCTCCCATTGTTTCCGAAGATAATAATAAACCGGTTTAATATGCTAATTGTATTGTTAGTATAATTGTGTATATCTCGCATGTCTTTATATGCTCTACGCGCATGATATTATTTGTACAACTCACTAGGCTCCTTTAGCCTAACACTTGTTTGGTGTCGATGTGTCTCTCAGGTACAAGGGACGCCGTTCCCAAGTAGGTGCCGGGAGTGGAGTGAGCTTTGGGGAAAGTGTGAAGAGACCGGTCCTTAGACCGTACATGCGTTGACAGTTTTGACAACCCTTTTGTAGTCTTTCCCGAGATAGGAGTTAGACTAGATGGTTGTCGCATCCTTTAATTAATTTACAAACATTGTAACCATACACTACTTGTACCCCTGTTTTGGGAAGAGCTCGCGCTATGGCGCTATATTTGTGTACCACCTTTCGTCAAAAGAAGGTTTTTGTTTACTCCAATTTTTGGGGTGTTACAAGTTGGTATCAGAGCTTTAGTTTAAGCGAACTAGGTATTGACCGTAGTATACCTAGACTTAAACTTAGTGCACTAATAGACATGTCACCTACCGTGGGTAAAGTCTTAGGTGGGGAGAGCGTTAGGGATACGAAATACATGGATCGAGAAATTGCGTCAATAGAGGTAGGGAATCTCGTGTATGGTCTATTCATAAAACACTTAGCTACTGGTTTATGAATGTATCGTCATTTGAGTATTCTTGGTTACTATCGATGTAGTGATTGATAAATGTTGGTACGTACGGTAGTCTATTCTTACTCTTCTTGATTTCCTTGTGATAGGATAATTGTTCGGTCATAAAGGACCCTTAGTTATGATGAGTCCTTATTTGAAGCTCTCGTTTTGATGATTGATGTGAAAGCGGATTGAGCGCGTTGACGCGAGTTCGAATTAGCGGTGAGAGACGATATGTAGGATTGGAAGGCATATTCCGGAAGATATTACTTCGGTAATTCGTGTGGATATTGGAAGTGGGTGAAATGGATACGGCTTATGTATCGAACGTATCGAGAGACTTTGTAGTATGATATGCAAGTAAGCTATGATGAGCTAGGTCAAAAATTGACTTAAGCATGGAGAGAGTGATCAATTGGGATAAGAATATTCCTTCATGCGATAGAATTTGTTTAAGTTACTGGGATGAATTGTTAATTTGTAAACAAGGCTATATTCTAGGAAGCCTCTCTCTTATTGGAGTCGTGCCAATTACCTAGATTTAAAAGAGGAGGATTGTAAAAGGAATTGAATAGCTTTAACCTAAGATCGAATATGGAGGTGAAAGAGGTTGACTCGTAACTGACTAGAGGTCGAACGGTTAGTTGAGTAAGACTCGTACTTTGAAATGGTGTGCGGTAAGAACATGTGGAGACACCCTAGGCAATATCGAGGATAGAAGTATAAGATCCAGTCTAAGAGATGAATCTATCAATGTAAGACTTGGAATGTGTTACCTAGCACAACATAAAGGACTCGCCCTTTAGATGAGATCACTTAGATGATTGTGAAACACTGATGGTAATGTATGAGGAATGTAGGTGGATGACCTTGGCGGAATAGGTAGCCTACAAATTTTGCAGTGTTTTTATACAAAGTGGTCGTCTTATCACGTGAATATTTCCAAATTGGTTTGCAAAATGGCGTGTGTGCCAAGACAATGTTCTTCCAAAATGTTGTGTGTTCCGTAAAGTTATTTTCTAAACAAACGATAGTCGAGTGTTACCGGGTGCGTATGTTGAATGGATTTTGATATAATAATCAAATATGAGATTTTCGAGATGACTTGATTTACAAGAATTATAAGCACGTTTTCACATGAGTTATAGCTTAAACGAGATTTATAAAAGTGTGGACCCATTTGGGTAACTGTTGTGCTAAACTGTGTTGGAATTTTTGGGTCAAATGACCTTGTGGGTTACATCCACATTAATGGAGTGAACAATATAAAATTATTGTAAGACCGTCAAATTTGGGTCTATTGAGTTTAGAGCTAGTGCTCGGTTTTGATTATAAGAACTCGGGGAACGAGTCTCGAATTCTAAAATAGCTCGATTATGAGCTTTGATTTTAAAGGAATCGGTTATGAACTTGGTTTTCTAGATTAGCTCGGTTGTGAGCTTGGATTTCTAAACAGCTCAGTTACAAGCTTTGATTTAATAGTTTGACTATAAACTTCGATTTTAAATAGCTCAGTTATGAGCTTTGGATTCTAAAATAACGAAGTAGTAAGCTTGGATTATTATTTGCACGGTGATGAACTTTAGGACTTTGTTGCGTTTGATGCTTGTACGCTTAAGTATGTCGTGATTGTTGGGACTACCAAGTGTCGCAAGATTCGGTTGGGAACCCATGTCGCATGACGGTTAGTTTATTAGTAGTCACTAAGAAGGCTAAACTTGAGAGGTCTATCATAGTTGACAGTCATTTTATGGACCTCTTATTATGAGGGTTGATTTTCGATGAGTAGTCTTAAATGTGCAAATTCGAATTGGGTTGTCTTCAAGTAGCCCCGTATATTGTTGAGCTCTAGGAGTGCGACTCATGGTTGTTTGGTACGAAACCAGTTGTCTTTTGGGTAAGACTAGTTGGGGGTCATAGCAAGCACTTAGAGCTTTGGGGTTGAAGTGTTGTACGATTAATATGGTAAAAGTTATGTATTCTATGTGCCATCACACTCTCCGAGAATATGCGTCATGCCGTTGTTGTCAAGTCTTTGTGTAAAATACATGTGTGCTTGTATCCGATTGTGTGCTTGCGATAAATGTTTACCATGCATAATTTTGGAGTTATCGAATGCCTTGATGTACAAAAATTTCGGTTGAAGATCGATGCCCATGTGCGAACTGATTGCATGCTATCCTTCAATGTGCGACATGAATTAACTTGGTTCTACCTTTTATGAGCATGCTAATATATAGTAGAGTAACACTTAGAAAGTGTGGGCGAAATTGTGGTGGTGCTCGATGTGAATCGAAACTGGACTACGTAGGGATTAAGTTTCATACCTCACCTATGAGGGTTTTGTTGAGGAACACCTTATGGCCGACGACTATAGATAGGATGGTCCGATGAGAGACCTTACCTAGAAAGAAGTGTTAATGACTAGTAAAAGTCCATTGAGATATGGACCGATCCACGTAGGAAGGATTGATTAGCGCCACCTAAGTGAATACATGATGTGCGCATTGCCCCTTACAATAGAATCCTATGGGTTGTTGGAGCGTATTTCTAAGAGATTGTAACGAACCATTTAGATCGAGGCTTGTTCGAGTGGGTTAAGTGACCATGTTTTGAGGTCTCTTCGGGTTCGAGAGAGACAAATTGTAAGGAGGTAATTACTTCTATTCAAAGATCTTGAAGGGATGACAAAAGTTAAGTATGTATATATCTATATATCGATGACTCTAAAGCAATAAAGAATTTAGTCGTACCTTGGTGGTGTAGTTGAGTAAATATTCTTCATGCGTGTCTAGGGATCGAGAAAATGTTATCGGTGGTACCACATTTAGTGATTACGTGATGTACACTAGTGACCTTATGCGTAAGACCGAAAGGTACATGTTGTCCGTATATTAATATTGCCATGTAGGAGGAACCTTTTGTGAGTATAAAGGTGATTTTGAAGACGTGACTTATAGTTAAATTATGTGAAGTGGAAATTTGTGGTGGACATAATGGCGTGGTACGCCAGACTAAGCATGAAACTTAGGATATGATGACAAGTATTGATGGGAATAAGTAGTGGACTTGTATTGTTTAATCAAGATGGAATTGAGGGAGAAATTTGTACTTAGAAATATAAGATTTAGTCACCTAAGGCAAAGTTAGAATTGCGTAGGCGATTGGATAATTAGAAAGACTATGATAGTGCGAATGTGGAAATTTATGGATTTAGTGGAAATTTGCGATTTGCTAAATGAAGAAACTTACCTCCCTTATGGTATCCTTAGGCGAGTGGACGAAATTTTCGAGTCCCTTGAGAATTAATGGTGGAGGCTAGACACCGTCAGTGAGAGTACAGAGACATTCCTTGGTGGTAAAGTGAATCTTAGCCGAGTGACCGACCTTAATAGGAAACGAATGATGTATGGTACCTTGAACAATAGACTCTAGTCGACTTGGTTTGGTTAAATTGTATAAAGAGCTAAGATTTACGCGTGATGTTTTGAAGGATAGGCGTAAATTGGTGACTTGTGATGTTTTGATGAACTACCCTTAAGCTAGAGGGATATAACAGTGTTTTCTTGGAAGTACATAATTAAGACTAATGTTAGTCTAACCGACCGGCATGGGGGGAACATGATCGCATAATCTTGGTAATGATAGAACGAGGCTATCAATTGTGGTTCGGACAAGGAGTAATTTCGGGGACGAAATTTTATCTAGGTGGGGAGGATTGTAACACCCGGAATTGTGGGAATATTAGAGACAACTTGGATTATCTGGAAAAGGCTTGAAAAGCGAAGAATTGGTGCTAGACCGTGCACTAAAAAGGATGACGGTAACCGGTCGAGAAAGATTGGCGATCAAGTGTTTGATAAATGAAATGAAACTTCAAAAGAGAGCTTAAATCAGCAGCCGGCGAGACTTGAAGTCCCGGGGCAACCCTCGGGGGCTGCTGACCTTGTTAGAATCAGGTTGCGCGCGAGACTTGAAGTCTCGGGGCAACCCTCGGGGACGTGCAGCAAACATAAAAAGGGGATTTTCAGCATTGAGTTTGATAGCTACGAATTCTTTCTCAAAGAGAGCAACAAATACACCATCTTGGGCGATTTTTGGTTGGAGAAATCATCAAGGAGAACAACGATAATGATTGGAGAGTGAATTCCACACCGAAATCACCATCAAGCTAGTTAGAACTTCAAGTTCATTATCATCTTCTCCACCTCTCACAACCTCAAATCACCATTGTTGCAAGTGTTCTCCATTCTAGGGTTTTCTACTCAAGATTTGGCTAGGTAAGCTTATCTAAACACTTGAGGTTTGTTAATTCACATACTAGGAGTTATAAAACTAACCTAAGGTTGATTTGCTTGATTTTAGGTGGTTCACATATTTAACCTAAATCTTGGATTTGGGGGTTTTTTGGTACAAACCCTAAAGGTGAGTTCTCTATATGGTTTTAAAGTATAGATCTAGTCATATATGTCGTAGATCTGGAGCTAATCCAAGGTTTTAACTCCTTATCAGTTTAGGTGGTTACTCAAGCTTTAAGCTAGGGTTTGGTGAAAATTGGGGCTTTTGGCTTTACAAGCCTCAAGGTGAGTTGTTAAAACCATTTTGTTAAAACTGAGAGCACATCATCTTGATGGTTTTACATTTCTTATTTGATTTTGTGGATGAGTATGAATTTAGTACGAATCACTTATCATGTCGAGTTTAAAGTTTCATGAAACGTATGACGATTGTGCCTACATGAATGATTTGGATTATGTGGTTGAATACATGTGGTAGAATATCGTACATGATTATCGTATATGTTAAACTCATGGAATTATATAAAAGGGGTTTGATACCCGAATATGTTGGTATATGTGAAATGATGTAAAGGGCTTGAGTCCCTCGATATATACCTCTATCAATGACGCTATGCTAAATTCAGTGTCGAGGTTTGTGAGTAAATGATGTGGACGGGATACTATGCTAAATTCAGTATCTAAGTCTTGTATGCAACAACATGGACGTGACACAATGCTAAATTCCGTATCACGATCTTATATGATAATAACCTGGACGAACCAACGCAATGTGTCCACACCAAACAGTCTTGGGAGGTTCTGAAATAGGAATGCCCCTATGTCGCTGGCCCTCGGGTTGCTCCTTGGTGCTGGGCCTCGGATGATGTTGCCATGCTAAATTCGGGACATCGAGGTGTTTGGAATTAGTGAATGTCGGGGCATTGGTTGGTGGAAATGGGTCGCTCCCATTGTTTCCGAAGATAATAATAAACCGGTTTAATATGCTAATTGTATTGTTAGTATAATCGTGTATATCTCGCATATCTTTATATGCTCTACGCGCATGATATTATTTGTACAACTCACTAGGCTCCTTTAGCCTAACACTTGTTTGGTGTCGATGTGTCTCTCAGGTACAAGGGACGCCGTTCCCAAGTAGGTGCCGGGAGTGGGAGTGAGCTTTGGGGAAAGTGTGAAGAGACCGGTCCTTAGACCGTACATGCGTTGACAGTTTTGACAACCCTTTTGTAGTCTTTCCCGAGATAGGAGTTAGACTAGATCGTTGTCGCATCCTTTAATTAATTTACAAACATTGTAACCATACACTACTTGTACCCCTGTTTTGGGAAGAGCTCGCGCTATGGCGCTATATTTGTGTACCACCTTTCGTTAAATGAAGGTTTTTGTTTACTCCAATTTTTGGGGTGTTACATGGGTTTCTTGTGACTGTTCGAGATTGCTTTGAGGGGTGCACTATAGAGTTAGATGAAGAACCTTTCTCCGCGACCCTCATACCCATGAATGTCGGTAGCTTCGACGTAGTGTTAGGGATCGATTGGTTGCGCGCTCACGACGCCAATATAGGTTGCGGTAAGAAGATGGTCACTATTCCAACGCCTCGAGGGAAATTGATCACCGTGTACGGGGATAAGAAGAAGGGCACTAACACGACCATCTCTATGATAAAGGCAAGGAAGAGCCTAGCTAAGGGATGTGCCTCCTATCTAGCTTACATCATCGATACGAAGTTAGAAAAGAAAGAGATCGCCGATGTAGACGTGGTACGGGAGTTTCCGGACGTCTTTCCGGAAGATTTGCCCGGATTACCACCGGAACGCCAAGTGGAGTTTCACATTGACCTTACGCCGGGAGCGGCTCCGATAGCGCGCGCTCCGTATCGATTGGCTCCGACCGAGATGAAGGAGATGATGATGCAGTTACAAGAACTCTCCGAGAAGGGGTTTATCCGACCGAGTTCGTCACCGTGGGGAGCGCCGGTTCTTTTCGTCAAAAAGAAGGACGGCGCCATGCGGATGTGTATTGACTAGCGTGAACTAAACAAAGTGACGGTGAAGAACAAATACCCCTTGCCTCGGATCGACGACCTTTTCGATCAACTTCAAGGTGCTGGGTGTTTCTCCAAGATCGACCTACGATCCGGGTACCACCAAGTTAGGGTGAAAGAAGACGACGTTCCCAAGACCGCTTTCCGAACGAGATACGGGCACTACGAGTTCTTGGTGATGCCGTTCGGTTTGACCAACGCACCGGCGGTATTCATGGACTTGATGAACCGAGTGTGTAGACCATTCTTAGACAAGTCGGTCATAGTCTTTATCGACGATATCTTGGTCTATTCCAAAGATGAGGCCGAGCATGAGCGACACTTACGAGAGGTATTGAACGTGCTTAGAGACGAGAAATTGTACGCCAAATTCTCAAAGTGCGAGTTTTGGCTCCACGAGGTGCAGTTTCTAGGCCATGTGGTGTCGCGAGACGGGATTAAAGTGGATCCGGCAAAGATCGAAGCCATGATGAGTTGGAAGTCGCCAACGAACCCATCGGAGATAAGGAGTTTTCTAGGCTTGGTGGGTTACTACCGGAGATTTATTCAGGATTTCTCGAAGATCGCTTCGTCGCTCACGGTGTTAACGAAGAAAAACGCCAAATTTCTATGGACCGACAAACAAAAAGAGGCCTTTCAAACGCTCAAGAAGAAGTTATGCCAAGCACCGATCTTGTCGTTACCGGACGGGACGGAGGACTTTGTGGTGTATAGCGACGCGTCGAAGATGGGTCTAGGTTGCGTGCTTATGCAAAGAGGCAAAGTGATTTCCTATGCCTCTCGCCAATTGAAGGATCACGAGAGAAATTATCCGGTGCACGATTTGGAGTTAGCGGCGGTGGTGTTTGCTTTGAAATTGTGGCGGCACTACCTTTACGGGACCAAGTGTACACTATTCACCGATCACAAGAGTCTCCAACACATTTTCGACCAAAAGGAGCTCAATATGCGGCAAAGGAGATGGCTCGAGCTACTAAAGGACTATGATTGCGACTTATTGTACCACCCCGGTAAGGCGAACGTAGTCGCCGACGCTTTGAGCCGTAAGAACTATGGTGATAGCGTTGGTGTGACCCTTAACCGGATTAGTGTGGTGTCGAGCTTGATGGAAAGGATCAAGGCGAGTCAAACGGAAGCTCTTCGGGAAGAAAACCTCAAGAATGAGGTGATGGTGAAGCAAAAAGAATTATTGACTGAAGATAGCCGTGGACTTAAACTATTTCAAGGCCGAATCTGGGTACCGAAACTTGGTGGCAACCGGGAATTACTCTTGGACGATGCCCACAAGTCCAAGTATTCCATACATCCCGGGAAAACCAAAATGTACCAAGACTTGAAGACGAATTATTGGTGGCCGGTCATGAAACTTGACGTGGCTAGTTACGTCGAGAAGTGCGTCACATGTCTCCAAGTCAAGGCGGAACACCAAAAGCCCTATGGGAGTTTGCAACCTTTGGATATTCCGGAATGGAAATGGGAGCATATTACCATGGACTTCGTGACTAAACTACCGAGAACCTTAGGGGTCACGACACTATTTGGGTGATCGTGGACCGACTCACGAAGAGTGCTCACTTTCTCGAGATGCGTGAAACCCTACCCATGGACAAATTGGCCAAACTCTACATAAAAGAGATCGTGAGAAGGCACGGTGTACCGTTATCGATTGTTTCGGATAGAGATAGCCGATTCACTTCCCAGTTTTGGCATGGATTGCAATAAGGCTTGGGTACGAAACTCAAGTTGAGCACCGCCTACCACCCTCAAACCGACGGACAAAGCGAAAGGACGATCCAAACACTAGAAGATATGTTGCGGTCATGCGTCATCGAGTTCGGTGGAAATTGGGACACACACCTACTTGTGTTACTTGCGGAAGTGTCTAGCCGAGGAGGAGAGCGTCATTCCGTTATCGGAGATTCGAGTCGACATCGGTAACCGATGTATAGAAGAACCAGAAGCCATCTTAGAAAGGAAAACGAAGAGACTACGCCATAAAGAGGTGACGATGGTCAAAGTCCAATGGAAGCACCACCGAGGTGCTAATGTCACGTGGGAGGCCGAGGAAGACATGAAACGGAGGTATCCGCAATTGTTCGCATAGGTGTAACAAAATTTCGGGGACGAAATTTTAATTAGGATGGGAGGATTGTAACATCCGTAATTTCGGTGTAATAACGACTCTTTGATAAATTATGGGATTTAGAACCTTGGATCAAATCATGCATTTTATGGTCTAATATGTTAGGAAATTCAATTACGAGTCCAACGGTTCTTTCGGAATCGAAATCGGAGCTATAACGAGGAAGTTATGGCCGAAACAAATTATCACCGAAAACGCACAGATGCTAGCGATCGCTAGCCATCACCCTAGCGATCGCTAGGCCAAAATCCTCAACTTCTGTTCCAGCTCACGATCACATTCTGCTCGCTAGCACACGAAGCTAGCGATCGCTAGCCTCACACCTAGCGATCGCTAGGCAGCTGAAAAAGCTGAAAAACGGGTTTTTAAACCCTCCTTATCTTCATTGGGTCACAACTCCTTCATTTCTTACCCAATTCCTCTGATTTTTCTCTCTACCTTCTTCAAATCCAAAACCCTACAAGATCTTGAGGTCGTATCCATACTTGGAGCTAGCCTGGGTGGAAACTACACTTCACCTATTTCATCTTCTCCACTCATCCATTCTCCACCATTGTTGCTTGAAAAGAGGGAAGCTCAAATCCTAGGGTTTTAGTTTGGATCTCACTCGGTAAGCTTCAATTAAACCCTTGTAGGTTGGATCTATACATATGGTAAAGGTTATGAACTAACCTAGGGTTCGATTTACTTGATTTTAGGTTCGTGCTCATTACTTGACCTAAATCTTGGAATTGGGGGTTTTTGTCACAAAACCCTAAGGTGAGTTGTTAAAACTATTTTGTTAAAACTGAGAACACATCATCCTGATGATTTTACGTTACTTGCTTGATTTGGTGGATGAACATGTTTCTAGTATGAAATGCTTGTTATGTCTAGTTCAAGGAATTATCCATGAAATGTATTTATGCGAAACATGTGGAATTATGTATGCTATGGAACCATGTGAAAGGGATTTGATGTCCGTGCATGTCGGCACGTATGAAATGAGCAAAGGGCTTGAGACCCTCGATTTATGCCTATGATAGGTGGAAACAAATGTATGAGTCTTTTGAGACAGTACGTATATGCCTCTGATGGTGTCATGGTAGATATGACATCGGGGTTGTTTGTAACTAAATAACATGGACGAACCAACGCAGTATTTCCTCACCGAACAGTCTTGGGAGGTTCTGAAATAGGAATGCCCCTATGTCGCCGGCCCTCGGGTTGCCCCTTGGTGCTCGGGCCTCTGATGGTGTCATGATAGATATGGCATCGAGGTGTTCGGAAGTAACGAATGATGGGGTACTGGTTGGGGGAAATGGGTCGATCCTATTGTTTCCGAAGATAATAATAAACCGGTTTAATATGTTAATTGTATTGCTAATATAATCATGTATATCTCGCATGTCTTATACACTCTTCGCGCATGATATTATGTGTACAACTCACTAGGCTCCTTTAGCCTAACACTTGTTTGGTGTCGATGTGTCTCTCAGGTACTAGGGGTGCCACTCCCAAGTAGGCTTCGGGCTTGAGTGAGCATGGGGGAAAGATGAGAGACCGGTCCTTTAGGCCGCGAGATTTATGGTTGACGATAACCCTTTTGTAGTCTTCTTCTTAGACGGAACTAGACTAGTTTGGTTATTGTATTTCTTCATTTGATTACAAACATTGTAATTATACATTACTTATACCCCATTTTGGGAAGAGCTCACGCCATGGCGTTACAATTTGTATACCACTTTTTGTGCAAATGAAAGTTTTTGTTCGCCCTGATTTTTAGGGTGTTACATCAACTCTTAAGTCAACAATCGTAGGAAGACAACTCCCTACCACATTTACTAAACTCCATGCCCTACTCAGCGAGCACGACTACATGATTGGGAAAACTCGGGTCTCCACAATGCCAACCATTCAAGCTTTTCATACAACCACAAACGCAGCCGCAACCCCGTCTGCATCGACGTTAGCAGCACAACTCGGCCCCCTCACTGCTGCCTTGAACTCACTCGGGTTCAACATTGTTCCACACTCATCCACTAGCTCTCCATCACAAGTTAGTACCCCCGGTTCCGAACACTAACTTTATTGAAAATAAGTGTATATACAGGTTATAACAAGACAAAAATGGAGCCATCACTCGCTACAAAGCGAGACTTGTCGCTAAAGGTTTCCGGTTGACTATCAGGAAACATTCAGTCCTGTAATCAAATCCACTACCATCCGAGCGGTTCTCTCGATTGTCATCTCTCAGAAATGGCCCCTCCGATAACTTGATGTTCAGAATGCTTTCCTTCTTGGAAACCTTCATGAGACAGTATATATGAGACAACCGCCAGGTTTTGAAGACGCGCAACACCCAATTCATGTGTGCCTTCTCAAAAAGTCCATCTACGGACTCAAACATGCACCTAGAGCTTGGTTCCATCAGCTCTCCCAGGCTCTCCTATCATTCGGCTTCAAAGGGTCCAAAACCAACCCTTCCATCTTCATCTTTTCCAAAGGCGGTACTCTTCTCTACATGCTCATCTATGTAGACGACATCATCGCCGACAACAACAGTGATGCGATAAACGACATTGTCACCAAACTTGGGAACACCTTTGCCATCAAAGATCTGGGGCGCTTATACTACTTCTTGGGAATCGAAATTGTTCCTACAGGAAACAATGTGATTCTATCCCAAAAGAACTACATACTGAATCTACTTTAGAAAATGGGTCTCTCGAACTCAAAACCGACATCTTCTCCGATGGCCCCAACACCCCTGCTCTCTCTTGCGGATATCCCGACCTTCTCTGATCCGGCCAAGTACAGGCAGGTGGTCGGGGCACTATAGTATGCCACCTTGTCCAGACTTGACATTACATTTGCGGTCAACAAGGTTTGTCAAATCATGCATGCTCCCACTGAAAAACACTGGTCTACGGTTAAATGCATCATGCGTTATCTTAAAGGCATAATCGATCATGGCATGCTTCTTAAACAGTCTTCCGTCAATCAGCTCCAAGCTTTCACGGATGTTTACGGCAAGGATCCAATGCCTCTCCATCCTCTCTTTCGGCTTTCTCGGATGCCGACTGGGTAGGCTACCCGGATGACCGTCGATGCACAGGGGGATTTGCCATATATCTCTGATCGAACTTGATCTCCTAGACAGCCAGAAAACAACGCATTGTCTCACGATCTTCCACAGAATCCGAATAAAAAGTTCTTGCAGACACTGTTGTTAGTAATTATGTGCAAGAATTGACAAACCGAAGATTACACATCCAATGTTATAAGACACTCGAGGGTCACACTTGTTAGGACCTGTAAAACGAAGAAGTAAAATAACCTCAGTTTGGAGAGGTTAGATTTATAATAGTTAATTATAAATCTATTGGGTGTTTTCTGTAAAAAAAACTCTAAAGTTAAAGGTTTCTATTATTAATTAAAGGGGATTATATATTTATTAGTTAAATAAATATATAACTGGCCTAATTAATATATATATATATATATATATTTGTTAGTTAAAATAAATATATATGAAATAATAATTACCTTGAAAATTAATATATATATATATATATTAGTTAAATATATATAGAAGATATTAATTGATCTTTCCTGATGGAAAAGAAAGATATTATATGGATAATCATTAAGGAAAAGGAAACTCAATACAATATAGATACTATTTATCTATATAAATATTCAGTTAGGGTTAAACCTTTTTCATACCTTAATCCCACAAGAAACCTAAAGGTTTCACTCCTCCATCTCTCTCTCTCTCTCTCTCTCTCCAAAATCGCCTAAGTCTGAAACCAGAAACTAGTTTCGGTTTCGAGTTATTATTCGATCTAATTCACGCAAACAGCAAGTTCGTGTTTTCGGGGGTTCAATCCGGCTAGAAGGAGTTCGTAAGGTTTTATCACAGGTGGATCTAACTCGAGCGATTCAGGTAATTTTTCTAACATCAGAATGTGTATGGTTTAGATAAACAATAACGATTTGTGTGCTTTCGGGTTTTTACACAATTTTGCTTCCGCTAATTAAACCAGTTTGGTTTGATAATCAGTTAAACCGTTTGTTTATCTGTAACGTGACTCGTACCAGTTTGGTCCGAGATCTCACAAAAACCCAACAACTGTTGCCGAACTCACATGGCTTCAAGCTCTTCTTGGTGAGTTAGGAATCAAAACGAGCTCAGTGCATGTTCTATGGTGTGATAATCTTGGAGCAACATACCTATTAGCCAACCTTGTGTTTCATGCCAGAACGAAACACATCGAAGTTGACTTCCACTTTGTCAGAGAAAAGGTTGCCACAGGAAACCTCCAAGTTTGGTTTATATCCACTCACGATCAAATCGCAGACATCTTCACAAAACCGTTACCGACTCCAAGTTTCATCTTCTTACGGTCCAAGCTTCAGATCGTTCCCCGTCCTTAGCTTGCGGGGCGTATTAGACAGTGTAATAACATTAGTTTAGAGGGTATCAGAGTGTAAATAGTTAGTCTATATATACCGGGCATGTACTCCTTTATCAATACAACACAATACAATTCTATTACGAAGCATGGAAGAGCTACTCAACGAGCTTCATGATGCTCGTTTCTTCACATAATCGATGTTTGAGCCGGTTATTACCAAATTCATGTAGTACCTTGTGATATCTGCAAGACAACCTTCTCGACCATCACAGAAGTTACGAGTTCCCTATCATGAATGTCCATCTCACCACCACAACATCAACATCCAACTTCCAAGCAACTATGAATGACCTATTTCAGGATGCTCTTTGCCAATTTGTTTTCTCATATTTTCTTTACAAAAATATTCATGTCTACAATTCGTAACATGAGCATCTTGAGCAAGTATACACCATTATGTTTGACAACCTTCATCGAACTTCCAAAGTGTATTTCAGGGACACGAAAGTTCATTATCTTGCCTTTTGGTTTCACGGTCGGGTGATCACAACATTGTCATCATCCAGGTCCTAACCTAATGAAATCAACTACTGTCCAACGCACTAGTTGATTCTCTCTTGCATAATACCCCTTGTTCTTTTAAGAATGTTTTTTAGTTTCTGGATTAGTTTTGTATCAATTGACAGTATTTTAATTTTAGTTGTTATGAATATACTTTCATATTTTCTGTTGTATTTTGTATTAAACAATTTACTTTGATAGGATCAATAGATTTATTCTAGATATTTGTACTATATTTATTACATTTGATTTGATTTTTAATTTTTTTTCAAACATAAATTTTTTGAATTTTATTTTCATTGCGTAAAGTATAAACTATTAATGCAAAGTCGCTTTCAAAAGCTAAAAGAAGATTTAATCTTTTCATAAAATACAAGGTTTAAAAATTCCAGAATTCAAACAAATAAGACACACTTTATAATTCTTCACATCCGCTGCATCGCGCGAGTACGTTAACTAGTATATACAAAAATATATGTTTTTATTTTTTACAAGTTATGTCATTATAATCGTTTCATTAATACCAACAAAATGAGTTGATATTAAATATTTATGAATTTAATCATATTGTTAAATAACATTGATACGTAGTAATTATTTTTAAAACATACATTTTATAAATTATAGTTATGTATTTAATTTGTTGTGGGTTTTAAGAGTTTATTACCGAACGAATATTTAATAAAAATTGACCAATTGATCTTGAATTTTATACATTCGATATGCAATAATACAACTTAAAAACCCATAAAACCATAAAATTGAAATCAAATGATAGAAAATAGATTATTTATTCAAGTTTTTAATAGACTTAAAATATTATGCGTCGCATCGTATACGTGCGTATTTAGTGATATCTTAAAAAGTATAAAAATATATATAATTCCTGAAACGGTACAAAAGTAACAGTAAATCAGAGAATAAAAAACCGAAATTTCCTCAGGAGAATGGATTATTGAGCTTTAAGGTTGTTGATTCTTACCAGACCAGGTAGGAGAAACAGAGGACCGCCATAATCAGCTGGCCAACTTCCATCCTCGCCCTGAAGAGTTGAATAAAACTTCATCGCTTTCTTCAACGTCTTCACCACAACTTGATCCTTCAGATCGCCGTCTTCCACTTTTGCTATTTCACCATGATTCTCCCTTGCAAACTAAATTAGTGTTGAATATTATATTTGTATATAGGGACTCAGTCATTTGAGAACTATAAAATACGTAAGATTTGTGAGATTCATCGTAAGTCATTAATTTAAGATAACTAATATTATTAATTAACAATAATTATCAATATTTATTAAGAAAAACAATACACTTTTTAGGAATTTTTTTCTTTCTCTCTTGTCTCTGTATTGACATACATATCATTCACAAGGTGAACAAATGGAAAAAACTTTAATAATTTTTTTCAAGGGTATTCACATTGTGTTTAGGCCTGCTTGGCTGCTCATAGCATTTTGTGGGTCATGTGAGAATGTAAAATTAAGGGGCCCAATAACCACACAAAAAATAAGCATTTTCAGCGGTGAAAAAAATTTGAATATAAGAATCCTAATAATTCAAATAAATCTTATTTTTTTATTATAGACAAAAAAGTATTTAAAATTGTTTTTTGTTTATCTAGGGAACTGTGGGTTTTTGGCCAGCTTATGCACCTTGACTAATTCCTAGGAAATAAGAATTCTAGGCCATCCATTGTCAACCCACTGCAACCCACACTACCCAACTGCCACATCAGCTTTTCACTATTTTACCCAAAACTACCCAATTTATCCACTGTCGACCCACTGCAACCCACTCCATCAAAATTAATTATTTTTTTTAAATAAGAGAGAGAAAGAAAAGAGAGATAGAGAGGGGGTGGGGTGGGTGGGGTGGCATCGGCTTCACCAAACCGATGGAGAGCTACCTGCTCAACCCCATGGTGGTGTTCATCTCCCTACCCGATGGGTTGTGACTACCTGGGTAGCTACCCGCCTTCCCACAGCGGATGGCCTTAGATAGGTATTATTGTTATATTATTTAAAATTCTTGAATATCGATGACTTTTATATAATTCAATTGAATCAGTTTCGTATATTTGAATAACAGGTAATAGCTTAAAGATCTTTTCAAACATTACCAACCCTGCTTAACTTTCATAAATTAAACGTTTTAAACTGTTGGAATTATTTTTAATCAAGAAAGTAAAATAACTTGATCTTATTATAACTATAATTGAAAATTAATATAATATATGATATAGAATGTACGAAAAATCTATTTTAGAAAACTAATATGTTGATCGTTTTTAAAGTAAACTAATTTATCATCTAATATAAGAGAAAAATAATAAGATAATAAAAGTCCCTTTGCTTTTTTTTGAAAAGTGTTACTATGCTTTGTACATGGAAATTAATAAAAATTCATTATATTTAAGTTAAATGTTTTCCACGAGTTCTCACAAACAAAATTAGATATTAACTTTTAGGGTAAGTTATATCAAAATTGGATATATTTTGTTTTCTTTTCTTTTTTAGAAACTTACTATCAAGAGCTCAAATTTATTATGAACAATAACATATTTCAAATAAAAGATTAAACAAAAGAAAAAAAAAGTATGTGAAATTTCGGTATTGATTATTACCGAAATCATAAGAACTACTGACATGTGAAGTTCAACATTTCAAAAAAAAAAAATTTTGACAAACAAAGTTTTAGTAATGCAAGATGGTATTCAGAACTCTTAACATTACTCTTAGTTGGTGATTTCAACTGGATTTTTTGCAAATATCTTTGTTGTTGAAAATCTTGTAATAGGGTTTTTATTCAACCAAAAAATACTCTTTCAAAATAATCTTATAATATATTTTCTTGTTCTTTTCAACTTTTCGTGTGAATAATGTGCAAGCTCATTCATTCGCTTTCACCATTTTTTGAGATAATAATTTGCGATTGCAATAATGAAAATACATATTCTTTTAGGAAACATATAAATATTTCAAGTGCAACTTATATTTAAATACTAACTTAACAATCAAAATATTTTTAAATTGGAACCTATGATTAAACAAAAATTTGATGATCTTAGATTATAAATATTTTGACGATTCCAACTTCATTATGGGTGGAGTGTAAATCAAATAAAATCTTAAGTGGAATAATCTTTAATCACGAATGCTCCAATAATCAATAAATACTTGGTAAAACTGTAGTTAGCTAGCTAAAAATAATTACAATAAAGAAACTTATTTTTACTTCATTCTTAATTTAATAACTAAAATCAGAAAGCCATTAGTTGTCAAAAACTATTATCACTTAGATTGGTTATATTTGATAAACCAGTTGATAAGCTAGTTGATAATTTATAAATCAACTATTGATTGATAAGCTAGCTTGTAGCGGATAAGATAGCTTATGAACAAATTATGATTAACAAAAACTAGTTTATGAGTATGTAAAATGACTAAAAAGAATATACTTGAATTTAATAATTAATATTAATAAGAGTATAATTGAAAAAGACTACAAAAACTTTTAAAATGATACTTTAACTAGCATTCTAATAAGCTAGCTTAAAGAAGATGTTTGGATGAACTTGCTAAAATAGCTTATTTTTACCTAAGCCTTAATAAACTTTTTTGAAGTCCTAACATGGTTATAGAATTATTCTTTTTACTAAAAACAATTATAAGATTATCCAACTTTTAGAAATAATCACCTTTCGTCACGAGGTTTTTGGTTATTGTTAAAATAATCACCTTTTCATTGATAAAATTGTCAAAAAAAAAAAAAAAAAGATAATAAAGTGCATTTACTGCAAAAACAATAACTTGTTTCATGAATTTTAGTGGTTAATTAATAAATTAGAACCGAAAACAATTATTACTTATTGTAATTTGTCTTTTAGTAAAAAATAACCAATCTTTAACCCCTAGAATATGGCATAATTAATAAACTTTTGTCGATGTTTAACCTAAATTAACATAATTATATTTTACTTTCTTTTATTAAAAAGGAGTAGGTAATCAATTTTTGAAAGTTTTATGGTTTATTTATAGAAAAAAATTGTTTGATGACTTAATCATTCAAAATGAAAAAGTGTAATGGTTTTTTCATTCAAAATAATAGCACTACTTAATCATTTAAAATGAAAAAGTTTAATGATTTTTTTGTTTAAGAAATTATTTAAAAACTTAACCATTTAAAATGGAATAGTTTGTTAGAGTTTTTTGAACTTTTACCTTTTCTTTTTAACCTATGTCATAAAGATTGTATATAACTATTTGTTTTTATAGATTATGATGTTTTAGAACATATCATACAAACGTTTTTCTTAAACACTATATAATCAACTACTAGCTAAATATTGAATTGTTTTAATATTTTTTATATATTTAATCATTTAGATAGATGCCGAATCCTGTCTCGAAAAAGTGTTTTCTCCCCTTTGTCTTTGATTTATTGTCTATCTCCTTTCATCTTCTATGGGAGGCTCATCTTTGGTCCAATCAAAAACGATTTTATCATTTCTGTATCCGAAATTCAATATAGGCAGATACATACCCTATACATCTGTCTCGCTTCCACTCATTTACCGATGCAATTTCGAATACTTGAACGGTCGACTCCTTTTTTTCTTTTTTAACTAAAAAGAAAAAAAAAAGTATAAATGAATAGGCTTAAGAGACTTTCATTTTAAATACTAATTTAACAATGGTGCAAACCTATACGCTAACTTGATTATAGACTTAAAATACTTAAGAGTAAACTATTGTGGTTTGTTATTTAGAACAATTTTTGTTCCTAATCTTTGGAATTCGATTTTTTTTGTTATTGTGGTTTCCATGTCATTGTTTTTATGCTTATGGATAACTTTATTTTTAAAATTTGTTACATTTGAAATATTTTGAATCTTGTGCCTCTACCGCTGAGGCGAAGCCGTTCAAAAAAAAATTTGAAATACTTTCGTCTTTTTACTATTTTATCAAATTTTTTATAGAAAATAAATATCAATATATAATATAAAAACATACGTTATATAAATATCTTATACATATAGGTATGAAATTGTGTGGGAAGGGTTGTTTTTGGTGAGGAATATGAGAAAAACTATTAAACTGTTAATATGCTCTTCCATGAATTGTGGCTTAAAAGAGAATAGATTAGTGCATCTCGGTGAACCTTCTCAGGAAGATATCGTTCAATTCTCGAACGATATCAAGTGTGACTGGCCTAAAAAGGACAAAGATGGGCACCTTGTCATGAACAAAGCCATCACGAAGGTGGAAAAGAATAGAATGACCGCTAAGTGGAACTACATGTTCACTCACTTTATCCAATGCTTGGGCAACAAGACAGGGTGTCTTGACCAAGCTAGCCGAGTTGCCCTAAACATTGGCTACTCGCTGATAAAGGTCAACAGGGTGGACTATGCGAATATCATCTTTGATGACCAGACCACCAAGTTGAATAGAAGGTAAAGGGACAAACTTGTTATCTACCTCAGGGACAAACTTGTTATTCAACATAAACATATAGTGATAGCAAACAAATAAGCTTAAAGTAGTTGTCCATTGAATTGTTAAAGAAAGAAAACAATCAAATAGATATATATAGAAATAACCAATAGCATTGGACCTTGCCACCTTGATAACAAATTAAAAAATTGAAGAGACAATAAATAATGACATATAATGAATAACAAAGAAGAATAGTGATATTATTAATAATAATAAAAAAGTAACCAACTATACTATATAATATCATTCTAAATAATATGATCAATTTTTTTAAATTTCCTCTCCAATGTAATTAGCTAATATATTTTTGGGTTCTTATTGTCTACTAACTTCTTTTTGCCTCTAATTAGATGTTACAATCTTTTCGGTCTCTTTAAATACTTTTTTATACTACTACTATACACCTAACAAAATTTTGGGCCCCTAATAGTTTTGGGTTTAGGGCCCTGGGCGTACGCCCGTGTCGCCCTCCCCCAGGCACAACCCTGATTGTATTTACAAGTGACATGTTTAGATTTAGTTTGTGTTCACAACTATGCCATATATTGTAGATTCAGAGTGTGTCCAAAAACTATAACAGTATTTTTAGGCCAATGGCGCATAACTCAGTTGGTAATTGATGAAGGTAGTGTTTGTCCAAAATAGAATGATCCTAGGTTCGAGCCTAGGGAGTCCCCGTAGCCACAAACCCTGACTGAGTTAGATACCCCCACGTTACATAATTGACAGAGGATTGTAGGCCAATTGCGGTTGCCGGTATCAATCTTTTGTCCAAAACAATAGCATTTTTAGAAAAAATGTTCACAAAGTATGATAGTAACTATGAGAAAATGTTAATAATATGTTCGCCTTAAATTCATATTCGATTATTTTTCTATATGTGTATGTTATGAAAGAGAACAAATGAGAGAAAAAAATTGGGTTTACTTTTCCAAAATGTATTAAATTATACCCAATATATTATTGTGTGTATCCACCTACAAAAAGTTCTATTGTGTGAATCAAACATTATTTTTGAGTCTTTTGTGTTTCAAAATGAGCGGTAACTGGGTTAGCCGATAAACTTCGGCCATCTTCTCCGACGATCTTCTCCGGCGATCTTCACCGGCCATCTTCTCCGCCCACCCTCCACCGCAACCCACCTCCACCATCGTTTGCACCATTACCGCCGACCTCCACCACCGCCCACCTCTACCATCTTCTCTGGCCACCTCCGACCTCCACCACAACCCACCTCCACCATTGTTCACACCATTACCGTTGACCTCCTCTACCATTGTTCACCCCCACCACCACCACCACTGTTGACCTCCATCGCAACTCACCTCCACCATCGTTTTCACCATCATCACCGATCTCTACCTTCTCCCACCTCTACCATCATCACCACCACAACTACCACCACCACCACCGTCAACCTCCACCCAGAACCACCATCGCTATAGTAGAATCACCCAAAACCGATATTACACAACCCATAACCACCTACAGCCATCATCCTGTCGTAAACACCTTCGGCTACCGTCCCAATTGTCTGGTAAGCGGTTGAGTAGGTCACCGTACACAAAAGACTCAAAAATAATGTTTGATACGCACAATAGAATTTTTTGCAAATGAATACACACAATAGTATATTGGGTATAGTTTAATAGATTTTGAAAAAGTAAAACCCAAAACAAATAAGAGGAAAACAAAGAGGTTTTTAGTTTTATATCATATTATTTTTCAATTTTTATGGTTTAAGTTGATCTCATAGATTAACAATCGTTGCACACTATGATTTAATAAGCCATTAATTAAAAACATTAATTACCTGGAATCTCATTAGAAGATCAGAACTATGCTTCACATTCATCCTGTTTTTGGTAAATTCTTCACGAATGTTCTCGATTTCAGATCTTTCCTCTTTAGTCCCTGAGCTTGGATCAAATTCCCAAAACTGCCTACCGATATGGTGATTTACACTTTTAACCCATGGATCATCGTCACCTTTAGACAACTTAAGCTTCCACATTATTTTCTTTGATGAACAGAGTGACAAATCTGCGATATGAGTGAGATTGAAAGTTGGAATTCATCGCGGTCATTTTATAGCAAAATAACGGACATTAGTGATGAAGGACCATTTTATAGCAAAATAAGAACCACATAACAGTTTTTAAAGTTACCAAAGTTTATCTGCTACTTTTAAAGATTCAGCTCTTATACTTATATAAAAAAATTCATATGAAAACGTTCTAAAAACCAGTAAAACTTACATTTAAAATAGTCAAGCAAGCATCACGGATCCACTGTTATCGAGGGAAAAAGGATGTGTTGATAAAAGTAAGATGGAGATGGACCCTTTTTATACATGCACAACCCAAGCCTCATTTATTTTACGTACATAAAATAATGTCATAGTTTTATTCTGTTTTAATTGATTTATTAATTTATCAATATCATTTGGAAGCTACTGTAATGAGAACAAATATAACCAATGAATATTTAATTTAAATAAGATGAGTAAATAGTTAGTGGCTTTAAAATCATGTCAACCATTGTTTTATAATAGGAAACGTGGGTTGCGTTCAATTGTTTAATTATTAAAATAAAATATTTATTATTTTTAAGTTAAGTGTGAATTATTTATTATGTTTAATAAAAGGCTTGTAAAAGTTTATCTAAAGGTCTTTAAAAGTTGATTTTAGATGGAGAATTTGAAGAAACTTTTTGTTATGTGTATGAGTTATCAAATTAAAAAGAATGAGTTATAAAAAGAAGCAAATGATACAAGGTGTCACTAAGATGATAACACATAATTTAATAAAAAGATATATATTATAGTAGTATCTTGTTGTTACTTGAGAACCGATATTTAATAAGACCTCTTAAAGAACAACAAATTTTCATACATACAATTAGTTGTTAGTTAATTATATATAATCTTTAATGAAATATAAAAACTCTCATTTGAATAATTAAGACTATGAAGCTATAATTCATTGGTCTTGGTCCTAATTCAGCCGTACACCCTAACTAAGGTTTTTAGCCCATGACTTTGAAGTTCTTTTGGAGTTGGAAAATACATTTAATATATTAGTGTAAGAGATTTTGTGAAATTGTATCAAAGATGAGGGATCTATCTTGTAAACCTTTGTATTTCCTTTAGGGTATAAATACACACGTGATCTTGACCATTGATTGACTTTTTTTTTCTTTATATTTAAACAGGGTTCAATTCATAAAAGTGTATCCAACTTGTCATGAAAAATTATTGTATGTAGTAACTTACGTTTTTACCTTTTAGCGTATCAATATTTTTAAAATTGACATATTAATGTACCAGACAGGTAACCTATAAATTTTACAATTTTTTATTTTCTAAAAATGCCACATCAACAAATTAATTTCCAGATTAAGAACATGAAGATGATGATGAAAATGAACATGAAGTGGATATCAAACCTATAAAATTGATAGAAGTTGAAGAAAATGTTGGAAACAGATGCCGATTCATATGAAATCAATATCCATATATGAAATCACTCAAGAAACCCTAACCCAAAATCTGGAATTGTTTACCAAAATCAAAATCAACCCAGATAACCCCAATGGGGGCAGCCTACCGGTTAAGGCTTGGTGTTGGGGAAAAACCCACCCAAGTTCGAATCCGGGGGTGAGCAACCAGGGGCCACTGAGTGTTAATCCCAGGGGAGCATGCTTTAGCTCTCGTTAAAAATTGTCAAGGATGTAGTCTGGCCAAAGTCCAGGTGAACCTTCCCAAAAAAAAAAAAAAATCAACCCAGATAATAACTAAGATTTATAAAGGAGTAATCTTCAACCTAGGTTATTATCAAAGAACCCTAAAATCAAAAATCAAAAATCCAAATCCAACTTGTCCAAGAACCCTAAAATTAAATTGTTGGTAAACATTATAACATACATGAATATAGATCGATGCTTCTTCTCAAAACCCAAAAATCAAAATCCCTAAAATCAAAACCCAAAATCTTCAATTATTGTCCAAAAGCCCTAATATCAAAATCCCTAAATGTAGCAAATGACGGGTAAAAACCTGGTGGTGACGATTCAGGCAACGACGACCGGCGATGGCGATGATTCAGGGGACGACGACCGGTGGTGGTGACGATTCAATCGATGGTGACTATTCAGGCGATGACGATTAGCGACGATCGACGGTGATGGCGATGCTGGTGGCAGTGGCGGTTGTCGGTGAAGGTGAAACCGGTGGTAGCAGCGGCTGGTGGCGGGGTGGCAGACTCTTGTTTTGTCGATGTTGGGGGTAGAGATCGATGAAGTTGGGGTTTTGGAAATCGCATGAAGAGAAGATGATTTGTTTTTTCTTTGATTTTTGTTTTAATTAAAGTTATTTTGTAATTATTTTAAAATATAAAAAATACATGTCAGCAACCAATCAGCTGCCATGTCATCAAAACCGGTGCTACATCAGCAGGTAACATGCTATATCAGGTTGGATACATTAAAATGTCAATTTTAAAAATATTAATACGCTAAAAGATAAAAACGTAAGTACAATACATACAATAACTTTTCATGACAAGTTGGATACATTTTTATGAAGTAAACCCCATTTAAATAATCTTTTGATGAGTTGTTAGATTGATGGACTTAACAATTGTTATCAGAGCAAAATAGATGTTTTGATCACTGAAATTGTCATTTTTTTTTGAAAAATCTTGGTTTTTAGGTTTTTCTACATGTTCTCGGTTTTTGGGTCAAAAGTGATATATTTTGGTTAGATTTGGTTAGATTTACGATCAATTTGATTCAGAAGTTGTTTTCGATTGAAATTATCAAATTTTGAATTTGGTGAATTTTGTAAGTTTCGAAGTTCGTGTAACGCCCCGTTTTCCAAATTAGATTTTTAACCGACTTCGTTAAGTCTTATGTTGTATTGTTTATGTTGTTTTGAGGTGTAGGGGTGGAAGTGTCAACTTCGAAAGTAAAAGGGGTGTAAGTGACTTGTGTATAACTTAGTTAAAGCCTCAAACCCTTCTCCTTTAGTCGACATTTTGCAGAAAGTTGGAAGGGGTGAGAGTTTTGTGTGTGTGTGAAGAAATTGGTGGTGAATTCATCGTAAGAAGTGCAATTGATCGTTGGGGATCGATTGTTATCACGTTTCCAACCCAAGGTATGGTTTATTTCGAGTCTTTTGTTAATCGTTGGGAGTTTTGAAAGATTAAGGGTTAGGGTCCTTGTTAGTTTGGGAATTCGATCAATTGATGATCGAATTGAGTTGTTTGGTGTTTATAATGTGGTTTAGTTGGTCTATTTCATGTTATATTGGTATGGGGGTGTTCAATAACACCATTGTTGGGATTATTGGTCATTCGGGTGAGATTGGGTGTGTTTCCCGTAGCCAAGTCGCGAAGTTCGTCAGGTCAGGAAAGTTGCGCGACCTGACCCCGCGACCTGAGGTCGCGGGAGTAGGTCGCGTAACTCACTGTTTGGATTTTTAAATTTTTCGTGTGCGGTCGTTTTCGAGATTTGGCTTGGGGCTTATCTTAGGGATGTTCTAAGATAATGTTTGCTAGAATTTGAGGACAATTGGGGTAGTCTAGCTATGGCTAAGACACACATTTCGGTTTGGAAGTTTAAAGTGTCATTTTTGTGCAAATGTTTATGTGTACATGTGTTGTTTTGATTTAGGTGATTGATAAACCCTTTTGTGGTGTGTTTGACACTGATTTTCGTGACAGTAATCAAGGTGAGTACATTAACCCTTATACGTGGCTTTATGTACAAATTGCATGTAATACGTATGTGGTTATGAGACTAGCATGTTATGTGAGGGCATATCCATTGTAGTGGTGGTGGCCACCGTGGGTATAGTCTATGTGTTAACTGATATCAGTATGTGTGTGGTTCTTACCGGCGTGTACCGTAAGGACACTGGTGATGACATGCTTAGTTCTCATATGCGTTGTGATTTGTGTTATACTGTTCGTGTATTCGTGGTTTGTGCTCACTAAGCGAAAGCTTACCCCGTTGTGGTTTTTCCTTAGATGCAGGTCCGTCTGGGAAAGACAAGGGAAAGGGAAAGGCTTGAAGTTTCGATCTTACCCAAGGGCTCAGTTCATTTTAGATTACAAGATTGTCAAACTTAAAATTATGGTTTTGGTTTTGTTTCAGTACGGTTATATGTGGTGAACCTCGTTTTGAGGATTTTGTCTTTTTATCTTTGGTTGAAAACTTAAACCTTCGATTCTAATATAATTATGTTTTTGGACAAATTCCGCTGTAATGGTTATTTTACTAAATTTCCGTTTTCTTGTTCGTTAAATTTTGCAAAAAGTGAGTTGAGTTGTTACAATTGGTATCAGAGCCAGACCCGGACCGATGTGCACAACGAGGGCGTTGTGTCCTTGAGGGGGGGAGAGTGTAATAACTCGTCCCACATCGGTTGGTGAGGAGAACAAAGCATTCTTTATAAGGGTGTGGATAACCTCACTTGGCATGAGGCCTTTTGGGTGCGTGGACTCGGCCCAAGAACAAAACCGTGCGGGTGACCTGGACTGGGCCCAAAGCGGACAATATCGTGTCACGGGTATCTGGGGGCGTTACAATTGGTATCAGAGCCTTGGTTTGAGGGATTCAGGCATTCACACGAGGTGAGTGCTTGAACTTAAACCCAAGTGCTTGTATTTTCAAAACAAGTAACCATTAAAACTTTGATTTTCATGTGAAAATGGGGGTGAACTGAGCCAAGGATCGGAACGTCAAGACGGTTGAGCACTTTGGTTAATATTAAAATTTATGATGATTGGTATTGGACTGTGATAAACTTGCTATAGTGGTGACATATTAGCATGATTCAATGTGTTTATGTATTTTGTGTGGTGAATGCTATAATGAGAATTCATTGCTGTAACGTGTGCATGATCACTATAGCAATAGGAAAGCGTAGGGTAACTTTTATACCATGATAGGTAGGAAGTTGCTTTGTGTGTGTACGAATTCCTTCGTGATATGTTAACCGAAATTGGGGATTTGGACCTTTGGTGACAACGTTAAGCCTAGATATGTAGGGTATAATTATGATGATATAAGGGCCCATATCATTACAATTATATTGTGCATGTCGGGACTTGGCGAGGTTATAGAGGGCACCTAAGAACTAATAAGGTTGGGATGGGATAGTAGCATGCTAAGATAGGTTATATGAACCTAGTTGGGAGTAAAAGTGTTAACTTGTGGGATGAGCATGCTAGAGTGTTAGGTGTTATATTTAATAGTTGTTGTTATTTGAATCAGTATGGTGACTACTCGGAGGAACAGTGCATCTTCTGGTGGGGAGGATCAGGAAATCCCTGACTTGAGAGACATTATAGCATCTCAAGTGGGGGAGGTGTTACACAGTTTGTTGCCGGGACTTTTTGACCAAATGAGGAGGGAGATGACTGAGTTGGTAACGCAGCAGGTGCAGACTGCGACTGCGGGGCGAGTGAACGAGGCGGGAAGCTCACAAACGGGGCACACCCGAAATGTGACCTTTAAAGATTTCATGGCATGTCAACCGCCAAATTTTCTGGGAGAGAAGGATCCTGTTATCTCTTCTAGATGGGTCTCAGAAGTGGAGGGGGCGTTTCTCACCAGTTTCAGTCCTGCTGAGGTGAAAGTTCGTTTTGCTACTAACCTGCTGAGGAAGGCAGCGAAGGATTGGTGGAATGTAGTGAGTAGTTCTAGAACTCCGGAGCAAGTAGCAGCCATGACTTGGGAGGAGTTCAAGGGGTTGTTTAAGGCGGAGTTTGAACCGCAGGTGGAGATAGAGAGGCTCACTAACGAGTTTCTCTACATGAAGCAAACTACCGAGTCGGTGAGCGAGATCACTGAGAAGTTTCTGGAGAGGTCTCGTTTTTGCCCGAACTATGTGGCGGATGAGACTATGAAGATGTATCGTTATGGGCAGATGCTCAAGGCTGAGATTCGAGAGTTTGTACTGATGGCTAACTGCACGAATTTTCAGCAGATGTTCGAGAAGGCTCGGTCAAGGGAGATTGAATTGGAGCGTCAGGGGAAACGAAAGAAAGAAGAGCCTAGTCAGGTTCCCTCCAACAAGAAGTTCAAGGGGACAGTGCAAAGATCGGAAGGAAAAAGGGAGTATCCTAGATGCTCTAAGTGTGGTCGGAATCACCCAGGCGAGTGCAGGCCGAGTCTTATCACATGCTACAAGTGCGGGAAAACAGGTCACTCTAGCCGGGACTGCAGAGTTGCAGCCAGATTGTGTTTCAGGTGTTTCCAGCCGGGTCATTTTGCTCATGAGTGCCCGAATGCAGCTGCATCTACCCAGATATCCGGAGCTACGCCTTTAAAGGCGATAGAGGCCGGTCCGGCGAAAAAGGTGGAGATTCCGAAAGGCCGCGCAAGGGTCTTTCAGCTGACTGCAGAGGAAGCAAAGGTGGAACCTGAAGTGGTGACAGGTATATTCCCCGTGAACTCAAAACCAGCTTTAGTTCTATTTGATACGGGTGCTAGTAAAAGTTTTGTTTCTACTTCTTTTTGTAAGGGTTTTTCTAATGTAATGGGTAGATTAGATGAACCTTTGGAGGTAGAAATAGCTGACGAAAAAAGTGTTATAGTTAGAGATATTTATCGAGGAAATGTAATAGAATTAGGAGGGGTAAGATTTCGTGTCGACCTTATACCCATTCCTATGAAAGAAATAAATGTGGTGTTGGGGATGAGTTGGTTGGGTCGTCATGGAGCGTGGTTCGATTGCGAGGGTCAAAGAGTAAAGATCAGGAATCCTAGTGGGGGAGACTTGATCATCACTGGCAACGGAATGAAGCGACCGCCAAAGACGTGTTCTTTGGCTAAGGCGAGGCGGTACGTAAAAGGGGGAGGCATAAGTTACCTTGTGTACGTGGCTGAGATTGTGGGAGAGATAAAGAAGAAAACTGTGGCTGATGTTCCGGTTGTAAGGGATTTTCCGGATGTCTTTCCGGAAGACTTACCGGGAGTTCCTACGGAGCGTCAAGTGGAGTTCGGGATCGACTTGATTCCGGGGGCAGCGCCAGTGGCTAAAGCTCCCTACCGTTTAGCACCTCCAGAGATGCAGGAGTTGTCGAACCAGCTTGAAGAATTGTTGGGCAAGGGGTTTATACGCCCGAGTAGTTCACCTTGGGGAGCCCCTATCCTCTTCGTGAAAAAGAAGGATGGCTCGATGCGGATGTGCATCGATTATCGTGAGCTCAACAAGCTTACAGTGAAAAATCGATACCCGCTACCAAGGATTGATGATCTCTTTGATCAACTTCAAGGAGCCGCGTGGTTCTCGAAGATAGATCTTCGATCCGGGTACCATCAAGTGAAGGTGAGGGAAGAGGACGTGCAGAAGACAGCGTTCAGAACGAGGTACGGACACTTTGAGTTCGTGGTGATGCCGTTCGGGTTGACAAATGCGCCGGCAGTGTTTATGGACCTAATGAACCGGGTCTGTAGACCTATGTTGGATAAGTCAGTAATCGTATTCATAGACGATATACTGATTTACTCCAAGACGAAGGAAGATCATGTGGTGCATTTGATCGAGGTACTAGAGACCTTGCGTAGGGAGCGGTTATACGCTAAATTCTCCAAATGCGATTTCTGGTTACAAGAGGTCCAATTCTTGGGGCATCTTGTTAATCGGGAAGGCATCAAGGTGGATCCAGCAAAAATTGAAGCGGTGATGAATTGGGAGGTTCCAAAGACTCCCACCGAAATCCGAAGCTTTCTTGGATTAGCCGGTTATTACCGACGGTTTATTCAAGACTTTTCTAAGATAGCTGTGCCTTTGACGAGGCTCACTCGAAAGAATGTGAAGTTTGTATGGGGCGAGGAGCAGCAAAAAGCTTTTGAGATGTTGCGCGGGAAGTTGTGTAAGGCGCCGGTTCTGACGCTACCGGAAGGCGTGGAAGACATGACAGTCTACTGTGATGCTTCTTATCACGGGTTAGGCTGCGTGTTAATGCAACGTGGGAGGGTAATAGCCTATGCGTCCCGTCAGCTAAAAACGCATGAGGTGAATTATCCGACTCACGATCTGGAATTAGCTGCTGTGGTTTTTGCTTTGAAGTTGTGGCGACATTACCTCTATGGTGTAAAGTGTACCATTTACACTGACCATAAGAGTCTGCGATATTTCCTTGATCAGCAGAATCTGAACATGAGGCAGCGTCGGTGGCTGGATGTGGTTAAGGATTATGATTGCGAGATCTTATACCATCCAGGCAAGGCCAATGTGGTGGCGGATGCGTTGAGTCGAAAGGCTCATGGTGATGTGTTGCGGGTACCATTGATGAGATTGACGGTGACAACTTCGTTGATAGAGCTAATAAAGAGTTCGCAGGTTGAAGCCGTGAAAGTGGAGAACCAGAAGAGAGAGAGAATTAAGGGCCAACTAGCCCAGTTGGTGACCGATAGTAGAGGGCTGTTGACTCGTTCGGGTAGAGTGTGGGTGCCGACATCATGTGAGGCGAGGCAGACACTTCTGGACGAAGCTCATAAGTCCAAGTTTTCTATTCATCCGGGAGCTACCAAGATGTATCGGGATTTGAAGACCGATTATTGGTGGCCGGGAATGAAACGGGATGTGGCCCGTTATGTGGAGAAGTGCCTAACTTGTTTGAGGGTTAAGGCGGAGCACCAAAGACCTCATGGGAAGTTGCAGCCTTTGGATATACCTATCTGGAAGTGGGAGCACATTACGATGGACTTAATCACTAAGTTACCTCGTACTGTCAGAAATGTGGATGCTATTTGGGTTATCGTGGATCGTTTAACAAAGAGTGCTCATTTTATTGCTATTAATGAGAGCTCTTCGTCGGAAAAGTTGGCCGATATTTACGTTAAGGAGATCGTGGCTAGACATGGCGTTCCGGTCACTATCATTTCTGATCGGGATGTTCGGTTTACATCACGGTTCTGGAGTAAGTTTCATGAGGATTTAGGGACGAAACTACAACTTAGTACAGCGTTCCATCCTCAGACTGACGGTCAAAGTGAGAGAACAATTCAGACCTTGGAGGATATGTTGCGGGCGTGTGTGTTGGACTTTGGCGGTAGTTGGGACACCTATCTACCGTTGGCCGAGTTTTCATACAACAACAGTTATCATGCCAGTATTGGCATGCCCCCGTACGAGATGTTATATGGCAGGAGGTGTAGGACTCCGGTTTGTTGGGGAGAGGTGGGCCAGCGGGAATTGGGTAGTACCGAGATAGTTCAGAAGACGACCGAAAGCATTGAATTGATTCGAGAACGATTAAAGACAGCTCAAAGTCGTCAGAAGAGTTACGCCGACAAGCGGAGGTCGGATTTAGAATTTAGTGTCGGTGATGATGTGCTTTTGAAAGTATCACCATGGAAGGGGGTAATCCGATTCAGAAAAAGAGGCAAGCTGGGCCCTCGATTCATCGGACCTTTCAAGGTGATCGCGCGCGTGGGCAAGGTGGCTTATAGGCTTGAGCTACCACCGGAGCTTAGCCAAATACATAACACCTTTCATGTGTCCCAATTGAGAAAGTGTTTAGCTGATGAGGCGGCCCATATACCGATAGATGATATTCAAGTGGATGAACGGCTCAACTATGTTGAGAGACCGATTGTAGTGCTAGAAAGGAAAACAAAAACTTTGCGAAACAAGGAGATTGGATTGGTGAAGGTTCAATGGGAGCATCGCAAAGGGTCAGAATGGACGTGGGAACCGGAAGCCGAGATGAGGGCGAGCTATCCAGAACTCTTTCAAGCTTAAGCGATTTCGGGGACGAAATCTTGGTAAGTGGGGGAGAGTTGTAACGCCCCGTTTTCCAAATTAGATTTTTAACCGACTTCGTTAAGTCTTATGTTGTATTGTTTATGTTGTTTTGAGGTGTAGGGGTGGAAGTGTCAACTTCGAAAGTAAAAGGGGTGTAAGTGACTTGTGTATAACTTAGTTAAAGCCTCAAACCCTTCTCCTTTAGTCGACATTTTGCAGAAAGTTGGAAGGGGTGAGAGTTTTGTGTGTGTGTGAAGAAATTGGTGGTGAATTCATCGTAAGAAGTGCAATTGATCGTTGGGGATCGATTGTTATCACGTTTCCAACCCAAGGTATGGTTTATTTCGAGTCTTTTGTTAATCGTTGGGAGTTTTGAAAGATTAAGGGTTAGGGTCCTTGTTAGTTTGGGAATTCGATCAATTGATGATCGAATTGAGTTGTTTGGTGTTTATAATGTGGTTTAGTTGGTCTATTTCATGTTATATTGGTATGGGGGTGTTCAATAACACCATTGTTGGGATTATTGGTCATTCGGGTGAGATTGGGTGTGTTTCCCGTAGCCAAGTCGCGAAGTTCGTCAGGTCAGGAAAGTTGCGCGACCTGACCCCGCGACCTGAGGTCGCGGGAGTAGGTCGCGTAACTCACTGTTTGGATTTTTAAATTTTTCGTGTGCGGTCGTTTTCGAGATTTGGCTTGGGGCTTATCTTAGGGATGTTCTAAGATAATGTTTGCTAGAATTTGAGGACAATTGGGGTAGTCTAGCTATGGCTAAGACACACATTTCGGTTTGGAAGTTTAAAGTGTCATTTTTGTGCAAATGTTTATGTGTACATGTGTTGTTTTGATTTAGGTGATTGATAAACCCTTTTGTGGTGTGTTTGACACTGATTTTCGTGACAGTAATCAAGGTGAGTACATTAACCCTTATACGTGGCTTTATGTACAAATTGCATGTAATACGTATGTGGTTATGAGACTAGCATGTTATGTGAGGGCATATCCATTGTAGTGGTGGTGGCCACCGTGGGTATAGTCTATGTGTTAACTGATATCAGTATGTGTGTGGTTCTTACCGGCGTGTACCGTAAGGACACTGGTGATGACATGCTTAGTTCTCATATGCGTTGTGATTTGTGTTATACTGTTCGTGTATTCGTGGTTTGTGCTCACTAAGCGAAAGCTTACCCCGTTGTGGTTTTTCCTTAGATGCAGGTCCGTCTGGGAAAGACAAGGGAAAGGGAAAGGCTTGAAGTTTCGATCTTACCCAAGGGCTCAGTTCATTTTAGATTACAAGATTGTCAAACTTAAAATTATGGTTTTGGTTTTGTTTCAGTACGGTTATATGTGGTGAACCTCGTTTTGAGGATTTTGTCTTTTTATCTTTGGTTGAAAACTTAAACCTTCGATTCTAATATAATTATGTTTTTGGACAAATTCCGCTGTAATGGTTATTTTACTAAATTTCCGTTTTCTTGTTCGTTAAATTTTGCAAAAAGTGAGTTGAGTTGTTACAGTTCGAAACTGCTATGGAATCGGATTAGTCATTTTTGTTGGTTGTTTACCAAATTTGTTGGTAAAATCATAATCATAACGTGAGATCGACCAAGTGTAGAAAGTTTCATGCAATTTGGTGGTGTTTTGTTTAAGATTTGAAGAAAAATGAAGCCAGATTCATTCTACTCGAGATCGAATTTAAACTGCTCGAGACTGAATTCATACTTCGCGGGACGGTCGAGTTCAAGTTGCTCGAGATAGTGTCAGATCTATTTTTCTCGGAACCTCATAGTTAGTTAGTTAGAAAATATTAGTTTCTTAGAAAAGTTAGTTGAATATTGACACGTGTAAATTTTGTAACATGAAAGATCACTATTTGAGAAATTGTCACGAGAGATTTGACTAGTCAAAATTTACGATTATGCCAAAATTTAGAAGGGTAGTTTTGTAATGTTTTCAAATATGAAGAAAACAAGTTCATACATGAACCTATGTGATTCACATATAAACCATATGTTCATATGTGAATCAGTATACTTATCATATTGTCTATAACTTGTTTATATATTAATGTGTAATTCACATATTAACTATTTTGACCTGATTTATATATAAATTATATGTTCATAATGAAACTGTGTAATTAACATATTAACTATTTTTAACTAACTTACATATGAACCTTTTTTATTCACATATAAACCTTTGTGATTTACATATGTACTAATTAACCCATTCACACGTGAACCCGTGTGTTTAAGATGAACCAGCTAAATAATTCACATGTGAACTAATTAACGTGTTCATAAAGGGAAGTTCATTTGTAAACCAAAAAAGGTTGTAAACATGGGCGGAGCCAGGAGGGGGGCAGAGTATGCAGTTGCCCCCCTAACATTTTAAATTTTATTAGTTTTCTTTTTATATATTAGGGATATTTGGGTAATTGCCCCCCTTAAAAATCAGCTTCACACCAAAATTATGATTATTATTGATATTTTGAAGTTTTTTTTTGTGTATAACAAAATAATTTTTAGAATTAAGATTGTTGTTCAGATTTTGCCCCCCTACAAATTAATTTCTGGCTCCGCCCCTGGTTGTAAACCGTGTAAACTCATGGTTGTATACGTAAATCAATGAAATTTTTTTTGTGGAGTTGTTTAATATGATGAAAATGTTTCATATACTAAATGTTTTGATAAAATTGTTTCACATGAAGGTGTTTTTTACATAGAAATGAAAAAAGTTTCACATGAATAAGAAAAAAGTTTCATAGGAATAAAAACACCAAAATATGAATCAATTTCATCAAAAATTGAAGTTTATGAAACATTTCCATCATAGTAAACAACTCCATGAACCAATTTCATTGATTTAATCTATGCAACCATGAGTTTACACGGTTTACAACCTTTTTTGGGTTTAGAAATGAACTTCCTCATAGTTCATGTATGGACTTATTTGTCGTCTATTTATAAAAGTTACAAAACTACCCATCTATCTCTACATACTCATGCAATGAATTATTCGATGTTTCACGGTCAAAGCAGCACACGTTGATCGAATGAAGGTTGTGATCACTTCTCTATTTCTCATTTTTTTAGCATTTCTCATTTGAACCCTCCCTATATATAGACAAAAGCTCGGCTGTGAACTCAAATTTCATTGTGAACGTGAGGACTGCCAAGAGTGCCACGTGGCATATTTACTCTGAGTGATAGATGATTATTCTGAGTGAATATGCCACGTGGCATGCTCTCAGCTATTCTCAAGTTCACAATCAAATTTGAGTTTTCATTTGAACCTGACCCTATATATTTATATAGAAAGATTCAAACGATAATGCTAATTTTTAAGAAAACAAAAAAAACTTTTTTGATATACCAAATCATATATGATTTTACACTTAGAGACACAAACTGGACATATGCAACTTTGGACAAGACTTAAAGTCGTGGGCAAAGTAGCGTAACATATATGATATTGTACGTGAACCATAATTTTTTTCTTCTTGTTTTCTTAAAAAGTCACGTTCTTGTATGAACCTGCTCTCTTTCTCTCTCTCTCTCTCTAGAGAGAGAGAGAGAGAGAGAGAGAGAGAGAGAGAGAGATAGAGAGAGTTTAGTTTCAAACCGTCGATTTCGATGTTTAAATTAATGAAATTTTTTCATGAAAGTGTTTACTTTGATAAAAATGTTTTATATAGTTCTTTTTTGATAAAACTGTTTCACATATTTTTGTTTTTATGTAAAACCAAAAATATTTCACCAGAATAAGAAAAATATATGAAAAAATTTCACCGGAATGAAAAAATACATGGAAGTTTTAATTTTAACATAAAAAACATCAAAATGTGAAAAAAAAAATCTTAAAAAAATCATATTATAAAATTTAATTATATTAAACAATTTCATTAACTTATCCAAGGAAATTGATGGTTTACATGGTTTATATTTTAAAAGTGGATTGTAGTATGCATAAAAATGAGTTTTAGATTAAGAATTAATTAGTTCTAAAATGTATTCAAGTTGTCACCCAAATTTAATTTTGAGTAAATTATGGATTTGGTCCTCGTGGTTTGGTGGTTTTATGGATTTGGTCCATAAACTTCAATAATTACGGATTTGGTCCTTGTGATTTGCAAATTCTATTGGATTTGGCCCCTGGTGGTGCAAGTAGGCAGGGACCAAATCCAATTGAATTTGCAAACGACAAGGACCAAATGCAATAGAATTTGTAACCACAATGACCAAATCCAATAGAATTTGCAAACCACAAGAACTAAATCCGTAATTATTAAAGTTTAGAGACGAAATTTATAAAAACCACCAAACCACGAGGACCAAATCCACAATTTACTCCCTAATTTATGATTTGGATTGGGACTTGGAGTTATATGGAATAAAAAAATCCTAATTGATTTATGTTTCTTTTATAGTTAAAAAGTTAAAGCCATGGATGCTGCTACTACTTGTAATTTCAAAAAGCCCGAGGCCATGGCTCCTTCCTAGTAATGAATTGAAATTTCAAAACCCACCATTTAGTGTATTATGAAACTTGTTTGACATGTAGTCAGGTTATCTCCTTCGGCGAACTCTGACTATCTTTTTCGACGAACATCGAGCATCTTCTTCAATGAACTCCGACCATTTTTACCTGCAAACTCCCTTTTTCATCGAAAACCCCTCTTATTTCATCTCCTTCGAAGTTCTCCCCCTTCCTACACCACATTCGTACCTTTCTGTTGCTCTCTCACTACTCCAATGAAAAGCCTTACCCACTACTGATCTTTTTTCTAACGAAGGTGTGAGGGTTGGTCGCCGAAGAAGACGCCGGCGAAGGTGACCTGCTGTCAAAGGTCATGATAAACTAAACAGTAAGTTTGAAATTTCAGTACATTATGTTATGGAAATAGAAGAAGAAAGCTAGAGAGAGATTTTACTGACTGAATTATTTTGAATGAAAATGATTACAAAAGGAATAACACCTATTTATAAGACTAGTCAATATTAGCAAACAACTAGTCAACTAACTAACTAACTACTAACCTACTTGGAAATAAAGCCACACTAACAAATCTCCACCTTGGCTTTAATTCCAAAAAAAAAAGAAACACTTTAACCCCAACTACCAATGTTTAGAATATCTAAACAATGTCTAAATTTGTTCAACAAAACAGGTTTTGTAAGTGCATCCGCCGGATTATCGTCGGTCTTCACTTTCTTCACTTTAACTCTTCTTTCCGAACGTAGAAAGTGATAACGAACATCTATATGCTTCGTTCTCTCATGATGCACTTGATCTTTTGCAAGACAAATCGCACTCAAACTATCGCAAAAGATCACCGCTTGATCTTGATGAAAACCGATATCATCAAGCAAACCTTTCAACCAAATTCCTTCCTTTGCGGCCCCCGTAAGTGCCATATATTCCGCCTCGGTTGTTGATAACGCAACCGACGGTTGTAATGTCGCTTTCCAACTCACTAATGCACTTCCAACGGTAAAAGCATAACCCGTTAACGACCTTCGAGTGTCGAGATCGGCCGCGTAATCCGAATCCGAATACCCGGCCACAAAAGAATCACCTTTACCTCCATAAATGAGACCCACATCGGCGGTCCCCTTGAGGTATCGAAAAATACGCTTCACGGCAACCCAATGTTCTTTCCCCGGATAAGCCATATAACGCGAAACCACACTAACGGCATGAGCTATGTCCGGTCTAGTGCAAACCATGACATACATGAGACTCCCTACGGCACTCGAATAAGGGACTTTGCTCATATACTCCACCTCATCCTTCGATTGAGGTGCCAAAGCCGTTGACAACTTGAAATTCGCCGATGACGGCGTGCTTACCGGTTTTGCCGAACTCATACCAAAACGAGAAATTATCTTCAAAATGTAACTTTTCTGTGACAAGAAAAGCTTACGACTAGATCTATCTCGTATTATCTCCATTCCGAGAATCTTTTGAGCGGCTCCCAAATCTTTCATATCGAACTCGGAACTAAGAAGCATTTTTAACTTCTTTATTTCACCCATGTTACGCGCCGCTACCAACATATCGTCTACATAAAGTAGAAGATACACATGTGACCCATCACCGCACTTCTTATGATATATACAACAATCATAAGGACTTCTACTAAACCCATGAGTCACCATAAAAGTGTCGAACCGCTTATACCATTGCCTCGGGGATTGCTTCAACCCATAAAGCGATTTCTTGAGCTTACAAACGTAGTCTTCTTTTCCTTGAGTTACAAAGCCCACCGGTTGACTCATGTAAATCTCCTCTTCAAGTTCACCATGCAAGAGAGCCGTTTTAACGTCCAATTGCTCCAACTCCAATTTTTCTTGCGCTACAAGTGACAACAACACCCGAATGGATGTATGACGTACTACCGGTGAGAAGATTTCGTTGTAATCAACCCCTTCCTCTTGGCTATAACCCCTAGCCACCAAACGAGCCTTATATCTCACGTTTTCAATTCCGGGCAATCCCGTTTTACGCTTAAAGATCCACTTACATGTCACAACTTTTCTATCTTGGGGTAACTTCACCAACTCCCAAGTTCTATTCTTATGAAGGGATTCCATCTCTTCACTCATGGCCGCTATCCACACATCGGCCTCCTTCGTTGTGATTGCTTCTTTGTAAGTAGACGGCTCAAAGAATTCAACTTCTTTCGCAACTTGCAACGCATAAGCCACGACATCATCAAAACCATACCGAACGGGCCTACTAACTTGCCTTCGGGGCTTATCAAGTGCAATAGATCGAAATTCAGCCGTTTGTGGTTGATTTTCGGACTCAATTTGGTCGTTTTGAGTCGTGTTTATGGGCTGTCCGGTCGGATTCTTGCCTTCGACGGGACCATTCAACTCAAACTCCACTTGTTCGGACCCTTTTTCTTCTTGAACACTTGGAGTAAATGAACCCTTTACACTTCGTAACATGCTTTCCTCATCAAACTTCACGTCACGACTAAGAATTACTTTTCTTTTATCAAGACACCAAATTCGGTAACCCTTTACACCGTCTCCATAACCCATAAACAACCCCTTCTTTGACCTCGGCTCCAATTTTCCTTCACTAACGTGATAATATGAAGGACAACCAAAAACCCTTAACTCCGTGTAATCGGCCGGCTTTCCGGACCACACCTCGAACGGAATAGCCGTTGCCGGAGATCTATTCACCAAATAGCAAACCGTGTTCAACGCCTCGGCCCAAAAACTTTTCGGCAAACCCGCATTTGAAAGAACGCATCTAACTCTTTCCAACAACGTCCTATTCATTCTTTCTGCCACTCCATTTTGTTGTGGAGTGTGTCTAACCGTCCGGTGCCTTGCAATCCCTTCGTCTTTACAAAAACGGTCAAATTCACGCGAACAAAATTCCAACCCGTTATCCGTTCGTAACCGCTTTATTTTCTTCCCGACTTGATTCTCGATGAGAACCTTCCAATCTTTAAACTTCCCAAACGCCTCACTCTTATGCTTCAAGATGAACACCCATGTCATCCTAGAGTAGTCGTCAATGATCGAGAGAAAATATCGGCCACCACCAAGCGAAGGAACTTGCGAAGGACCCCAACAATCCGCATGAAGGTAATCAAGAGTCGACTTGGTCGTGTGAACCGCCTTTGAAAAACTCACACGCCTTTGTTTTCCAAAGATACAATGCTCACAAAAGGCTAATTCCGCAACTTTATGACCTCCAAGAAGCCCTTTCTTGCTAAGAATTACCATGCCTTTCTCACTAACGTGCCCCAATCTCATGTGCCATAAACGCGTCAAATCCGACTCGTTTTCAACCGAATTATGGGCCGAAGCGGCGGACCCAACAATCGTACTACCTTCAAGAAAGTACAAGGTGCCTTTCATGACAACTAACGCACCTTTAGTGACCCGAATGACTCCACCTCCACCAGAATACTTAAATCCCTTTTTGTCGAGTCCTCCCAAAGAGATTAAGTTTTTCCTCATGTCGGGAACGTGCCGAACATTGGTTAGAGTTCTCACCACGCCATCATGCATCTTGATACTCACCGAGCCAATACCAACGACATCGCATGGCATGTCATTTGCCATTGATACGCTTCCGGTTGCAATCTTCTCATAGGTAGTAAACCACTCCATATGTGGCGTTATATGAAACGAACCACCGGTGTCAAGAATCCAATCCGTCGAGTAATTTATCCGATTACCCACCGAGAGCACCAAATCATCCTTCGAACCCGAGTTGTCATTTGCAACCACCGTTAGCACCAAATCGGTTTCCAAACCCGAATCGTCATTAACAACCGACGCGGATCCCTTTGCTCTCAATTTCGGACACTCATTTTTCCAATGACCCGGTTCTTTACAATAGTGGCAACCTTCACGTTGCCTTCCACCCGGACCTCTCGACTTTGATCTTGACCGGCCTCTACTCTTCCACTTTCCTTTTTCTTTCTCCCGAGTCTTATTTCTACCTCGGTCTCTATCTCCGCTTATCACCGACAAGCCTACGGATTGGCTTTCGGACCCGCTTCCCGATGCTTTGTGTCGCAACTCTCGTGAGTGCAAACTTGAACGAACCTCCTCCATAGTGATCGTATCTCTACCAACGACAAACGAGTTTACAAAATTCTCGTATGAGGGAGGCAACGAAACCAATAAGATGAGTGCGGCATCCTCATCACCAATCTTTACCTCAACATTCTTTAAATCCATAAGAATGGAGTTTAACTCATCAAGATGCTCTTTCAAGAGCATTCCCTCCTTCATTCGCAACGAGAATAAACGTTGTTTTAACAACAACTTGTTGGTTAAAGACTTCGTCATATAAAGACTCTCGAGTTTTAACCATAGAGACGCCGCCGACTCCTCATCCGCAACTTCATAGATAACTTCATCCGCCAAAGACAACAAGATTGTAGAGTGCGCCTTCTCATCTTGTTTCGCAAACTCCGATTCGGTCATCGCTTCCAGTCTTTCACCGGATAATGGAGTCCAAATGCCTTGTTGCTTGAGGAGAGCCCGCATCTTGATCCGCCATAGACTAAAGTTATTCTTCCCGGTAAACTTATCAATCGTAATCATTTGAGATGGCATTCTTCTTGGAATCAATAACTAGAATCTTCAAGAAACCCACAAATACTCTTCAAGAACCTTCAATTCTTCAAGAATCTTCCAAAATTGACTTCAAGATTGAAGTCAAAAGCACCAAGAACTGCTGATTGAGTCAATTACACCACCAATTTCTCAAGAATTGAGAAGCTCTCCACCTTAAATCAAGCACTAATTGACTCGATTAGATCAAAAGCCTGACCAAAAAATGATTCCAGAACAGCAGCGATCGATTTCACCAAATGCGACTCCAAGAAATTGAAATCCGACGATACAAACAGAATTGATAATCGATTTCAGAAAAATTGAAATCGAAATCTATAATCGCACCAAGAAACAGATGCGACTTTAGAAACAATTTCGATTTCAAGTACGAATTTCAATTTGGCGAACACAGGGACCAAAATTGAAATCGTAATCCACAAACAAACCAAAATCCAAATCGCTACTTAGAATACAGATTGAAATCGAACTCAAAAATCAGAATCGATTCCAGATTCTAACCAAATCCACAAACGCGATTCAAGAAATTGCAATCCACAGACTCAATTGAAATTGAAATCGATAATTGGAACAGAAAACAAAATGCGACTCAATCCAATTCGATTACCTGAATTTGAAAACAAAATCGAAATTGAAGCGACTGTGTATAGCGTATTGGACTGAAAAACGAAATTGAAGCGATTTAGACCAACCAAGCTCTGATACCAATTTGTTATGGAAATAGAAGAAGAAAGCTAGAGAGAGATTTTACTGACTGAATTATTTTGAATGAAAATGATTACAAAAGGAATAACACCTATTTATAAGACTAGTCAATATTAGCAAACAACTAGTCAACTAACTAACTAACTAACTACTAACCTACTTGGAAATAAAGCCACACTAACACATTAAATGGTAGTTTTTAGAGTTGGATACATACAATAACAAAATGTAACAACTTGTATACATTTTCAGGAACATAACCTTTAGATTAAAAGTGATGGATAACCAAAATCCTTAATTACATCCACATCTCAACTTTTCTTTTCAAATGACTCATTGCCTAACTAGCAAATATATACGCTTTGTGTAGACGTTACATTTTGTCATAATTGAAAACAAAGAGTTCTAAGAATAAAGAAATATAAGGCCATCCACTACGTATCGGTAGGGAGGACCGGTACCCTACCGGTACCGGCGGTAACACCGCCGTGGGTGACCGGTAGGGAGACCGGCACCGGTGCGAGCAATGTGTGCATGCCGGTGTGCTTCGACCCCCTTTGTTTTCGACGTTTGGCAAAAATACCCCCCCCCCCAACGGTCATATAGCCGTTGGGGGTTTTAAATATATATTTTTTTTCTTTTTTTTCTTTTTAACCTTCTATATATATTTTACCCCTCTCATTCTCATTCTCCACATTATCTTCTCCACACATTCTCATTCTTCTTTTTCTTCTTCTATATTCTTCTCCACAACAAAAAAATGGCGGATTCGGATTCTGATAACGATGATATAGATCTCGTCGTAAATCAGATTATTATGAACACCGTTAAAGCGACGGAGTTGGTTAAGGAATTGTTCGATAACAACCTTCTCCAAGACGAGGTTGGAGAAACGTCGAAAATACCGAGAGGGTCGCGTAAAGATAGAGGTCGTGAAGAGGGACACAATAAACTTGTCGCCAACTACTTTGCCGAACACCCGGTGTACAACGACGTCGACTTTGACCGCCGGTTTCGTATGAGTCGACGACTATTCTTACGGATAGTTAACGATCTAGACAGAGAGGTTGATTTTTTCAAGCAACAGTGGGATGCAAGAGGCGTGAAGGGGTTTTCCCCGCTTCAAAAGTGTGCGTCCGCTATCCGTCAATTGGCGTACGAGTCTGCTTCGGATGCTTTCGACGAATATTTGAGGATGAGCGAAACGATGTCAAGGGATTGCCTTGACCATTTTTGCAAAGGTATTATTTACCTCTATATGCGCCAATATTTACGAAAACCAACTGCTACCGATGTTCAGGCTATTTACGCATTGCATGAACAAACCCACGGTTTACCCGGCATGCTTGGTAGCATTGACTGTATGCATTGGTACTGGAAGAATTGTCCAATGGCATGGAGGGGTCAATTCCATAGAGGTGATCATCCTGGACCGTCGGTAATTCTAGAATCGGTCGCCTCGCAAGATCAATGGATCTAGCACACATTCTTCGGGGTACCGGGTGCCACGAACAACATAATCGTTGTGAATCAATCACCGATTTTCAACGATTTATTCGAAAAAAAAGCGCCCGATAGTTCTTTTGTAGTGAATAACACACACTACAATCACGGGTATTATCTTGCCGACGGGATATATCCCGAGTGGACGACTTTCGTGAAAGCATTTAGGTACCCAGTTGAAGAGCCACGGGTCCATTTCAAGACACGTCAAGAATCAGCTAGAAAAGACATCGAATGGACATTCGCCACGCTTAAAGATAAATGGCACGTTGTAAAATACCCGGCACGAGTATGGACACAACGGAAATTATCACAAATCATGTACACGTGTATAATTTTACACAACATGATTCGTGAAGACAAAGGCTTCTCACATTATCCTTTTGATCCGACGGAGGTTTTACCGGGAGAGATTGAAACAACTATCTCGAAGAAGACCGAGCAAGAAACGTCAACCTAGTGAAAAACCGAGAGAGGCACGCCAACGTTCGCCACGATTTATCTATACACGTGTGGAACTCTTCGTCACACGCCAATAACTAATTTTATTGTATCTTTTTAGTTTTAATTTTAAAGTAATTTTAATTTTAATGTAATTTTAATTTTAATGTTAGTTATTTAATATAATTTTAAATTTTATTGTTTACTTAATTTAATTCTAATATTTATTTAAAAAAATAAAATTAAGGGTATGAATTAAAAATAAAATAAAATGAGGGTATGAAATGAAAATTAAAAAAATAAAATGAAGGGTATGAAGGGTATGATAGTGGATGAAAGGTATGGAGTTGGTAGGTAGTGGTAAAGGTAGTGGAAAGCTGATGTGGCAACAGGTATGAGGGGTACCATAGGTACCATAAAGGATGGCCTAATATAACAGTAATACATGCCAAGTTGGACGCATAATTATATTTTCGAGATAACTGGAGACATAATTGTTTTTTTTTTTTTTTTCATAAGATAATTAAATTAAAAACATGAACTTTGGAGCCATTATAGGGGGACCAAAGAAACCGATCTTGATGAAATTTACAATTGAAAAATGGCATAAAAATGATTGGCCATGACTTATCAATAAGTTTAGTAATATTTATATTAACATTTTCCCAAAAAAAAAATAATTTTAAAATAAATGTCCTTTATTAATTTTTTAGGTGGTGATTTTTATATAACTATACTTTTAGGAGAGAGATGTACACATACTTTAATTAATTTTTTATGTTTTGATAGAAGTATATAGAGTTACGGTCTAAGGGAGTGTTTGTTAACCGTTTAAAAAGCTTAATGGAATTTACAACTTTTTTGATCAAATATACATAATTACATAATAATGGCTTCATAATATACATGTATTAATTTTAATGTATTTATTTACATAAATAAGAATATCAAATGATGTAAAGTTAAATTGGTAGGATCCTGAAAATTTTAAAAATGTATGAAAAAGTTTGAGTGGGGTTTTCCATATATGAAAGATATGTAGAGGTTCTTAGTTTGTTGAGGTGGCGATAGTATGTAAGGAAAAAGTTGTGAAGAAACTCAACACTCCGAACGTTCTTATGGGTCTTTGGTTAGATACAAATATTTTGATTTTAAAGAAAAACTCAACTTATACGGGAAAAGGGGGAAGATCAATTGTATCTTTATCTATGCATTTTTATTAAGTTTTTTTCTCTCACTATATATCAACATCAAATACTATTTTTTACATTATTAATACATGAATAACTTTATTTTAATGTTAACAACATGCAATTAGCATTGCAAAAAAAAGGTTTTCCTTTGTGTTTGTATGCATAATGATTGACAAATGATTGAAATTAAAATTCAACGAAAGGTTCACTTTTGTTCTTTGGTAGGCTAAACTATATCTTTAACAAAATAGAATCATTTTATAAAACTATATTATTTCTAATGATGCCAGTTTTAGCTGATTAAAGGGGGCAGTGTAGTCAAGGATTGGTTGGAAGGAAGTGATTTGGACCAATTTATGTGATTTTTCAAAAGGGTATTTTTGGATCTTTTTAGTGTCATTTGATGGCCTCTTAATTATTGGTATGCAAATAAACAACATTGTCTGATTCGAGTAGATAACATTTTAAAATGTCTAACACGTTTATTGATAATAATGTTATGAAATCACTAGTTAATATATAATACACAAATAAATAGTTAATGATAGTGATATAAAAAATTGCTATTATTAAAAAGACAATGTTTTGTTGGTTTGTTTGGTTTAGATTAGCTGAAATTGCATTAGAACCTAATCCGGTTAAGCTTTTTAGAGGATAACTCCTTGTGGATGTGAAAAATAATATGGGTAATGAACCAAAGGGACAGTCATTTCTGAATCCTAAATACTCTATGAAGATTACATATGTTTTTCTTTATGGATTTAAAACTTGTACAAAGTCCAACTGGTTTTATAAATGTAAGTTTACTTCATTTATCACAGTAAGTTAGCTCTTGAGTGATCATGACAATATTTGTTTACGGGGCAGGAAATTTGGTCAGACCAAGCATCTGTGCTGAGAGCATCCACCATGGAGGTTCTTGTTGAGGTCCTTCTAAGGGTTTTTACAAGAACCTCCACAGTGGGACAGAGGTTCTTGCTTAGGCACATGTTCTTATTGGAACCCGAATGCTTGAACAAGAACCCAAGCTCTTGTAATAGTTTTCTTTTCTGTTATATAATAGTTAGCATAAATAACAATTATATTATAAATAAAAAGAGGAAAGTGAGGGTTTTATAAGAACCTCTATTGTAAAGTTTTAAGAAGGTTCTTGATATGTTGAGATGACAATGACGTGGTAGGAAAAAAATATGATAAGTAAGGTTCTTAGAGGTTCCACCACCATGGATGCTCTGAGGTAATTAGTGACGTGTCCTCCTCAAGACCCGTTAAATTGGCAGATCTTCAGAGAATCTTAAGTAACATTGGACCCTCAGGGATGCCATAATCTTTTCTGTTTGAAGCTTTCTTATTGTTTTCCATTCTAAGCTGATATCTTTTTGGGATAATGTTCCAGGTAAGGCAGGAGATCCCGATGGAGGTAATAGTTTTATTGGTTGCTCATATGTCGTAGTCTCTATACCCATGTTTTAGCATCGAATTAAGCCTGTGTTTGACAAAAATAAATTACTTATACCTGCTAATTTGATGAATGAGAATCTTACCCATTATAGCAAATGAATCAGAAGAGGTTTAAAAGAAGTTCCATCACTTCTTTTCAGTTTTCAGTGACATCTAATCAGATTGAATAGGATTTTAAGAGCTGTCACGCACGATCATTCACATCCATTTCGTTAAAGCTACTTCATCAGTCTGTCCTAAGATCTGAATATACGTGATTTGACGGTTTTGTTGAAACATCTTGTATGCCCAGACCCTCCCTTCACTAACATATATCCATTACAGACAACTAATTTCACTTACAATTTGGAACACACAACTGAAATAACTGAAATTTTTACAAATTCAAAAGATCACTTACAAATCAATTTTCATTGGTCTTCATCCATTTCATCAGCAATTTTATTACAAGTCTGAGATACTACATCACCATCATCTTGTATTGCCACAGAATCTTCAAGGGCCTCCAGAAAAGATAACACTGTGAACTTGTCTGCAAAACAGTTTTTAAAATAGCTGAATACCTTCTATAAGCCGACCAAAAGAGTACAGTATATCCTACCGGAAAGTGACTATTGGGTGAAGTAAACTAAGATTTAACAAGTTTGATATGAACAAGTAATATCAAGACAGATAAGGAGAGATAGATATGAGTAAGCAACATAAAAATAAATTTTCGTAATGTTTCGGGGATGAGATTTTATAGGGCGGGCTTACATTTACTTGGGTCGACTCCAAATTGAGTCAGGTCTATTTGACCGGTTTTGAGCACCTGCATAGACCGTGTTAATGATCAACAAATCAGCTTATAAACGAGTTAAGATTAAGATAAGATAATTTTTAAAAATCCTCACATAAGTGAAAGAATCCACTTGTTGACGAAAAGGAGGGCTCTGTAGCAACTCCATCAATTCCTCCGCAGTCCATTCACCCTGCAATTAAGCAACGCGATTCTTAGGCAATGCAACATTACATATTTAGTGAGTCCTGAAAACTCATCGTCTTACCTCGGGCAAATGGGATGTTACTTGCTCTAGTGATAATGTCTCCATTAATGGCAATATTAGCTCGGGCTTCAGGATATCACCCAATCCTAAACCTGAAAATAAATAGATATATAATTTGAACTTTCTTGGCAAGATTTCAACCGAATATTAGTCCACTAATTTCTATTTTAGTTTGTCTGAAAACAAGCCTTCACTTTCAAAAGTGTCTATCCTTAATTAGGAGTTAGGAGATGAAATTTATTACTCCCTCTATTGTTAAGGTTAAACTTGTCATCAGGTGGTAAAAGGTGTAACAATTATACATTTCTAAACCTGTGCGCCTTTTTTCATTTTGGGACAAGAGAGTGTACTTTTTAGCTCACTACTATTTAGCAATCATTACTGATTTTTGTAACTTTAATCTTAGTCTACAAGTGTTCACTCGAATATTACCTCCATCAGGATCTCCTGCCTCACCTGGACATTATCCCAATCAGATATCAGAAAACAACGAAAAACAATTAAGAAAGCTTCAAATAGAAAAAGGTTATGGCATACCTGAGGGTCCAATGTTACTTAAGATTCTCTGAAGATCTGCCAATTTAACGGGTCCTGAGGATGATACGTCACTAATCACCTCTGCACCCACACTTGGTCCGACCAAATTTCCGGCCCTGTAAACAAATTATTGTCATCATAAACGTAGAGCTAACTTATTGTGATAAATGAAGTCCACTTATATTTATAAAACCAGTTGGACTTCTACAAGTTTTAAATCTTGATGCACGTTACATTTTTCCATGAACCATAAAGAAAACATATGTAGTCTCCGTATAGTATTTAGGATTCAGAGATGACTGTCCCTTTGGTTCATGACCCATATTATACTCGGGAATCTAAGGAATATATTATTTTCCACATCCACAAGGACTTATAGATTATTAAGTAATAGAGACTACTATAGCATCAGAATGCAAGATTCAGCACCAAAACGGCAGAGATGTGCAATGCAACCAGTGAACAAGTGATTTAACTTCATGGAGCCTGAAAGAGTTGGAGGAATTGTCATTTCTTAATTGAGTTAGAGTGAATTTTTAAACTCACACTTGGTGATTTTAGCGTTATCAAGCCATTTGGTGTAGCACAAAATAGTAGCAACAACATGGTTTAGCCACTAGGCATAATTAGGAATTACCTCCATCATCCCCCTACAAGAAGAAGCCTTCCTGGTCTAGTTGGGTTAGGCTTACAAATGAAACAAATCTGCATATATATATAGGGGTGGGTTCAAATGTGAACCACTTTTTGGTTGTGAACGTGAGGACAACCGAGAGCGCGACACGTGACGGATGACTAGGCGTCACGTTAGGTCCACGGCAGATGACTAGGCGCGATTCATGGGAGGGCATTGAATTAAAGGGGGGGACCACACTCAAAGCCGCCTTTATTGACTAGTCTCCACCACGTGTCGCGCTCTCGGCTGTCCTCACGTTCACAACCAAAAAGTGGTTCACATTTGAACTTTCCTCTCTCTCTCTCTCTCTCTCTCTCTCTATATATATATATATATAGTCCAGTTCATTTAAAAACCAAAACATTAGTAAAAACCGTAAAAACTCATGGTTTTATAGCTTAAATCAACGAAATTCTTCGTAGAGTTGTTTAACATGATGCAAATGTTTCATATAATTCATTTTTTGGTATTCTTTTTTGTAAAAATGACAAGGTTTCATAGAATTTAAAAAAAATACTTGAAACAGTTTCATAAGAATAAAAAAGTGTATGAAACATTTTCATTTTACATAAAAAAAACATCGAAATACGACACGATTTTATCAAAAAATGAATTATATGAAACATTTGCCTCATATTAAACTTCACGAAGAGTTTTCGTTGATTTAAGCAAGAAAACCATGAGTTTTTACGGTTTTTACTAATGTTTTGGTTTTTAAATGAACTTCCCTCTCTCTCTCTCTCTCTCTCTCTCTATATATATATATATATATATATATATATAGAGAGAGAGAGAGAGAGAGATAATAAGCCTCCTGGTCCAGAACTCTACGATGGCAAAGAGAGATTCTATGTATTGCTCATGTCTAAAGCCTTAAACATTTGTTTTTTTGGTCCCAAAAGAGAGATTCTATGTATTGCTCATGTCTAAAGCCTCCTAGTTCTCTAAATCAATCTCTTTTAGCTTTATGAGCTTGTGATAGTACGAGTATGTTCACATGTATGTGTGTCTATATGTGTTCACCTCAACTTGAACGTGAATTAAAAGCAAGTAGAAAAATTTTCATGTTAGAAATATTTATAGCATGTGAGTTACGAGTTTTTTGGCCACATCATTTCTCAAATTATTATGGGGATGAAATAAAACTAGCAATTTAGCACGAGTATTTCTATTTACGGAAAAAATGGATATCTGTGGCATGAGATTTTTAAGAGGAAAGGTGTCCATGTTCCATAACTACAAGAGACGACATTCTCAAAACCCTAGATCCAAACTTCATAAATTGTTAATAAGAAGCAAGTGCTTTACTAGCTAATCGTTTTATTAAATTGTATGTTGTGAACTTATTACTCAAAGAAAGCCGATGGGAACCTTTTTTTATATTGGTGTATGTAAGTTGATCAAGAAATACAATTGCTATTGATTTCAAATCCAAGATGGGAATCTTTGCTTACGGCATGACGATATATCCAGATGTAGACACTCTATTGGCACATAATTCTCAGTTCTAAGTGTTCGGATAGAGATCAACACTACCAAAATAATATATAAAGAGTTCAAGCACCATCTGCAAATATAAAAATTCTAAGATGTAATGCATCCATGTATTGAGTAACAAACTAACTGTACATGGAATCATGTTATCTTTTAAAGTCGTGAAAAATGACGTCGAGTGTTCTTTTTAAAGAAAATGTATTTTTTTACCAATTTACGTAAAGCTAGAAAACCAGATATATTGATGAAGGTTGTTCTTTCCCTTTTCATCAATATAATGATAAGAAATAAATCATAAAAATAAGTTTCAATATATCCACATACCGTGATGAGATATCTTCACCAACAGTGTTGTCTTCTTCGGTAGGGAAATCTGCCACAGAAGTTTTCACATGTTAAATATGTTGATGGGGGAAATTACATAACATAAATACATATGCATGCATGATGTATGTGAATAATTCAGTCATTAGAGAACCATATTCCTAGACACATACATACACTGTAATCTAGATATGAAACTTTAAACCAAGAGTACTCTCCAAAGGAAAAGTATAACTTAAATATTCACCAAATACATTCCAAAATATGAATAGACGTCTAATATAATCATTTGCAACACTTAGGTTTTAGATCACAAATGATCTAGAATTTGAAATGGTAAACCTCATAAAAGTAAGAATGAACATGCTTTCAAACTTCAAAACAATTTTTCAGTAACTACGGATGAAAACAGCACAAGTATTCGGTAGTAGAAGTTTGCTAACATCTAGTATAATTTATAATTCCTATAGTTACAGTTAGATTTGAGATATTCCATATCTTATGTGGCTACAGTTCCCACTCTACTCCATACACCACTGCCCTCAGTATCAAGCCCTAATTTCCCTAATGCTCAATACATATTTTTGCTAAACTTTTTTTTAAACATCGTCATTTTCCCTGTTGCATGTCCATATTCATGTCCAACCAAATCCTCATAGCACCCCATGAATTTGTTTCTATCGCCAAGTTGACACAACAAATGTTGGTGCTGAAGGGTGGGTCTGAACTGCATCCCTGCTTCATTGAAAACTAATGAAGAAGAGAAAGAGGCATGTGATCTATGGAAGGTTAGATGAGATATCTAGTTCGAAAACAGACAACTATTTAAAATATTCACTAGTCTTTACTAAGCTAGATCAGGGACCATAAGTTCAACTTATGCCTTTGAAACTTTTCCCATATACCCTCATACAATGGAACCATGGATCAGTAAGATGCAGTTTTAACAGAAAAGTTGGCAAAAGACAGGAGTTTCTTTTATAAATAGACTGCGTTACCAATGGAAAATTTCAAGCAAGTGTTTATTATCAAATAATGCATAGTGTCCACTTCACATAGGGTTGAGAAGGCTTTCTAACCATATTAATCTCTCATGTTGATTAAAATATGAGCCACTATAAAGAGGAAGCAACGATTATAAAGATAACCATCTGAACAAATGGAAGTGAATCAGTGATCATTAATAATGCCTCTAACTAGATGATTGAAGTAGAACTGATACCTATCGGTTGATTGAGGTAGACGTTGACTGAGTTGCACAATTCTTCATCATTGTCAGCTTTGGGCTCCTAGAACAAATTTAAGCAATATGGGTCAGTCTAAGATCAATGTATAGCTGTCTAATGAGAAGAAGATTTAATTATGCGAACCTGCATCCAGTAAAAACACTTTCGGTCGTCTGTCTGGAACTTTAATAGGTAAACCCTCCCAGAAGCTTGGCCAACCTAACTTGATCGAAAATACAACATGAGCTAAATATGCAAAGAGGAGTTGCCGATCTAGTTAAATAAAGCTGAAACAAAGTGATACCTTCTCAAAAACTGCTTCTTCTGGAAAAACAATCTGATCCTATGTTTACTTGTGTTAAGGAAAAACCCAACATTCTATCTAGCTAAGTATATATATGAACTGGCAACTAACAAATATAAACGGAAGGTAGAAACAATGGCTTACTACAATTCATGCAAAATATAGTGATGTCTAGAACAAAATTAGGATACATCTTCAACGGTGTTATTACTTCGATCGAGCCATTGAATATGGACTAATCCTTCCTCACCCTGTAAAAAGTCAATAATTCAGTATAAACTTAAGAGAGCTATTACAAAAGCGTATGCATCCTATGAATAAAAATATACGCTAGAATAAAACTTGTATTTGAGTGTTCATACTCTTCCAATGCGGACGAGTCCTTTACGTGGATCAGCAACAACACGTTTTCCTTCCATATGCATTTTACCAGCACGAAACTCTAGCAGAACCTCCTGTGAAGGTACACATAACGAAAATTATATATTTCATCAAAAATCATTTCGTTTTTTAGAGTGTAAATGATTCTATTAATGTACAACGAAAAAGAGCCTCAGATGTAAGCCCATCTTCTGGAATACACACATACATAAAAAAGAGGGAACTGATAGGAATAATCTCAACTGCTAATAAACCAAGCTTCTGAAAACCATATTTTATTACTTGCATGAATCACGTTCACTTATCCTAGTACTAAGTGCAACTGAAGAACCCTAACTCAGCACACAAGGAACTTAACTGAGGTGGGAGAGAAATAAATGAGCAGAGTGTGGGTCATTGACTGTCAGACCTTATCATTACATTAATATATATATATATATATATACAGAGAGAGAGAGAGAGGTGGGTTTATACGAGAACGATGTCAATTTAAGAAAACGCGAGGATGATTCTCAGCCACACATTTTCGTTTACGGTGGACGTGATCACTGAGGATTGACGCGATTCATGGAGGGTGGAGATGATTAAAGGAGGGTGACCCGGTCATAGCTGCCTTTATTGACCGGATGAGTGGTTGAGAATCGTCCTCACGTTTTCTTAAAAAGTTATGTTTCTCGCATGAATCTTTCTATAATATATATATATATATATATCTTTTAGCTAATCGAAAGTTTCAACTTTCAACCTAGATGAGTAGCATAATCATATAAATAAGAAAATAAATGAGTGGAGCTGTGAAGGAGCTACTATTGGGGAAAGACACAACTGTCAATTAACTGCAGAATAGAAAAAAAGAAAGAATCTTTTTCACAAAACCTGAATAGCCGGAAAAAGTTCTGTTTCTGAAGAATCCATACTTCCAACCGTCAATTAACTGCAAATACCACAAAAATACCTACATATCAGCTGGATTGTTAGCTGCTACAACTTAACAAAAAAACCCAAAATACCAACAAATAAAAGTTGTAAAAAGAGGCATTTAGTGCAATAATACAACCATCCAAAATACCAACAATAAGAAAGAAGCAATAGTTAATCCAATTTCAGATTTGTAATGGAATACAATCAAAAACTGAAATCGGAGCCAATTAATTTAAACATTAAATTCTACTCTTTTCACCTTATATAAGAGGAATCAAGAACATTAACAAGCAGTGGTTATTAAGAAAACAAAATCTACAGGAATGGAGTTTTAAACCCTAGGTCAAGTATTTTGAAATAGATGAAATTAGGGAAGATGATGATGATTACCTTTCGTGTATCCGAAGTTTTGGCCTCCTTCTCTGATGACGAGATTGCGGGATAGCAGCGTCTAATGGTACGGAGAAGATATTGAACCCAAGACCCTACTCGCTTTGGGTAAACTTTGTTTATCGTTAGTTTAGTTAAATTAACGAACACGAATGAATAACGGTCTTGTTCGTTCATTTATGTTCGTAAAATGTTTACGTTTGTTCGTTTATATCTTTTTATATAAAAAAGTAAATTTATATAATATGACATTAATATTTTAGTTCTTGTAAAATCTTTTTTTTTTTATAAATCATCAAGTAAATTAACTTTTTAGAATTCTTTTTTTATGCCTCCTAAATAAATTACATATTTGGTCCCTGTGGTTTACACTTAATTTCACTATTGATCCCTACTTTAAAATAATTACGGATTTGGTCCCTATGGTTTACATTAGATTGCACTATTGGTCCCTTAACCCTAATTCCATGTGAAATCAATGTGTTAAGCATAAGGACCAATAGTGCAATATAGTGTAAACCACAAGGACCAACAGTGTTATATAACGTAAACCATAGGGACTAACAATGCAATATAATGTAGATCACAGGGACCAAATCCATAATTATTTTAAAATAGGGACCAATAGTGTAATTAAATATAAACCATAGGGACCAAATATGTAATTTACTCTAAAATTAACTTGGTTTTTCATTTTGTTGTTATGGTTATTTCAGGGTTGTCACATTTTGATATCTACTTAGTCAAATCTCCAAGATTGAGAGTTGGGAATTATAGTCAATTTATGGGCACATGTAAATATATTTTTTAAAGATTCGTTTTTTAGAGATAAAGATTTTTATAGATTTTCCTATATATTTACATTGTCTGACCATTATGCCATGCCAACTACAATTTTTCTCAAGGAAAACTTACACTCACTCATTTTTAACTATTTGTTTATTTTAGTTGTTAAAACCACAACCCCACCCCCCCACCCCCATCAAAATATTTTTCTTTTTAAATAGGTGTATTCTCAACTTTGTACTCATAACTTTGAAGTCCAATCCCTATGGATTTGATACTCGATACTTATACCGTTTTACTACTTGTAGTGATCCCAATATTGGTGTATACTTGCACCAATATTGTGAATATTATGTTGGTCCCAAAGGGTGACCTTCAAGTAAGGAAATGTGTTTGGGATTATAGAAGGGGGGTTGAATATAATCACACAATTTGTTCACTATTAAATTATATGTTTATAAACACTTTGAATTTACAGATTGTTTGCGGAAGAGAAAAGACTAAGTCTAATTTAACAATCTAAGTTACAATCTTTCACTATGCACTAAGTGAGAAGGTTGAGAATAGATAAGAACTAGAGGGATAAAGAATAAAGGATTAGGGTAGAAGTATGGATGAAGAAGAAGTATGGAGAACATCTTCTTCACGTCCATTTATTAAATGCCTGCAGACCTAGAGGGATAAAGAATAAAGGTCATATTGTACTATTTACTATAAACAATTACCTTTGCATGTTGTGCAAAAGGGTGCTTATGTAAACAGTTGCCTTGAGGTCTGATAAGTACGGAAAGAACAGTAAAGTGACTGTCCTTGTGTACTATTTGTGTTAGTAAAGGCGTGTAATCCTTTTGTGCATTAGATAAAGACATTTGCTAATCCTTCAGGATCAGGATACTGATCAGTGAGAAAAGCCTTGATACTGATGATGATCAGGGGTCACTGTATCATGATGATCTTCAGGAAGTCATACGAATTTGAGCAGCTTGCTATCACTGAGTTCCGTCTTCAGATCACGAGCATGTTGTTCCTATTATCATCTATTTCTTCGACGTTGCTGATGGTTCTTTGAGTATGATCTTGATGTTTTTAGGAGGTCTTCACTTATGATCAGGATCAGTAGTCTTTAGAACAGACTCTTTCAACTCCTGATCCTGATCCTGAAATTTAAACATTAAACTACCACTTAAACAACAAGGAATAACACTGAACAAACTCAGTGATAATTCCTCAAGCTGTAATAGAAGCAAAGACCTATTCACTAAGTAAAGTTAAAGGATCATTATCATTTCATCAGGTCTTAGGAGAGTTGGATCAACAGTTCCCCCTAAATGATAATGATAAGACAACAGAGAAATTGTCTAAGTCTAGAAACTTAAAAAAAATTCTAAGTCTAACAGTAGGAAATAGAACTCATAAAGATACATGTCTCATTTACTGTTTTGAGGGATCTTTTTCAGTATTATGATGGAATGAAGTACAATGCACTTAGAAGCATTTTCATTAATCTCATAAGGTTACAGTACAAGAGTAAAGAAAATACATAAGTACATGAAGGAAATACTGAAAGATGAATTACAAAAGTTCCTAACTATCAGGTTTGTCTTCCTTAACAGGAACTGTAAGTATGACCTCTCCCAAGGCTATTCTCTCATCTAGAATTGATCTGACAGCACGAGCAAACACTTGAGCATCTGCATCTGATTTGACTCTGTTGGATAGGAGGAGAATAGTGACCAAGTGATTAGTGGGAGCGATGGGTAGTTCACTGAATGTCTGAAGGCGCAAATGATTGTACCTATCAGCGAAACAAAACCCAATAACTGGTTCCTTGATTACTTGTCCTTCCTGGAGAGTTACTCCTGGAGGAAAGGAAAGATCAAGCATTGAGAGGCCTGTTGGAGGAAAGTGGGAAGATCCTGTAGTTAGAAGACAAGGAGTGTATCTTCTTGTTGAAGTGCCACCTGATCGTCTGGCAGGAGGTCGAACAATGCTGGGAGGAGGATGAAGCAGGGAATCAGGGATGTCGATTGTTCTTCTGATACGGGAGATCAATCCACTGATGGTTTCTTTCACATGTGATCGATACTTGATGTTGGCTTTGGGAAGAAGACCTCTAATTTCGTTCCATTTTAAAATATTGTATCTGTCGAGCTTGTCTAGAGTGTGTTGAACGCCCTTAATCCCAGAACGTCTGATGGTGATGAAGATCTTCCTAGGATGTTCTTTCTTGTCTCTTTGTTTGGAGAGATGGACACCTGTGATTTGAGCACCGTGCTTTTTGAGGTGAAGTCGGTCTCTGCACCATTTGTGTTCTTCAGTATCTTCATCAGCATCCTATTCGGTTCTCCTGTTGAAGACTTTCAGGGCGGCCTTCTGTGCTAGAACAGGGTCTGCAGCACTTATTGTTCATCCTCTTGAACAAAATCCTTAGCTAGCAAAGATGTTGCTTGGATAGAGAGGAAGGCATCCTTCTTATATCTTTCGAGCTCCGCCTGAGCCTTTATTGATTCCTCGTATTCTTCTTTTAAGAGGTAAGCGAACTCGGAGTCCCAAGAGGTACGAAGAGGGATTTTTACTCTTGTATTATCGAGTCGCTCGATGACCTCCTTCATGCGTCCATCCCTATCGATATCAGAAGAGGTAGGGATGTCAGAATAGTTTTCACCTTCTAACCTAGGTGAATTTGAAGGAGGGGTTCTAGGAGAAGAAGGAGGGGTTGAGAAGTCATCAGAAGAGAATCCCTCATCAGAGGATAAGTCAATAGGGTTTGGGTTTGAAGGACCGGCTTGGTCTAGGTTTGGTTGGGAGGTGGAAGCTTGAGAAGTTGAAGGGTTGAAGGAATCTAGAGGGATGGCTTCAGGGTTAAGAGGAGTGACTGTAAAGGTCATCTGGCTAACTTCGGCCCTAGTGCTTTTTGAGACACTATTTTCCATCAAGCAAATGATGACACCAGTGACAGAGCCGAAATTAACATCTTGGTTGGTTTGAGGTTCAGGAGGTGGATTTTGAGGAGGTTGATATGGGACAATTTGAAGGTTATTGATAGGTGAGGAATCAAATGAGGTATCTGATAGGGTTATGGTTTCTAGTTGTTGGGTAGGTTTAGGTTTGAAAATAGAGTAGAAATGGGAAGTGTATCAGAATAAGGAGATGAGGGAGGAAAGGTATGAGATGTACCGGATTCAGGGTTCTCCCTCTGAGGTATTGCATCTACCGAGACGTTCTCAGTAGCTCCGGAGATGGACGCATGTTGGTCAGCATGAAGCTTTTCGACTCCGAAAAGGTCATCCTCTTCAACGACTTCATCATCATCGTCGTTGGTTCCCTCCTCTTCATCTTCTATTCCCCAGTTGGTCAGTGGGGAATATGCTGAATGGTCTCCAGCATGTTGTGGTGGTGGTGGTTGATGGTGTCTCTCCCCCTCAACGGATGCATTTTGCCTTAGTTGGGCATTCGTTGTAATATACCGTTGGAGTAGGGAGGCCATGCTAGCTTGCATGGTAGCGTTGGAGATAGTGGCGGTGACCAGGGACTCAAGGAGTGCCATGTCGTTCATATAGAATCTTGGAGGAGGAGGAGCAACATTGGAGAGGAAGGAGACAGAGTGAGTCAGTTCGGTGACTTTCTCCCTGAGGGCATTCAACCCTTTCTCCTATTCATCGAGTCTCCTCACCACCTTATTTTAGAAGGAGGTGAGAGAGGAGGTGCCTGTGGAGATGGCAGAGGAGATGGTTGGTAGTGAAGTTACCTTCAGATCCTGGAGGGACTTTGAAAGATGCAAGGCGGAGGAGGCCATTTGATTCACCTTCTCCTGGAGAGTGTCCAGGGAAGGGATGTTGATGTAGACGCCGGTGAGGGGGTGGCAGCAGCAGTAGCAGCTTTGGCTTCAGCTTTAGTGGTTGTAGCCTTAGCAGCAGCAAGCTGATTCTCCAGCTCCTGATGGCGTGCCGCTAAAAACTTAAAGACACTTATTATATATATACACACATATATATATATATATATATTGGGCCGAGTCTTGTAAATGGATAATGGGCCTATTGAGCCCATATATAAAAAATGGTATCCATTTGGTATTTTAGGATCATAAGAAAAACTGGTTTTCATGGTTTTTGCCCTTTGATTTCCCGCCACTGTTTCGTAGGAATTCCACTGTTTTCTGAATTCATCCAGCAATTTCATCGATCCTGCTTATAGGCATCCACCTAATGCTGTAGGGCAGCCTAGGCGTCTTGGAGGGCTTTCTCAGCAGCAAATACCCTCTTCAGCTTGGATTCACTAAGCTGCTTCTCAGTGTCCGTCATTTGGAACTCATCAAACGTAGATGCGTCCATATCGATACATTGATGGTCCTGCACCTGGTCCAAAGTTGAACCTGTAGACAAACAATTAGCTAAATGAGCACTAGAAGAAGAAGATCACCTAGTTCAAGTGTAGGGTTTGGATTTCAAAAGATTTCAAACCCAAGTTTGATTTGTTTTGTAAAAATCAAGAAATTTAGGGTTTTGATTTAGAGCCTTTTTCTTTTAATTGGATTTTGATTTTTAGATTCTTTGTATGAATTTGGAATTATTTCTTGATTGTGTCGTCTTTATCTTCAAATTGTTTGATTTAATTTGATGGTTTTTGTGTTGATGGTGGTGGTGGGTGGGTGGCAACAGTGAAGGGTGGTGGGAAGGAGGTGTTGAAATGGTTGTCGAGGTTGATGATGATGGTGGCGGTGGGTGGATGGTTGGAGGTTGATCATGGTGGTGGGTGGTGTTGGGTTTTTGTGGGTTCCCTCGGGTCAATCTGACACAAGGATTATCATGGATCTCGAAACCTTACTGGTTTGATAAATCCCATAGGTCTGACAACCAAACTGGTCAAAACCTATATGATCAAAAACACACTGATTTGATCTTATGCGGAAGCGATTAGGCTACAAAACCCAAAAGAAACTTATTGATCTTTATCGTTGTTTTAATTAATTCTAATAGTCATGGAAGATTTACCTGGATTGCTTGAGAATTAATCCACCAATGAACGACCAACGAATGTTCCTCTAGTAGAACGAAAGAAAACCCGAAAACTGGAAAAACCAAGCTGGTTTGTCACGAGGGAGGGGGGGGCGCCGGTCAGAGAGGAGAGAGAGAGAAAAAAAAACTGGAAACCGAATGTTAGGTTATTAATTCAATTATCTTAAACCCATAAGATTTATTTATATATCAAGGAAACACAGTTTCCATCTGATTCAGTTTCCCCTTTTTATTATTATCTTTTTCTTTTCTTCCAAGAAAAGAATTATTCTAGATAATTACTTATATATATTTATTTAATCTAACAAATATATCTCCTTTAATTAATTATTCTATTATATATTTATTTATCCAATAAATATATAATCTACTTAATTAATTAATAATCCTCTAACTTTGGGTTTCTGACTGAAATTACCCAACTGATTTATAAATTACTATTATAAATCCCAATTCTCCATTTCTGGGTTTTATTTAACTTATTCGATTTATAGGTCCTCACAGGTGTGACCCTCAAGTGTCTTGTAACATTGGATGTGTAATTACTTGGTTTGTCAACTTATGCACATAATTACTAACAGACTCCCACTTGTGCAAGTTGGCAATACCGTCATGATTACACGGACCTAAGGAGGCCCCTAGACAGGCACTTAGGCTAACCAGGTTACAAGAACTCTTATACCCAGACAGGTGATATAATTTTTCCGTAAGGAAATAGCATCTATGAAACTACTGTTCATAGATTGGGTATAACTTGGCTTTTCCCTTTGCATCCCAATATTTCATCTGTGAGTATGAGCTTGGAAAGTGTCAACTCTAAATACTCAAGATTCTGTTTTCTCGACTATCCAACTTTTACTGATAGGTAAACGACAAAGAACTAATCAGTTCGTTTGGGCATGGCCATGCACTTCATCAGTGTATTCAGTCAGTCAAGAAGGGCCCAGAAATATCTCTCTTCAGAGAAGAGGTGCAAATCCCATCTTGCATATCTGCCTTTAATACCACGGCTTCCGCTGAATCTAGTTACGCCCTTTATAGCCACCCTGTTACGGCGTAGCGGTTGAGTGCACTAAGTATTCAGTAGTCCTCATGACATTAAACCAGATACCTCAGGTGATAGGGACAACCACTGTGAGACTTACTTATGACAGTTTCCAAGAAGTAATCTCAGCCGTTGGATCACGTCCGATATTTGCTACTCTATCAAATATCTGTGCAACTTTTGATCTACAACACTTGTAGCTGTTATTCAACAACTGATCATAACTACCCAAAAGTTCACAATGATTTTAACACCTTATCGGGTTCCCACCACGACAAGTTGTCACGGACAGGTTTCAAATGAAAACTGGAAACTAGTTTCATTCCTGGATTATAAAACATGCAAAATATAAAAGTGATAAAGAAATTAATTTTTGTATAGTCCATACTACATGCTGTAATAATAACAAAATTAATAACATTTCTTAATTACCTTTATGGTATCTATTTAACGTTTGTTAAATACTGATCTAAAATGAAGTATCACCTCTCTTCAGTTTAAATCCTTTGATTAAAGTTTACCATTTTAATCAAAGTGATAACCAAATAATATAAGTTTGTATTCATTGATACAATCCACTTGATTATGCTAATTATTGTTTTTGCAAGCATTTAAACAAAAATTAGTCTTTTATTTTATCATATTCCCTGAACTTGGAGACCTGGAATAACTCCTAGTTCTTCCCTGAATATGTAAAATTAAACTGCAACTTTCCTTAGTTGCTGTGTAGATGAATGATTTCTTCCTGAAATCAGATTCCATTTACTATGCTGGCAAATTTACTAAAATTCTTCCAACATTTTAATTATTGATTTTAAAGTCAATCATGACTTTATTTTGTTTCAAGGATCTTGAAACTTTTATCCTTTTGATTATGAGGTAAATTATATCTTATGAATTCTCATCCTACATGGATCATAAATTCCGAGATATATTGAATCAATAATTATATCTTTCATTCTTTATCTCAGACTAGATAGAGAATAAATTGGGCTCCCACTAACTTATATGAAAAACAATTATAACTCAAATTTCACTATTGACTTAGTCAAAGCTTTTTGATTAGTCAATTTTTAAGTAATACACTTGAGAATTCTAACATTTATAAATCTTAACTGGATTTTGGAATTTTCCTAGTTTTATAAATACTGTTATTAACGCTGTCTGAGTTAATAATCTAAATTCTCTTTTAAACATCTGAATAATTAAACTTCATTACAAAAATATTTCATAATCATTTATTCACAAATGTCTTATTAAAAAACACATTCCTAAAGAATTTCGTGTGTTTTTGACAGTTTTTCATATAAATTACTTCAATTTAATTAAAGCTATTGAAGTAACTATAATAGGCAATATCTAGGATTAAGTCAAAACTTGACTTTGTCAGATTTAAAACTTCATTCATAACAGATATTTATTCAAGACAATGACTTATAAAATTTAAAACCATTCAATAAATTATAAGTATTTAAAATGTAACCATAAAACAACTGTTTAGAAACAATAAAGAATGTCTTGAAAGAAAATATCTAAAATGAACTTTTATCCTGATCCTTGCAACTCCTGGGCATCTCACTTCGGACCACCTGCAATAGTCATTTGCTCTAGGTATCAGTACACTTGTAAACTAACAAGTAAGAAGTGACAAACTAAAGCAATCATAAATGTTTGAGGTTTGCATACCTGCTTCATGACGCTTTGGGCAGTTTTGTCTCCAGTGACCGATCTCATTGCATGTGAAGCAGCGATTCTCGGTCCTAGCTTTATTTGGCTTGACCTTCTTGCCCTTGCCCTTGCCTTTGCCTTTCTTGGGTGCACTCTGGACGGCCTGAACTGGTCCCTTCCCTTTGCTGGTGCTAGTTTGCCCATGCTTCTTTTTCACCCCTCCATCTCTTACCATCAGGATGTCCTTGGTTTTGTTCTTGGTCCCCATATTCAATTAAGATGTCTTAAGCATGGAGTGTAATTCTGCTGTTGACTTCTCCATGTTATTCATGTTGTAATTGACCACAAATGGCTTGTAGTCATCTGACAGTGAATTGAGTATAGTATCCGTTGCTAGCTGCAACGGAACTGGGTGACCAAGCCTTTCCAGATGATCCAAGTGCCGTTTCATTTTCATGACGTGGTCACTTACTGATGTCCCTTTAATCATCTTGCATTCATTAAATGCTTTTGTGGCATCGTAACGTTCTGTACGAGCCTGTGTCTGGAACATGTCCCTCAACTGGCGGATCATGTCATAAGCATTTGTGTTTATGAGCCCTGCTTGTAGATCTAGGCTCATAGTTGCAAGCATGAGACATGCGACATCTAGCAGATCATCTGAATGCTTTTTGTGAGCATTCCTAGCAGCAGCCGGAGCAGTTGCCGGAGGAGCCTCCCCAAGAGGCTCTTCAAGGACATACCATTTCCTTTCGTGTCTGAGCACAATCATCAGATTGCGCTCCCAGTCAAGGAAATTGGGGCCGGTTAACTTGTCCTTCTCAAGGATAGAGCGGAGGGAAAGATTATTTGTGCTGGTAACAGTGCTTGCCATCTACACATATTAAAACATTTGGTTTTTAGCAACTATAAATAGATTAATTTCCAATAAATATCAATAAACCCTTAAATGATCAATTTATTGGACTAGGATCCTTATTTCATACGTCCTGATGTGTGGTATGTTCTTGCTCCATCAGGACCGTACTATTTCGGTAGGTAAGGATTTTTACCAATCACATCTAACTGATATGACTCCTAGATCTTTTCGGGACCACGGTAACTACCCGTGCATGTTTCAGTCCCTCTAAGTGCATTTTGGCCCGGTACCACCCGGTGAACTTAACAGAACCAAAATAGATCTCACCATTTTGGGGACCTGATTACTTTACTCTGGCCGGTACCACTCGGAGATAATTCACAGAGTTATGTAACCCCTCCGGCTTCAGTTTGAACACGGACGTTGAATGTGTGATCACTCACAACGCCCGTGTACCTTATGCCGAAGGTGCCCTTAGATGGGTTGTACTACTGATCTATGATTTTCGGGGTTTTGAAAAACTTTTATTTCCAGGATTTTTGAAAAACATGATTCTGAAAAACTGATTGTTATAAAGGCAACTGATGTTTTAAACTAGCTGTTTCAAACATTCATGCTAAAAACTAACTGTTTTAAAGTTACTTGCTAATTAAAACTAACTGTTTTAAAGTTACTTGCTAATTAAAACTAACTGTTTAATAGCACACTAGTTGATTAAAACTGTCTGTTTTGTCAACTTACCTTTTACATGAAACAATCATTTATTATTTATAGCTTTAAAATGAAATCTACCGTTTTGAAAAAGTTCGAGAAACTGGTAATTTTAAAAACCTATCTTATTTTGTGATATTAGTTAGTTTTAAAACTCCTTCTATTCTAAAACTAATAAACATGTAAGATATCACAAATAAACATTCAACTATGCAGTTAAGTAACAATCAACCACACAACAACCAATTATAGTTTTTGCCAACGTTTATTTCCTAGGGACCAATAATGACCTATTCTTAAAGGTTTCAAAACTTGTGTAGCTCCCACTGGCCTTGTCATCTTCGTCTGGACTCCTGGAAGGAATAAAAACTCCAGTAGCTCCCACTGGCCTCACCATCTCGTAAGAATAAGAGGGAAAAATAGAACTATCTATCCTAAGGTCATTATTACATAAGGGGTTGTAAATGGCACGCAGGCCTCCCCGGAAATTTGTCAAGGGTCTAAGTTGGCAAAATTCTATAATAGGCATATATATGTAAGCATTTAAAAACATGCATCTAATATAAGACATAGAATCAAACAATATATATTTAAGCGTAAATCAAAACTAGATCCGTTAAAATTATCTCGTTTCGTACACCGCAAAGTTTGGTTTTAACTGATTTATAAAACAAGCTGTTTTATAAACCAATATTAATGTTTTACTTTGAGAAAGATTTTCTTGGGATTATAAAATAAGGTTTATAAATGATAAAATTTATTTTATAAAGCGTGAAAACAATAAAAGGCTTACCAAAACGGATAATCCAGACCAACTGGTTTGAACAAATCACATTTTATTAGATAATAAAAATTTCCCAAATAAACTTATTTTAATTAATTTCGGATAAGATTGCTTAGAACCAAACGAACCCCTTTTGGGCCATGACTTGGCCCAAAATACTGGGCTTTGGGCCTGATAACAGAACTTGGCCCAGACTGACGAAAAACCCTAGACGGATAGCTTGGCAGCCCCGCTCGCGTCGCGAAGGGAGAGACTGGCTCGCGCCGCGAAAGACCTCATTAGGGACTTGTTCGCGCCGCGAGGCCCCTTTTTGGCTGCTGCCATTGCCATCGATCAACTATCGCCATTAACGGGTACCGGCGAAAACAAACAATCACGCCACCACCATCGCCGTTCGGTGGTTACAAATCTGTCGATCGCCACCACCACAAACGGTGGTGTGGCTCTCGATCGGTGGTCCAAAAACCGACCAACACCGCCACCACAAGCGGTGGTGCGATGGTTGATCTTCGCCGTAGCTAGTGCTATCGCAAACGCCGTCGCCGTCACTACCGACGATTGCCACCCACAGGTGGCGATTGGCGTTTCTTGATTGAGTAACCATCGCCGCCCTTACCCACACCATGGTTATCAGCCGGTGACTACGGCAGCGAGGACACCGCCACCGCCGTCACCGCCACATGGTTTGAAGTCGTCGGCCATCCTCCAACGTCCGGTGATCGAATAGCCGTCGCCACCACCGTTACTGGTGGTCTGGCTGGGCAGTCATGAAATCGCCGCCACCACCTCTCCTCTCTGGTGGTTTGGCCAGGCGTCCGCCGCCACTGTGGTTTCCGGCGAATCGAACAAAATCCACTACCACCGCCTACCGGCGGCGATTTTTACAACCGACGCCTCCACCACTAAACTGTGGTGTGGTCGGTCTAGACACGGCAGCCGGAGGCCGCCACCGCTATGCGCGGTGCGGCCGGCAATTAAACGAAAAACAACACCAGCCGCTGCCACCGCTATGCGCGGTGCGGCCGGCGTTCGATTGAATAACAGCAGTCGCCGCCACCGCTATGCGCGGTGCGGCCGGCGATCGAGTGAACAGCAACAGCCGCCGCTACCGCTAAGCGCGGTGCGGCCGGCGATCGCCGTCGTGGTGACCGGTTGTACCGCCATCCACCACCGTGATTTCGGCTTCTGGTGGTTGGGGTTTTCGATCGTTGTGCCTGGTTCGTGGTGGGGATCGGCCACAGCCGAGTGGTACCCTACGGTCACCACCCCCGCCACTTGTCGTCGTTACCACCAGGCTGGTGGTTTGGCCGGTGCTTGGGCCGACAGCCAACGCCGCCACCATCACGCTGGTGGTTCGGCTATGGCCACCGCCGGACTTGGTGGTTTTTGGTTTGGTGATCTTTCGTACAATCAATCAAACGATAATAAATCAAATTAAAACTTGGTATGCAAGACAACAATTTTAACGGATCTTACGAGAATAAATAAAACTAAAAATGATTGTACCAGATGCTCTGATACCACTGTTGGGTTTTTGTGGGTTCCCTCGGGTCAATCTGACACGAGGATTATCATGGATCTCGAAACCTTACTGGTTTGATAAATCCCATAGGTCTGACAACCAAACTGGTCAAAACCTATATGATCAAAAACACACTGATTTGATCTTATGCAGAAGCGATTAAGCTACAAAACCCAAAAGAAACTTATTGATCTTTATCGTTGTTTTAATTAATTCTAATAGTCATGGAAGATTTACCTGGATTGCTTGAGAATTAATCCACCAATGAACGACCAACGAATGTTCCTCTAGTAGAACGAAAGAAAACCCGAAAACTGGAAAAACCGAGCTGGTTTGTCACGAGGGAGGGGGCGACGCCGGTCAGAGAGGAGAGAGAGAGAGAGAGAAAAACTGGAAACTGAATGTTAGGTTATTAATTCAATTATCTTAAACCCATAAGGTTTATTTATATATCAAGGAAACACAGTTTCCATCTGATTCAGTTTCCCCTTTTTATAATTATCTTTTTCTTTTCTTTCAAGAAAAGAATTATTCTAGATAATTACTTATATATATATATATATATATTTTATTTAATCTAACAAATATATAACTCCTTTAATTAATTATTCTATTATATATTTATTTATCCAATAAATATATAATCTACTTAATTAATTAATAATCCTCTAACTTTGGATTTCTGACTGAAATTACCCAACTGATTTATAATTGACTATTATAAATCCCAATTCTCCATTTCTGGGTTTTATTTAACTTATTCGATTTATAGGTCCTCACAGGTGTGACCCTCAAGTGTCTTGTAACATTGGATGTGTAATTACTTGGTTTGTCAACTTATGCACATAATTACTAATAGGTGGTTGGTTGGAGGTTGATGATGACAATGATGGTGGCGGCAGGTGGATGATTGGAGGTTGATGATGATGGTGGCAGTGGGTAGGTGGTTGGAAGTTGATGATGATGATGGTGGTGGGTGGGAAGGTGGTGGGAGGGAGGTGTTGGGAATCTGGGTTTCACCAATGTAACTCATATAAAAATTAAAAGAATATGTTTTTATTAAGATAAAAGACCAAAAAAATGAAAAAGACAAAATTGCCCCTTATTGATTTGTTCCCTGTCGTTACTTAACGGGTGTTTAATAAGCCATTAGCAAAAATGAAAACCACGAGTCTCATCTATGTATTCATTTTGATTTAGGGACTAGTGTAGGTAAAAGGTGTAAACCGCAGAGACCAAATATGTAATTTACTCTATATTTTATGTTCAAGCATGATATGATGACTAATAAAATACTAAAAACTTTGAATGAATCTTTTATCTATAACAACAATGTAAAAAAAGCAACAATGAAACCAAATATAATGCTAAAAAAAGAAAACCACCCAATAATCTATACTAAACAATGACATGAAAGACAAAGTTGTGAACAATCAGTAAATTGAGATATCACTGTATGAGATACTGCTCAGTTGTCCGTCTCAACATCGTTGAGAATCACCTTTCTTTTGCGTGCAATGGTTGAAGTAGAAATTTTAGATTGTTGGGTACCATCAGTAGCATCCAAACTCTCATCATCATTTGCAACAGTCTCCTATATCATATGAAAACCATATAAGAAGACAACCAAAGAAACTTAAGCATAAAAAAATGAAACAAATAAAATTTGAAAGTTGGGAAAGATGATAAACAACTATCCGCGGTTACATCAACGGACTTGTATTTTTTCTCCAAAACATGATTTGGATCAAAAACCTTAAAAACAGTAAACATATAACTACCATGTTTGATATTATATTCAGACAGTTGCAGGCAAAAGACAGACAAACTTTTGCCTACAAAGAGAAGTAATTTCACGTGGTAACTCTTTCTTGTTCGAGTCAGATTTGTTTAATAGCTTCAAGGGAGAAGAGTCTATCATCCTCTCAGCAAGTTTGTGAAGCACAATACACGTGACAAAATCAGTGTCATCCCAAACTTGCAAATGTAATTTGTACCTGATCACAAATTGCATGTATAATTAAATATGTAATTTTGAAAACAATAACAAGCATTAAAAGTTTTGAGCACGTACAATGTCAAAGCATTCTTGCACTCAACATTCAAAGAAGCACATGTGTAGACATCGTCAATTGGATTGACTTTTCTACAACATCTTTGACAACCTAAATGGAACCATCCATATTGTGTTCCCAATATCTCCAATAACTCCAAAAATAGTTATTATGTAACCCTGTGTACACCAAATAAGATGGTGTTAGTCTAAAATAAAAGATTATATGATCAAAACGCATCGGATGATGGAAGAACTGTTTCACCATAAATAAATACATTGCCTTTGGCTTGTTGCTCCACTCTATTTGTAACAATTGATGAATATCCATTCGATTCTCAAACATCTCCACTTCCAATGTTTTCTTTGCCTTACTGGAAGACACCCCCAAGTTTAATCGAGGACAAATATTAGCAAATATGTCGGTCAATGCCAACACCTATGGCTGCGTTTGGTATGCTGGAATGTTTTTGAAGGAATTGGAATCCTGAGTAATTTAAGATCCTGAAGGAATTGGAATCCAATTCCATAATCTGTTTGGTTGGCAGGACATGGAATTGGAATCCAATTCCATAATCTATTTGGTTGGCAGAAATGTCCAATTGAATTGGAATTCAGATATGCAAAATGACAGAATTACCCTCCTTTTGTTCTTATGTCGAAACGGTCGGCGGTGGGTCCAGGCGGCGGCGGCGGTCGGAGGTGGGCCGAGGCGGCGGCGGCGATCGGAGGTGGGCCGAGGCGGCGGCGGCGGTCGGAGGTGGGCCGAAGCGGTGGCGGTGGCGGTGGCGGCGGTCGGCGGTGGGTTGAAGCGGTAACGGCGGTCGACAGTGGGTTAAAGCGAAGTAGTAAGTTAGGGCATCTAATTGATGGGTAATCTGGTAATTTGGCAATTCCCATGTCAAGGGATTTTAAAATCCTTCCATGTACCCAAGGATTTCAAATTCCTTCATATGAGGGATTTTAATTCATTCCCCCAATTCCAATTCCCTTCTCTAAATCTTACCAAACGCAGGAATCCTTGGGAATTGGATTCTAATTCCTTCAGATTCCCAAGGAATCCTGCATACCAAACGCGCCCTATATAGTCCGTGTTGAGATTAACATATACCTTGCTTGCACTTGAAGTTCGAAAGTTTAGGACACCTTGCAAGAAAATATATATAGTGTCAAGGTCAATATAAAAATGAAAGCTTGAGGGATTTTATCTAAAGGATTATAAAGAAGATTACCTTGAAATTTTGTGACACATGTAGAAGTAGCTGTGATTATAAGTGTGGCACCGGAAGAAGTTTTCGCGATGTGAAAATCGACAAACTTTTCACAAAGAGCTCCCCATAAGATAACTTTGCATGTGGCATTGCTAAAAAAAATTAAGAGCAACATTAGGTATAAAATTATTTGCTAAAAAAAGAGGAAAGAACAATTTAACTTGTAAAATAACTTATAACTCCGAAATGATTTCCAAGTCTTTTTTTCAAAACCTGCCTCTCACAGTCTCAACATCTCTGAGAATAGTTAAGCAACCAATAATATCTTAAAAAAACAAAAAGAAAGTATGTCAAATCAATTTAGGCAAAAAAAAGGTTAAGAACTTCTTTTAGACATACTTGTGAGTATGTTGTCATCATTGAGACGGTCATTAACTGTTTTTTCACTTGCAAATTGAAACCCATGCATAGGGATAGAAGGAACATGGGTATCAGCTTTTTCAACCTTTGTTAATAGTGTAAATATTATCTTTAACTCCGAGTCAACAACCTTGAAGGATCCAGAACTCTCAACCATTTTGAAGTTCTTCAAAACATAGACATTTTCTTCTTTTAGCAAATTGTTAAACTTATTAACCAAGTTCTTCCTCACCATTGTTGTGATGAGAGAACCCTATAAAGCAGATTAAAACAAACAAATTAACATGAAATACATTGCCACTAAATGGTACTACTATTATCATCAATAAGGATAAAAAGAACTTACATTATCATCAACCAAAACCAGATCTAAACTAATCAATTCTCCATTCTTCTTTGCATTCAAAGACTCCCACAACCTACATATTCTAACTTTCACAACCACATATTAATTATCTACCACCAACATTTTCAATCTAACAAACTTTATATAACTAAATTTTGTAAGCTAAAATTTATGTGATTGTAGTATGAGTGTATAACAAAGTAAGTAGAAATAATAATGATGTATATATATATAGTAAAAACATATATGATTGTAACCTAACATTTGTGGTTTATATTCTCTAACCTTAAATGGATTTAAATGCAATTAAGTTTTTTGAATTAATGATGTAAATGTTACAAATTAAATGATCATTGATTGAGACAATAACACTAACCATAAATGGAATTAAAAACAATTTAAGTGTTTATGTAAATGATGTGGATGACATTATTTTCCGTATTATTATCATATACCCTAAGAAGTTTTCTCACCCTAAAAGATCAGTGACGGTCGGGAAAAAATATAAAATAGGTAAATGTAAAAAACAATGATACCTAATGATGAAGATATCAACTTTCAAGACTAATCAGAAACCATGATGATTTTCCATTGAAGTTAGGGTCACTCGTTAAGGGCAAAATGGAGTAACACAATTATACTAACCAAATTGTAAAATTAGTATTAAATTTCAGAACATTTCAGGCTAAAATGAACGATGTTATTAATGTAAATACATACGTGATTGAAGGGTAACCAATGTGGTTTACATTCCCTAACCTTATATGGATTGCAATTAAAAAATTGGAATTATGTTACCCAAAATTATTTTGGTAATGTTATGTAGGATTTAATTAGGAAAATTAGATTAAATTAATCTTTGGGCTTAGTTTAAAACCGGGCTTTAAAGTTAGGAGAGTAAACCCGGCCCATGTATATAAACCCCCTTAAGCCTAATTAATCCTTCATAATTCACCTAAGAGGAAAATATATTGAAACCCTAGCGCGCGCTCTCTCTATCGTCAATTATCGCCACCACCACCAAGATCGTCGAAAATCGTCATTGCTAGTGAATTCTCAGTTCCAAGGGAAGGTTCTGACCGCTTATCCGTAGGATTTCACGACTCCAAGAGGTAACTACTTCAACCTTGAAGTCTAGGTAACCGTTTAATTGAATTGCATGTTAGAATCACAAGAAAAGACCGCAATAGGATGTTACATTCTCGTTTAGAGGCCAAAATCATGTTAGAGGACGTTAGTAAACAACTATCTAGGCATCCCGTGGCTTGGATTTCGATTATGGTTAGGCTCGAAAATCTCGAAAAAAACATGTAGGTGGGTTGATACAGCACCTGGCGCGACTGGTGGCGCGAGCCAGATCGCGCAGGTCGTCAAAAGGTGCACGCGCGGGTCTTGGCGCAGGCCAAGTCGCGACATAAGCCATGTCAGCTTCTGTTGGAGTACCTGTTAGGATTATGTGCGAGACAGTAACAAGGTTACCGTATCCAATGTTATAGGACACTAGTAGGTCACACCGCTGCACACTAAATAAGAGGATGTTTGGATTATTTTGTTGAGAGAAATAATTAATCGTTTATTAATTATAAAAGGAGAAAGAAATAAATAATTAGTTGAATTATTTATTTATAAATTAATTAATCAGTTGAATTAATTAATAAAGAGATAATTATGGAATATATATTTAATTATCAGGTTGATAATTATAAAGGTATTCCATATGGCATCAAACACTGCCTTATTAGTTAATATAAATAAAGGCATAAGGTTTGATTGAAAATAACTGAATTGATAATTCTCAAATCAATCTCTCTCTCTTTTCCTCTCTACCGCCGGCAATCATAAGAAAAAGGCGAGAGCCGAAATTTTCGTTTGCGGAATAATCCTTGGTGGTGGTCTAGCAACCGTTCCTCGAGAAGTGTCAGTAGCGGTGTATCCCCTGCAAGCATTCTGGAAGTTTATTCATCAAAAGGTAAACCATCAAACCCACTTTAATTGTATCTGTTAAGGTTAGGATTGGATCCTCGATTGGGAATCAGTTTTTTGTTATCCGCTGCGCATGTTTATGCCCTTGGTTCCCAACAGTGGTATCAGAGCCACTTCCTAAACCTAACAGATCAGGTTTAAATCTGATTGCTAGTTAATTGGTTTCTTAAAAATCGTTACTTTTGTGTTCTAAAAATCTGATTTTTAATAAACCTAACGCAAACGACGATCGGCGGTGGAACGGCGGCAGTTAGCCGACCGGACCTCCAGGCCGATCGCCGGAGAAACACCGCGTCGGTCAATACCGATCAAAGACACGAACCACCACCGCGCCACCGATTGTGGTGGCGGTGGTGTCGAGTGAGCGTATAAACCGCCGGCCACACCACCCGCTTGGTGGCTGTGGTATCGGGTAGCGGCGTGGATCAGAATCGACGAGGATCACCACCGCACCACTGATTGTGGTGGCGGTGGTGTCAATCGAAAGTAAAAGACCGCCAATGGGCGGCAAACGACGGTGATCGACCACCTAGGCGGTGGCGATCAATCGAACAGCAAACCGTGGCGGCAGCGATTGCCGTCTGCCACCGAACCCGATATCCGCCGCACCACCAGTCGAGGTGGTGGTGGCGATTGCAGTTTCTCGTCCGCCGCGTGACCACGGCGGCTGTGGTGAAATCCACCGCTGTCGCCGATGGTTGTTGGGGGCGGCGGTGGTAGTGGGAGCATCTGCTGCTGCCGTCGTTCTCCAATTCGACCACCACACCACCGATTGTGGTGGTGGTGGCGATGGTGTTTTGATTGTTTAAGATCGCCGGAGGCGGCGGTGGTGGTAGCGACTGCTGCTGCCGTTGTACTCCAGATTGACCGCCACACCACCGTTTGTGGTGGTGGCGGTGATCGTGTTGTTGTTGATCGAGAAAGAGGCCGGCGGCGGTGGTGGCTTCCCAGCTGCTGCTGTCGCCGGAGTTTCAGCGGTAGTACGGGCGGCGGTGGTGGCGATCGAGTCATCATCGTCGCCGACGTTGAAAACCACCGATCAACGGCCAAGTTTTTGGCGGATCGGTGGCAATTAGATGTCATGGTTCGTTTCGATTTTTATTGTTAACGGATCTCAGTTTGGGATCTGTTTCCGAATGAATTTCGAGTTAAGGATCGTTTTTCAGATAAGGTTAAAACGATTCAGGATAAGTTTTAATTAATTAATTTTGAATTAATTATTAACTTTGTAGTTATTAAATTAAGATTCAGTTGCGTTTTAATTTATTTATTTTGAGTCATAGCTGAACCCTTTTTAGACCCGTGGTTGTGTTTATTTTATTTATCCGTTTTAGAATAGTTGGGAGGCCTGCGAGCCATTTACAACCCTTTTGTAATTTTAATGCTTTATTAGACTAGTTGGGAGGCCTGCGTGCCATTTAAACCCATTTGTAATAATTATTTTAATTACATCAAGACGGAGATAAGGACGACGACCATGGATCTCGGAGCCAGTGGGAGTGCCAGAAGTTGAAGACTTTTGTCACTTAGGGATTGAGACCGTTGTTTTGTGTTGGCTCACAAAACAACATTAGTTTAAGGGTTTAAGCTATGACTGTGCTGTTTATATTTAAATTGCGTGGTTGTTTAATTAACGTAATTGTTATTAAATATAAATTGCCCTTTTGAACGGATTGTTTAAAAATTAAAAGGATACAAATACAGTTAGTGTTTGGATCCAGTTTTTCAAAGTTTTGGAAAAGGAAACTGGCAATTTAGACCCTTGTTAAAATTATAGATTAGTAAGTGCAACCCACTTTAGGGGCACTTCCGGTGTAAGGTACATAGGGCGTTGTAAGTGCACACACTATGAACGCCCGTGTTCAAACCGAAACTGGAAGGTGATAAAACTCTGCGAATTATCTCCGGGTGGTACCGGCCAGAGTTTGTCCAGGTCCCGGGTGGTGCAATCTATTTTGGTAATTATTTATTCACTGGGTGGTACCAGGCCAAAATGCACTAGAGGGACTAAATATGCACGGATTATTAATATCCGATGTCCCGACGATCTAGAAGTCGTATTTTCAGATAGGAATACGATTGGTATAGTGTTACCTACCATAGATCGCATGAGTCGGTTTGACATGATCACATGCTTCCCGACACATGTGAAATATGGATTCTAGTCTAATAAATTTATTTTAAGGGTAATAATTTATTAGAATTACATATAATTATAAACTAAATTGGAATTTATATTCTTATGTAGATGTCTCCAATTAGCATTCCGTTTTATTCACCTGAGGAATCACTTCGCCTTATTACGGGCAAGTGGAAGCTTACGGGCCAGAACTTTCCAGTTTGGAAGTTGCACTTACAGAATGTTTTGAGTGCCCAGGGTAAGCTTTATGTGATCAATAAGCCCATGTCACGACCCAAAAGCAATGCCCCAGAAGAGGAATTTGCTGAATATTTCAAATTCATGGCAGATGAGTCGGATGTAATGTCCATTCTAGTTTTCTCTATGTCACCCGAGTTCACGGGAGACTTAAGAGTAAAATTCTGTCACGAGGTCGTAAGGAATGTAGAAAACCAGTTAGGTTTCTACAAGCACACGGGCAAGCTTTTGATCATGCAAGAGATTCTCTCCCTGAAGCTACAGAAGGGTCAGTCAGTTAAAAACCATCTTGTTGATATGAGAAGGCTTTTTAAGTGTTTATCACGTCTGGGGTACAAGATGACTCAGGAAGAGTTAGTGTATCTCATATGGTTCTCCCTCACAAAGGAAGTTCAGGACACAGCTAGTGCCTACATGAAGGAACCAAAGAACGACGTGGATAAAGTTCATGAAGATATCCTGGCCAGTCTAGAGCCAGTACCCGAACCTGCGAATCTCATGGACACTGATATAATTGGTGAGCTGGGAGATCTGAGTTGCCCAGAATGCGGCAGCGAGGATATTTGCGAGCACTCGATGAACATCGACCAGATGGATATCGGTTTACCCGATACTCCAGGTATCTTTATGATAGATTGCTTAATCACTTCTTATGAATCATGGGTAATTGATACAGGCAGTGGTAACCACATTTGTAATCATTTACAGGGATTCACTAGAAGAAAGACTCTGAGGAAGGACCATTCGAACCTACGAGTTGGCGAAGGCACTCCGTTGATTGCTGAAGCCGTGGGATCTTATAGTCTTAGTTTACCCTCGGGTCTAGTTTTGGAACTGGATAATTGTTATTATATTCCAAATATGATTAAGAATGTATTGTCTTTTGATTTATTGGTAGACCAAGGCTTTTATTATAAATATTCTTATAAAATGATTTCAGTCTTTAAAGATAATATTTTCTATTTTAAAGCTACACCCGTAGATGGTCTATACACTGTAAATCTCAAAGACAACAATAGTGAAATCTATCATATAAGTAAGAGATCCAAGGATATTGAGGATCAAACTTACCTCTGGCATTGTCGTTTGGGCCATATAAACAAGAAACGTGTTGAACTACTCCTAAAAGGAGGTTTTCTTGGCAATTTCGACTATAAACCTTTTGATAATTGCGAATCTTGTTTATCTGGCAAAATGACAAAACAACCTTTCAACAGTGAGAATGAAAGGGCTACTGACTTGCTTGAAATAATCCACACAGATGTATGTGGACCTTTCAGTCATGTAGCAAGAGGAGGATACCGGTACTTCATTACCTTTACTGACGACTTCAGTAGGTATGGTTATGTCTACTTGATGAGACATAAATCTGAAACCTTTGAAAAATTCAAGGAATATCAGAATGAAGTACATAATCTACTTGACAAGAGGATCAAGTTCTTACGGTCTGATCGTGGTGGCGAATATCTCAGTGATGAGTTTGACAATCATCTGATGGAGTGTGGGATTGTATCCCAACTCACACCTCCGTATACACCTCAGATGAACGGTGTATCAGAAAGGAGAAATCGTACTTTGCTTGACATGGTACGAACGATGATGTGTCATTCTACACTGCCAGTATCATTCTGGGGACATGCACTCGAAACAGCAGCACACATACTGAACAGAGCGCCAACAAAGTCGGTAGAAAAGACTCCATACGAACTATGGAAGGGTAAGAAACCCAACATATCTTTTCTGAAAATTTGGGGTTGTGAGGTTTACGTCAAACGACCTACCTCAGAAAAACTCAAACCCAAATCCGACAAGTGTTTCTTCGTTGGATATCCCAAGACCACCGTGGGATATTATTTCTACAACCCTGAAGAGAACAAAGTGTTTGTTGCTCGAAATGGAAAATTTCTGGAAGAAAAGTTTCTCAGTTTAGAAAACACCAGAAAGGATGTAGATCTACAGATAGTAGACGAAGAAAGCACTACACCAGTTGTTGAGCCAGAAATTCAACATAACAATGTTGAACCTCAATCAGAGCCGGTTGAGGAAGTGCAAACACAGGACCTTCGCAGATCCAGCAGGGTAAGACAAGAACCAGATAGGTATCTTGGGTTCCTAGTCTCTCAAGATAGCGGAGACTTAAATGAACCAACATCCTATGGAGAAGCTGTGTCAGACAGTGAGTCTGAACAATGGCATGAAGCCATGAAGGCCGAGATGCAATCCATGTACGACAACCAAGTCTGGGAGTTGACTGATTTGCCACAACACTGTAAGGCTGTTGGACGCAAATGGGTTTTCAAGAAGAAAACCGACATGGATGGGAACGTACACACCTTCAAAGCCAGACTGGTTGCAAAAGGATTCACGCAAACTCATGGGATTGACTATGATGAAACCTTTTCACCAGTGGCAATGTTGAAGTCAATTAGGATTCTTATGGCCATCTCAGCGTACTTTAATTACGAGATTTGGCAAATGGACGTCAAGACAGCCTTTCTAAATGGAAAGTTAACAGAAGACGTCTATATGGAACAACCAGAGGGGTTTAAAGATCCTAAGAATCCTAATAAAGTGTGTAAGCTGCTAAAATCTATTTATGGATTGAAGCAGGCATCTCGAAGCTGGAACTTACACTTTGATGAGCGAATCAAAGAGTTTGGCTTCGCTAAAAGTGAGTTCGAGCCATGTGTTTACACTAAGTTCAGTGGGAGCATAGTAACCTTCCTGGTCTTGTATGTAGATGACATACTACTCATAGGAAACGATGTACCAACCTTACAGAGTGTTAAGGAATGGTTAAGTAAATGTTTCCAGATGAAAGACCTTGGAGAGGCCGCTTATATACTAGGTATAAAGATCTACAGAAACAGATCTAAGCGGCTTATCGGACTTAGTCAGAGTACATACATTGACAAAGTACTGAAGAGATTCAGGATGGATGAATCCAAGAAAGGATTCATTCCAATGCAACATGGCATAGTGTTAAGTAAAACACAGTGTCCTGTTTCTAGTGAAGATCAGGACAAGATGAAATCGGTCCCATATGCTTCTGCAATTGGATCGATTATGTATGCCATGCTATGTACTAGGCCCGATGTTGCTTACTCAGTAAGTGTTACGAGCAGATACCAACAGAATCCGGGTGAGCCCCATTGGGTGGCTGTCAAGAACATTCTTAAATATCTGAGAAGAACGAAAGAAATGTTCTTGGTCTTTGGAGGATCTGAGGGTGAAATTAGTGTCACAGGATACTCTGACGCTAGTTTTCAGACCGACAGAGATGACTTCAGGTCACAGTCAGGGTATGTCTTTACCCTAAACGAGGGTGCGATCTCATGGAAGAGCTCGAAGCAGGACACGATTGCAGACTCAACTACAGAAGCAGAGTACATTGCAGCATGTGATGCAGCAAAGGAAGCTGTCTGGCTAAGGAATTTTCTATCGGATCTCAGAGTGGTTGCCAGTATCTCGAGACCGATAGATATATTCTGTGATAACTCAGGAGCCGTGGCGCAAGCTAAGGAACCTAGAGAGCATCACAAGTCGAGACACGTACTCAGAAAGTATCACCTCATCCGAGAGATCATTGGAAGAGGAGATGTGAGAATATGCAAGATTCCAACAGAAGACAATGTCGCAGATCCGCTGACAAAGCCACTAGCAAGGGCAAAGCATGAGGCACATGCGAATTCCATTGGGATGCAGTACCTGGGAGCCAGTAGCTAGTACTTAGTTTTTAATTATTACTATAGTCTAATTTAGAAACGATGTAATCATGTAAAGTTTTTATTTCACAGTGTGTTGGAAATAAATGGAGGTTTTATTTTCATGATTGTTCTAAATAAACTATTTTTTGCATATTTAACGTATCCATGATTTTACAAAGTTTTGTATGAAATCTAAATTTCCGTAGCCACTTATTGAAATGGGAATTTCAATAAGGAGTTTAACGCTATTATAAATACTTGATGATTTATTCAAAGTAGAGAATAAAAGCACAAGTGATGTGACCAAGTATTTATAGATACTCATCAGAGTGTTTGGGTATTGGAAGTGACCAGTAATCAAGTCTGCTTCATGGAGCCTCAGTCATAAGCACTGACTTGATAGGTTATCCTTAGACCTGAGATACTTGGTTTGGGAACACGAGGACCACTGTAATCTTAGCACGTACTAACGTTGCACCGTAACTGGGTGGCCATACGGGACGTGACTAGATGCAGCGGAAGCCGTGGATCCAAATGCAAGTAGTCAAGAAGGGATTTGCACCTCTTTCAAAAGAGAGATATTTCCGGGCCCCTTGACGATTAAGATTGGCAGAAAACGCGTGGCCACGCTCGGATAGAATAACAGAGGTTATTTAGTAATATCCGTTACTGCAGGCAATCGAAATCAGAGTCAAGAAATACTTGATTTTAAGAAATGAATCCTCCACTCCATGTCTTAAATCACTTTAGAAATATCGTGTGCAAAAGGAATGAACCTGTGTACAAATTCAAGTGTGAATTGTATCTCTAGATGTAAGAGATCTTATAACCTGGTTAACCTAAGTGTCTGGCTAGGGACCTCCTTAGGCTAATGGTAACAGTACAGTTACATGTCTAGCACAAGTGGGAGTCTGTTAGGATTATGTGCGAGACAGTAACAAGGTTACCGTATCCAATGTTATAGGACACTAGTAGGTCACACCGCTGCACACTAAATAAGAGGATGTTTGGATTATTTTGTTGAGAGAAATAATTAATCGTTTATTAATTATAAAAGGAGAAAGAAATAAATAATTAGTTGAATTATTTATTTATAAATTAATTAATCAGTTGAATTAATTAATAAAGAGATAATTATGGAATATATATTTAATTATCAGGTTGATAATTATAAAGGTATTCCATATGGCATCAAACACTGCCTTATTAGTTAATATAAATAAAGGCATAAGGTTTGATTGAAAATAACTGAATTGATAATTCTCAAATCAATCTCTCTCTCTTTTCCTCTCTACCGCCGGCAATCATAAGAAAAAGGCGAGAGCCGAAATTTTCGTTTGCGGAATAATCCTTGGTGGTGGTCTAGCAACCGTTCCTCGAGAAGTGTCAGTAGCGGTGTATCCCCTGCAAGCATTCTGGAAGTTTATTCATCAAAAGGTAAACCATCAAACCCACTTTAATTGTATCTGTTAAGGTTAGGATTGGATCCTCGATTGGGAATCAGTTTTTGTTATCCGCTGCGCATGTTTATGCCCTTGGTTCCCAACAGTACCAGCGCATGTTGTGGAGCGGACCAGGTCGCACAGAAGTCGCATCGGTACCTGCCCGTCGTTGTTGACTTTTCATTCGTCGAATCTTTTGCCTAGGGTTTAGGATGCGATTTTAGGGTTGTTCTAGAGTATTTTTTGGCATAATTTGAGGAACTAAACCCTCGTATCATTGTTTAAAATCAGGTGTTCGGTTAGAGTAATCCAGCTAGGGGTTGTGTTTGTGATATCTAGTCAGTGATCAATGAATAGTGCAAATCAGGTGAATTATACTATGTATATTTTACGTTGTATATACATGTATGTGTGGTTATCAGTTGCCATGTGCAAAGTGATAACCTCATGCCTTTTATGAGTCGAGGAGGTACAGCCTCGTGCCATTTATGAGTCGAGGGGACTAGGTCCGTTCTAGTTGAGATGGAGGATCAGTTATTCATAAATATATGTTATATGATTGTGAAACATGTGTAGTATGTGCTCGCTAAGCATTTTCGCTTACCCGTTGTTACTTCCCTTTTTCAGGCATCAGTTTAGGTGCGAGTAAAGGGAAAGCTCCAACTTGACTCCAGACAACCATTTTAAGCCCCTTAAACATCCATCTTAGCCCCTACAAACTCCCTTTCATACCCACTGCCCCGATCTCCCTACATACCCCTTCCCCTCTCATCCTTCACTACTCCAATCGACAATCCCCCTACTGCTCTGGTCATTTTTTCTACGAAAACCCTTTGGTTGCTGTCACCGCAACTTTTGATCTATGTGATGACCGTTGCTGCTGCTCGTCCCTATTGCTCCCCCACACACCACCCTGAGCCACCCCCTGAAAATACACATACACACACACTCACACCCTTCCCCCCACCCACCACCGTGAGCCACCACCTTGAAAACTCATCCACGATGTTTTGCTGTGATTGATGTGGAAAGAGCAATAAGTTATCGCGGAGTGTGAGAGAGAAAAATGGAGGGGAGAGACATCCTTGTCGACGACTAGTCACGGTGAAAATGGTTACCATCGGAGCGACATCATCACCAGCCTTAGTTCACCATGGAAAATGTGGAGAATGAGAATCAATATATATCTTAAAAGGAAAAACCACAACATCCTATGTGGCATCCCCTCAAGCCAAGAAAGCTATTTATCCTTTTTCTAAGATTTTTTATTTTTTTAAATATTAGATATGTTAAAGACCATTTTACCCCTATACCAAAAACATAAAATTTATTGGGATATGGTTATTTTAGTAATTTCAAAAGAGTAACCTCCAAACTCTTTCATCTTCATTCTTAAATGTGATTTCATTATTTTGGAGATGAAACCTTCAAATGTATTCATCTCCATTCTTAAATGTGAAACCTACAAACCCATCCATTCATCATCATTGGTTCATCACTAATTGTCTTCTTCTTCTCCACACTTGATGTATTATACATTTCCCTAACTATTTTTATTCTTCAACAAAATCATGTTAGGTAATCTCATTTTATCTTTCATGTTAATCATTTGATATGTTGTAATGACCAGAGTTTAAAAGTTAGTACTAATGTTAGTTACTCGTTAAAGATGACCAATTTTGAAAAGAATTTGAACCTTAGGGGTGAATTGTGACAATTTGGGTAAAGTTTGATAGTTGGGCTTATACCATAAATGGTATGGGCTTAGCCTTTTAGCCCATACTATTTATAGTATTAAGCTAGGGTTTTCACCTTTTTGGGGGAAAACTTTTAGTGTGTGTTTAGTGTGTGTTGCTTGAAGATCAAGTTTGAGTCATTACCATCTTCGAGGTCCGGATTTCTTCACCAAGGTAAGATTGCGATGTTATTTTGCGTAAAATTTATCTAGGTTGATATAGGATTGGTTTGGTAACATTCTAGAATTGCTTTGGATCCAATTGGGTCAGTTTTCACCAAGATTTAGATCATTTTTCGAATCTGGTCGTGTTTCCCGAATTGGGAAATTATAAAACCCGAATCGGGATTTATGATTCCCGAGTCGGGGAATCATGTAATCCGAACCGGGACTTATGATTCCCGAGTCGGGAAATTATGTTTCCCGAATTGGGATTTGTGTTGCGTTTTGTTTCCCTTATGCCTTTCCCGAATTGGAAACTTATGTTTCCCGAATCGGGAATTTGGCTAGTTGAGTCGTTATTTTGACCTCGTTTCCTTTTGAGTCGGATTAGGGGATCTAACTTAGAAAATTTTTCCAAGGATCGAGTGTGATATTCCCGAATCGGGAATTGGCATTCCCCGAATCGGGAATTGGCATTTCCCGAACCGGGAATTACCCTTACCCGAATCGGGTTTTGGGAGGTCTGTGTCAGTAGAGTTAGTTTTCGGAGAAGGATTTTCCATAGTAGTTTAACCCCTTAAAAATAAAATAGTTGTGGGTTTCTCTAAGCGCGAATCACTTATACCTTAGGAATTTTTACAGATACCGGGAGATAGAGTAAGCAGCAAGTTAAGCTCAGGTGAGTTCCCTTACCTGAAAATGAATGGACTGCTTTTACTGTTTTAAACATATCCATTCGATCTGCAAATGTTTTGATGATATAAATGTGATTTTGTGAAATTATAAATGGTTGTGAATGCTATATTGATGATCATCATATACATGCTATTTTAACATTTCAGGATTGTATCGTGAGTAATGAGTACCATGGGACCGTACATCCCTGGGAAGTTTAGTGGTGTGAGGCACGGACTACGTCCGTCACTCCTTAAATGAGAATCGGGGAGATCCGGCCACGTGAGGTTGATTGTGGGATGGTGCGAGGCACGGACTATGACCGTCACTCCTTAAATTGTGTATCCGGGGGATCCGGCCATCCGGTTTGTTGTATTGTGATTTTATTACTCATGATGCTTTCCTGTTTATTTGAGATATCTGATTTTACGGCCAGCGGGCCGGAACTGTGTTTTAAACTGTTTTGAGGGAATTCACTAGACCTTTCGGTCTAACCCTCGTTTTCAAAATCTCAAACCTTTTTCAGGGAAAGATCGTGTGGTGAGAGGCAAGGAGAAGGTAGACCTCTAGAGTAGCTCTACCGGTAGAAGTTTAGTAGTTTATCCTAAATTTAGAATCTCAGCTGTGGAGGGATGTTCCGCATGCACTCTTTAGCTATTTACTTTTGAACCAAATATTATGAGATTGCGTTTTAGATCACTGGGATTTATATTTTATGCATGTTATTATCGTTATGGGTTTTGGGGCGTTACATATGTTATATTTCAATAAAATCGTTTTTCAATTTTACTTTAAGAATAGTAATCCGAGTATTATTTCTTATTGGCTATTGTTGAAATATTAGAATTTATATTTATTTGTGTCTTTTATATTATATTATGTTTTTTATTGGAATCAGAAGCTTGTTCATTGACGACAGTTTTGAAGATTTGATGACAACAACGGTTCGATAATCACATCTTGCACGTAAGTATTACAATCTGACATATATAGGCTCAACAAGCATGAATATGTTATTTCTCAATGAGTGTTTTTAATTTTCAAATTTATTTCAAGAAGATTGATTCAAACATTTTTTTTACTTTTCTTGGAAATTTAGAGTTTTTTTATTTTATTTTTGTATTCTATATTTTTTTTTAGTTTCAAATTTTACTAATAATTCTAACTCTTATTATTATTTCTTATCGATTATTGTTGAGATTTTAGAGTTAATTTTTATTTTTCTTATCTATATTTTATTATGTTTTTGTAATAGAATCGAAGGTTTGTTTTTGGCGATAGTTTCAAAGTTTTGATGACAACAACGGTTCGATAATTGCATCTTGCAAGTAAATATTACAATTTGAGACGATATAGCCCCTTTTACAAACATGACTATGTTCTTTTTCGTTATTAATTTTAATTTTCAGGTTTGTTTCAAGAAGACTAATCCGGGTAAATAAGTGTTTTAAATTTCCGGGTTTATTTCAAGAAGATTGATCCGGGTATTCATTTTTTTACTTTTATTCGAATTTTAGAGTTTTTTTATTTTTGTATTCAATATTTTTTTTAGTTTCAAAATTTTTTAACTCTTATTATTATTGCTGACTGATTATTGTTGAGATTATTGATTTTGACATTCGTATGAATTCTAAAGTTAATTGATATAAAATAAATAAAAACAGAGATGACGGTTAATGGTGCCAATTTGATCTTTATAAAATAAAAGGAAACTCTCATAGAGTAGGATTTCTACATAGAAATTTTGTGGTTTTTTGAGTTATTAAATCTTAAATATACTAAAGACTTTAATACCCCTTTATTAAAGATATACTTTTCATTGCAAGAAGGTTACTTTGGTAATTTTGTTATCACTTTAATTAACTTTTGATACATAAATCATTTAACTTTCTATAATCCTTTGTTCTCTCTCTTTTAATTCCTTGTAATTGAGAGAATTAATCATATGATTTAGTGCATTTATGTTAATTAATTATGTGTTTATACTTCGTTCATTTTCTTTCATTTAATCATCATTACTCTTATTTAAGTAGAAAATTTGTTTTTTGTTTTTGTTGAAAATGCTATTGGTTTTTTAATTCTTTGTCATACAATAATCTACCTACCGTTCTTTTTTTCTAACACATTTTTTCTTAGTAACAGATCATCCGATAGTATCGACTTTTGTTTATGGTCGGACTCTTTAAAATTATGTTGACTTCATATGATTTTTATGTTATGTTTTTTGTAGTAAGTGAAATGAGCGGAATTGCGGAAACAATTTATAAAGATCGTCAAATATGCGTAAGATCATCAAAACTCAATCACCACGATACACATATACATTACGACATGCAAGTTTCTTTCATTCAAATACTCTTTTAATTTCCATCTATGTTCTTGATTTTCTTGGTTTATAGTTTAATGATGTATTATTTTTCCAATTTTTGTATTTTTTATTCTCTCAAGAGCATAACCACCATGCAAAAATTATATTTGTGTAGTGTTTATTCAAATATTACATTGTTACTCACAAAAAGATCGTAAACAATTTTGTATTCAAATTAATATTATCAAAGTTTTAAAAATGATAAGATATGATTAAGAAGTTCATTCAAATTTTGATCAATTATTGGATTAAGTTGTTATTCTTTATTTACATGATTAAACATTTCATGTAATAGTTAAATATTTTATTTTCAATTTCTATAAAATAAATAACAAACTATTCTTTATTATCATTATATTGTTATTATTAATATTTAAACATATATTTTTTTTGAATTCTCTTTACATAATTTAAAAATTAGAAGATGGAAAATTGAAAGTTGAAAGCGTGTAAATTAATGAAAAGATGAACACATTCTTTAGTAGCAAATCATGTTGTTAACTCAAATAAACAAATATTTTTTTTATAAAATGCTCTCTTTTAAATCTTGAGATGTGATTAATTTACTTATCTAACATTAATGAGATAAAAAAAGATCGATAGTTGAAAGAGTGTTTATAAAAGAGGAAGTCAATTTTTTTCTTTTTGTAGCAAATCATGTTGTTGGGCTCAAATAAGACATTTTTTTTATGCAAAAGTTCTCTTTAAATTTTGAATGTGATTAACTTTACTTATCCCACAATGATAAAATAAAAAAAATTGAGAGAATAAATTATGTATATGAAAGAGAGAACTCATTCTTTTATAGCAAGTCATGTTTGGCTCAAATGAGTTAACACTTTTTTGACAAACATTTTATTTAATCCTTGAAATGTGTTTAAGTTTAATTAGTTCATATTGCTGAGATAAAGAAGAGTTGAAAGATAAAAATGTATATATGAAAGGATGGTGTAATCCATAATAAAAGAAAAATCAAAAGATTTTGTGGAGACAATGCGCATAGAGTATTCTTAAAACATCAATCTTCAATGTGTATGTGTATATATTATCATGAGATACTCCTCAAATCTAAAAAAATGTTGAATTCATCATCTCATATTGATAGGTAGATGATAGTTTGGGAGGACGATGGTTATATAAAATTGTGATCGAAAGTTTATAAATCTATAACCATGATTGTAATCAAAACCAACTAAATAAAAAAAATATAGTGTACAATTAAAAACGAAACAAATGATGATGACTTGGGACCATGGGGTTTATTTATTCTTCAATGTTAAAATAACCATGGTTGTTTATAACTATCATACTAAAATAGGTTTTAAATTTTTTATAACCACGGTTGGAATCAAAGCAACAAAATGGTAAATATTGTAATGCCAAATTAAAAGAAAATTCAAGTAAATGACTTGGCAAAATGAATTTGAAGAGTTTTTCAAATCTTGAAATAAAGTTGAATTTCATCATCTCTCAATTATTACCAATAAAGTTGAGTTTCACCATTCCTCTAGGTAATGAATTATTATCTATAAAGTTGGCATTAAAACCAAACAAATGCATATTATTATAGTGCAAAAATGAAAGAAAATCAATGTTGAAAACTTGGTTTCTTTAATCTATATATATATATATATATATATACACACACAATTGTGAAATTCCGTTTCATTTAAATCGGATCAATACTCCTTTAAAAGAACTTTTGCCGTCACCGTGCAACGCACGGGCCCAACACTAGTTCTTTTTAAATGAGATTCCATGTGTCATCATTTTATTGGTAGTACAAAAAGATTAAAAGAGTAAAAGACAAATTGATATAAAATAGTAAATTTAATCTTAAAAAAAAGGAAAATGACCTGTTTGCTCTTAAATCTATAGGTGAAGCCTAGGGACAAAATCCACAAAAAACCAATGTTTTAAGAACCGGTAAACCGAGAACTTGTGTAAGGTCCGAGTCAAATATCACGGGTTTTATGGCTCTTTAAGAATCAGATTGAACTGGCCGGTTTAGTAGTTGAACCGGTGGATTGAACCGCTAAAAAAATCACGTATAAAACTTGTTATTATTTATTTTTTTAATTTTTTGGATTAATGTAAAACTTATTGTAATATACATCTTTAATGTTTTTTAACGTGTATATATCAAACTAGGTTTAAACCGTGTATTACGCGGGATAATTTAAAAAAATTAAATCATGACAAAAAACTTATATTACAAAAATTTTAGATTTTTAAATATTTAAAAGAAATAGATAGATAGAGATGTCAATATTTATCTTTATATACTTTATATTTTTAATAAGTAAAAGAAATTAGGGAACATTTTTAGATAAAATGACATGTGTCAATTGTTTATGCCAAAAATCGCACCGGGGTAATTTATGATACAACAATATATGCCGAAAATCGCATGAAAACAATTTAAGGTTAGGGTTTGAACCACGTCAACTATAGATTGAACCTTTGAAATAAACAATAAAAATACGAAGAAAAAGAATATGAGACAAGAGATTTTGGTGACGCGGAAAACCCCATCGAGGGTAAAAACCGCGGGCCGACTAAGAAATAGTCCACGTTGAACTATATAACACCAATAAGGGGTGATGCCTTTCGTAGTACAATAGCTTATCTTACGTTACAACAAAGAGATAAACACATGTCATGCGAAAGTAACGTGCAAGTATAAATGAATTCGAGATAAAAAGTAGATGATTCGAATGTCGGTTGTCGGGGGCCTTCCATCCAAGCTAGAGTGCTCTTTACATAGTGCAAAGGTTGTAAGTTGTAACCGCTTGACATTAATGCTCTTAATGACAATAATTGTAACGTTCGAGAGCCATTAATTGTGCTTTTAATCACGGTCGTCGGTTACATCTCTTTAATCCGGCATTAGACAAACATTAAAATAGCAGTTATAGGTTACATAATCACGGTCTTATGAAATCTTAAGACGGTCGTACGATATCTTAAGACGGTCGTACGATATCATCGTAAGACGGATGACAAAATCGTAAGACGGATGATATAATCGTATGACGAATGATAAAATTGTAAGATAATTATGACAAATTCATAAGACGATTATTTCTGCTGTATTCGCTCTTAAGAACCCTGTTTAAATACAAGCTCTGTCATGTAATATTTGATCTTATAATTTCGTCGGTCAAACGTTAGAGTTTGACCATAACATCAATCAGATAGAGGTAAACGAACTGAAATTGAAAAATGCGGTAAGGTTCAAATTTAGACGAAAAAATATAAATTTTGGTTAATGAGATAGTGACACGTGTCATCCAGTTACTCTTTTAACCTAAAAACACGGGTTTTAAAACAAGGCCAGGAAACCATAGAGACCAAATCATTAAGGGTGCGTTTGGTGCACTGGACAGGGTGGGACAGGACAGGACAGGACAGCCCTGTCCTGCGTTTGGCGTGCCCCAACCCTGGACTAAGTAGAACACACTAGCACAAGACATGGGACAAGTGTGTCCACCCCCTACCCCATGGAACTAAGTGGAACAAGGAGCTTATTGACCAAAATACCCCTAAAATAAGAAACATAATCTAATATCCCTTCTTTTTTTCTTCAATCGCTTTCTCCCGAACTCCATCTCCTCTTCGATTTCACGACCTCAGATCTACCTCCCTCTCCGGCGATGTCCGGCGACCTGCGGCTGTTACCTCCGGCGACCTCTGCCTCTCTCTACAGTGATGTCCGACGACATGCGGCTGCTACCTCTGGCGACGTCCGACGTCCGACGACCTCCGCCTCCCTCTCTGGCGACCTGCGGTTGCTACCTCCGGCAACGTCCGACGTTCGGCGAACTCCGCCTCCCTCTCCGGCGACCTGCGGCTGCTACCTCCGGCGACGTCCGACGTCCGGCGACCTCCGCCTCCCTCTCCGGCGACCTGCGGCTGCTACCTCCGGCGACGTCCGACGTCCGGCGACCTCCGCCTCCCTCTCCGGCGACCTGCGGCTGCTACCTCCGGCGACGTCCGACGTCCGGCGACCTCCGCCTCCCTCTCCGGCGACCTGCGGCTGCTACCTCCTGCGACGTCCGACGTTCGGCGAACTCCGCCTCTCTCTTCAGCAACCTGCGGCTGCTACCTCCGGCGACGTCCGACGTCCGCCTCCCTCTCCGGCGACCTGTGGTTGCTACCTCCGGCAACGTCCGACGTCCGGCGACCTCCGCCTCCCTCTCCGGCGATGTCCGGAGACCTGCGGCTGCTACTTTCGGCGACAACTTATAGACTTTATCAATAAAACAATATTATAAGGTTTTAAATTCTTTGTTATTATGCATTTAAATTGATTATTTATTAATAAAACAGTAAACAACTCATCAGGGGTAAACTGGTCATTTTAACATGTTCTGGCTTGTCCTGTCCTATGTTGTTTTAGCTTACTGGACACCTGTCCTGTCCTGTCCTGTTCTGTCCTGTCCTGTCCTGTCCCGTCTGCGTACCAAACGCACCCTAATTTATTACTACTCTCTGGACTTTGCTTGCCGTGAGTCAAAACAAACCCTGAGGCGGAAGGCAGCAGAGGCGGAGGAGTGGTGGATGATATTGACGTACCGGCGGCCGACGACGGCGGTGGCGGTGGAATTACAATCTCAATTAACCACAAGGAACTTGGTTTCTTCTTCAATGGAGGACAAAATTGGAAACCTAAAAGTACCCCAAACCAAGGAGCATTTCCATTATAACCACACTGATTCTTGCAACATCTCCAGATGGACTTCCAGGTACTTACTTTTTCATTTCTTCAATTAGCCAATTCAAGGTCTGAATATGTCTGTCTTCCCCAATTATATATATAGATAAATATACTTATAGTCAGTCATCAATTGACCTAATTTATTATAAGGCTAGAATTGTTGAGAGAGAGGATGCATTGCATTAATTAATTGTTATGGTTAACTTACCTAATTTATAATGTCTGATTGATTATATTTGTATCTTTGCTTGCTATACTGTAGGGAGTCTTATGTGTTCATGTATGCCAGACCATGGCAAAATGTTGTCAACTTTTACTCGAATGTCGTCAACGGTCGGACTACATTGCTTCAGTTGTTAGGAGCCAAGGTTGGTGTTACCACAAATATGTTGTTCTTCTTAATTATTTCCATAAACTTTATTCAGTTGTCACAAAGATGCCGAAATGTTGTTCTTTTTCACTTTGGCCAATATGAGTTTACCAGCAGCTTTATCGGGGAATTTCTCATTTGCTTGCAATGAGTTTAGATACTTTTTCTTGGTGGTAAAGGCACAATGATATGGTTATCTCATGGACTCTAGACATTCTTTTTAGTGACATTGCTGAAAGTGTATTCCAGGAAGATTCAACTAAGAAAATTTGGTCTGAGTGGCAAGACAAAAAGTTGTGCCATGCTTGACCAATTGTAAAATGATCTTAATTCAAATTCACATGAGAATTCTAATATAGCTGGCTGCATATTATGCCGGGATCAAACAGACCTAGGATTAACTTAATATGCTCTCTACTTTATCTACATGTTATGATGGAAGGCCTTACCAGCTCTCAACCAATGCATTCTTTTCAAAATGGAAAGGAAAGAGAAATTACTCTTCTACTCAATTTCTTGGTGATTCAGCTTCTCTTCAAGCTGCTAAAGGAACCAATCACAGGGAAATAAGGAAGAAAATCATATAGGTCACTGCAAGAAACCCAAATAACCAACAAGTAAATGTTATAGGTTGATTGGTTTCTCAAGAGATTTTAGGTTCACAAAAGAGATTTCAAGCCGTAAAGGAATTGTTGCTCCTTTTTTTGACTGATTCAG
>CM058047.1:29560568-29601253 GCA_030169165.1 Centaurea solstitialis
AAGGGATGGATAGGCTTAGGATTAAATGCTTAGATCGGCCTGGGTATTTAAACCCTTTATTTCCTCTCAATCCCTCATTAGGAAAAGAAAAATCAAACCCTAGCCTCTCTCATTCTCTCAGCGAATCCAGCCCTAAAAGAACCCCACCAACGACTGCATCACCGCCAGCCCCGTGAAAATGCCGAGAAACCGCCGTCACTAGTAGATACTCAGTTCATTGTGTTAGACACGTTTGTTGTGCATAGGATTTCAGAAGATTTGTGAATCCAAGAGGTAAGACTTCCATCTTAAACCCTAGATAGTTTAGTGGTTGATTTATGTCATTAGTTTCACTAAAAGAAGCGTTAGTGGGCGCTCGTTATAGCGAAAAGGGGATTAAAAGACATTAGTGTGACTAATCTAGGTCTAAAATTAGTTTAAGAAGAGTCGATATTAAGGTTTTATAGTTTTAAATCGACTATGGGTCGTTCAAGGTTGAGAGCATGCGAAAAATCGCATCTGGGCGTCACAACAATACTCGACGCGGGCCACGACGCAAGTTAGGCTGCGCGGCACCTATTTCTCCACAGGCACGGGTGCCAGCATGGGACAACTCACGGCAGAAGTCGTGCGGGATACTGTTCCATGCTTAGCGCGTGTTGCAGCGTGGATCATGTCGCGCCAAACCCTGCCTGCTACCTGCGACCTCCGTTTCATGTCTCGTTTGATTCCGAATCGATTGGTCGGTTTAGGGATTTATTTAGGACTGATTTTAGAGTGTTTCTAGAACAGAAATAGCCTTTAACTCCCCACGCACTATTTGATACTTGAGGATTTCGGTTGGAAGAGTTGAGATAGGTTTCAATACTTTGAGAGTTCTTTTGCTTGTCGCGATTCAGTTGAGTTACACTAACTTGTACTCTTGTTATGTGATACATGTTGTATGTGATGGCATGTTTTATATAATGTTTGGACAACCTTGTTCTTGTAAGAGACAAGAGGACAATTTCGCACTCGTAAGGGCCGGAAGGACAGTTCGTTCTTGCAAGAGATGAATGGCAGATCAATTTTGTTCTCTTTTGAGACGAAGGACAGTTTATGTGCAGATAGGTGTTCATGTGACAATTGTACTTGTTGTGTGTGCTCACTAGTGTGCGTAAAAAATGCCTTAGCACCACAGGTCTAGTCCAAGTATAAACTAGATGTGCGTTCGCTTCTTCAAGTAATATTGTTGTAAGACCACGTATCGTATCCACAGGGATTGGCGGTACCAAGATTTAGAGAAATGTACTTTTATCTTGTGGAAAGTTAAAAGATTTGATTGTTTTGTTTGGTGAGTTATAACAAGATATTTAAATGACAGATAATAAATACAGATAAATAAATGACAAGTAAATGGTTAATTTAACACATGATAAAAAGATGGGTACGGGTGCAAGCTTACCCAAGAGACCGTTTAACAAGATTGGTTAATGTGACCGGTCCGTAAATGACTCTAATATAATTTTCTTCTCTCGAAGCTCCATTATATAAGTTTACAAACTAGTTTTATTATAAAGTTTCCACAATTAATATTTCCCAATTTGTTAATTTTACCAGGTGGACCTTATAGATCCTAGCTCGGTCCAACAAAAGAAGATGCCCGAATCTCTTCGTGACACCCGCTTGGGGACACTTTTTGCCTTGGTTCAATTATGCAACGACACAAATCTCTTTGTGATCATTAAAGGTTTTCTCAAACTCTTTCTGCATCACTCAAGCCATGTTTCGAACATGCCCCTCTCGAGGTCTTAGGTCTAACATGAACACTTACAAGTGATCAACTTGTCCACGTTGAGATAATGTTCCGACTTAGAATGACCAAACGAGAAAATATTAAAAGATGGAAACACCCAAATTGTCACATTTAGGCCTCTCGGACTTTGCTTACACCCGCACCCAAAGGTGGGGTTTAGCTATTGGCCATTAGTAAAGATGACACAAACAGAATACTGAAAATAAACTGCATTTAAACTTAAAACGATAAACTGTGGGAAGGAAGGTCACCACAATGGCTAGTAGCTACAGTACAGGAATTAAAAGTGTAGAAATTAATTGCTGAAAATTAAACTAAGCTAAAGACTGAAATTCTAAAGAGAATCTAAACTAGAACTGAAGTAAATGAAGGAGAATTCAATGTTGAATGAGATGATTTTGATGCAAGGGGGACGGCTTCTTATATAGTGAAAAAGTAAGGATAATAACCAAAGGGTTTTTCACCTTTTACTTTTTCGATATTTTAATATTTCTTCACACGTCCCTAATGCATCCTTCTTTTGAAACAACCTCCACTTTGTTTCCCATGCTTTTTGTTAAAGAGTTGACTTTCCATAATAAAATATTCCAAGATGTTCCCTTCTAGAAACAGGTGCTGCAGATAACACACTGTGGGGACATCCCCACTTGGTCAGTAAAACTTCAAAATCCGACTTTTTATTTATTTTCTGCCTTAAAGGATGAAAGTGACCAAATAGTGTGTTTTAGGCTTCAAATGGGTGTTTGATGAAGGGTTAGATGAGGAGAAAAGGTATTAAAAAGTGTAAATAACACGAAGAATATGAGTGTTATCACCTCTTCAAACTTATAACAATTACTTGTCCTCAAGTAATGAGAAGGAGAAGAAAGAAATAACGGAAAACAAAAACTTCTTGGCAAAACCATAAGGATGACTTACTTTCTCGGACTTCTTTTTGGTGTGTGCGTCAAGCCTCGTTCCGATAAAAATGGTTTTGATCCGTAGGGCGTGATTGGTTGAGTGTATATGGCTTATATATGCTTCTTTGAAACTTTTCCCCTTTTCCAACTATGTTGGAAATGGTAAACCGGGCTTTTGCCTTTGCTTTGGGTTTTTCAATTCGGTTTTCTGTTTTTGTATTTGTTTTTTGTGTGTTTTTATTAAATATCTCAAGGATATTTTACTTTGATAAAACGTGGTTACCGGGAGATGAAATATCATGGTAACCTCCCCTCTTCAAACTTAGGATTTAGCAATGTCCTCATTGCTTGAAAAGGAGATTATTTATGGGCTTACGGTTTGGCAACAAAATTGGGATAAGTGTATGGGCCATAAACGAAAGATGGCCTACATCTTTTCAAAAACCATTATACGGAAGTAAATCTTGAAACACACACCTGAAATAAGTTATTAGTCCAAAATATATGCAATAGATATCAAAAGCATGCCATTTCATACGATAATACCAAAAAGAGAGGTGATAATGTACGAAGAACAGGCTTGAATAGATACACAACAAAAGAAAGCTAAAATGTCAGTGAGCATGCAACAATCATCCCAAAAGAACTAGAAATAAACAAAAAGTCAGAGTTTTAGCAAGTGGCCACTATGGTGATATCACAACAGCAATATCCACAACTGTTTCCTGCAAAAATCAAGGGTGCTCATCAACAGGCTGTTGTGGTGAAGGGCTTTGCACTCATTCGGTTGGTGTAGCGGCACGTTCAACATTTACTCCCAACATCTTCTCAATTCGAAACAAACGGCTCTTGAAATCATCAAAGTCACTCCACATGCGGGTGAGGACGGTGTGGATGCTCTTTACGTGATGGTTATGGGCCGCGATGTGCTCGGTCTGGGCATCCATGTGGTTCATAAGGGCCTGCTACCACGGCATGGCATCTTCGGGATCTTCATAAAAAGAAACTGCATGGAGTTGTGGCGGCAGTCGTGTTGACGGGCCAGCCTTATCAGTGGTGGCAGCTGGTGGTCTCGAAGAGCGCGACGGGGTTGGCGGACGTTCGGCAGTTGGCCTTGGTCGGCGAGCACGGCGAGCGTTTTTGTTGGACGGAGGTGCCGGCATGGCTTGCGGTTCAAAATCCGGATTAGTGAGCACCCGTCGCCGAATCGTACCATAGTCAGTCTGTGAGGGGCTAGCATAGACATTATCAGTATCCAATGTCGGCACACCAAAGAACTCACATATCCGAGTGATTAGACCCGGAAATATGATGTTACTTGAAGTGTGTGTGGCATGCTCGTCTAACATAGTACGTATAATCAGCCCAAGATCCACGAGAAGGTTTTTGTAAATGTAGTAAAGCATATAGCACCTTTCCCGCGGAATGGAAGTATCGTGAGCGGTGGCGATGAGATTGTGTCGTACAAACTGAAACCATAAGCCAGGAATGAGATCGAGATCATAGGGCTTGGTAAGAGTGCTAGTCCTCTCGGCTTGCCAGACTCAGCCCTCGATAAGCAACATTTGCTTAATCTCATGGTCTTAGGGTGCCGTTGTCCCATTTTTCATGAAGTACTGGTACCAAACAGGCGACCAGAGGTGTGAGACCAAGCAAATTGTTGATCACATCGGCATTGCATGTAACATGTATACCACGGACATAAAAGACGTCCCCTTCGAACCATGCAAGTAGGTCATAGACTTCCCGAACCAAGGTTTCATTAACCGGCAGTGGGTGCGGGATCATGTGATTCTACCCATGGTAGTTCAAGTGCTTGGAAATTTGGGGGTAAAAGTTTATGACCGATTTGTGAAAAGATCGTTCATAAATAATCTTCCGTATACGGCCCGTAGGAGCTCCTAGAGTCGTTTCTGGCTTGGCCATTTAGGCTTCTCGGCCTCATCGGGCTCATCAGATTGTCAACTAGAGCCTTCGTTAGAGGTCTCATGGGGATCCTCAGTGGCCTCAAACAGTTGGTCTTTGGAATCGCTAGAGGAGTCGGGAATCATACCTTGGCCACTGTGGTGGGATCCCACAGTAGCAAGCCTTTTGCTTCTTCGTAGGGCAGGAGTGGGGTCCACTTTTTTCTTGCCCTTTTCTTCTGTAGTTGCTTTCCTTGCCTTTTTGACCTCAGGATCTGTGTCAGGAGGGTGGTCGGTGAAGTATTGGTCAACATCGAGAAAGTCTTTCGGGGTTTCATTTATGTCAAAAGTGCGTGTTCCCATTATCGTGTTAGGCTCGGTGAAGATGGTTTGGGGTAGGGAAGTAGGTCCGAAGTTGGGGTGATAGTAAGATGTGTATCTTCCTCTTCTATTCGGTATGAGATGGGTTTGGTGGTTACCTGTGTTTGAGAGGAAGAGGGTCCCGGCTGCGATTGCTTTTGAAGGGAGAGGAGGTATTGCAACCTCGCCGCCATTTCTTCCGACGTCGCCGTTAGAGGGCTAAAGGTTCGGGCCTCGAACGAACTCACACAATCTCGAGTGACATAGGTGAAGGAAGCTGAAGGGTCCCCTATCCGAATGGTAGTGATGACAGTGGCTTGAGTAGGGGAAACAGTAGGTTGTCGAGGTTGGATTAGGGCTTCCATTCTCTCGACAATTTCGAGATCCAGCACGGAGGTCGTCGGTGACGAGGCCGCCTTAGTTCTTAATCTCATGAACAAGATCTAATAATCGATTTAGTTGATGGAAGAAGAGGAGTCATGCCGGCGACCGTGATTGAGTCGGAGATGGGAAAAGAAGCGACCGAGACTATGGTTTGGTTTGGAGGGTGGTTATGGCTCTAGAGATGACGGCTGTGGAGGTATCGTAGGGGGTTTAGAGGCGGCACCGATCATCGGAGCAACCAAAGGTTGCGTCGTCGGTGTTGTAACAGCGGTGGTCGAGGTGGCGGAAAGGCTTTTCGGTGGGGATCTCCGACGTTGCAGCGTCCCTCACCGACGAGCGGCGATGGCTGACCGTGAGAAGGAGTCCGCCGGAGATGTGGGTGAAGCGACGGCTAGGGCTGTGGTGCAGGCCGGCGACGAAAGGAAGGGTATTTTTTATAGTAGTTGTGCGGTGGGTAAGGGTGTTGGTTCGTTGGATGAAGGTGGGGGTGCGGTGGTGCCGCCGGTGAGTTGGCCGGCGGTGGCCATCGCCTTCTTTCTCGCCATCGACGGTTGGATGGTGGTGAGGGTGGTTCTTGGGATGTGAAAGGGTTAAAGTGAAAGAGATAAGGTTTGTGGGAAAAGAAAATTGGTTTTAAGTAAAAAATAAAGTAATAAAATAATATAAAAATGGTTTTTAAGTAACTGATAGTTGGGTTCTAACTACATGTTTTGGGAAAAGGTGATGGTAAGTTTGAGTTTAACTAAAATAAGACAAAAGGAAAGAAAAAGGTGTTTCGGGTAAAATTAGTTTAAAATTCAAAATTTAAAAATAAAAGGGGTGGGGGAAAGGGGTAACCGTCGGGTGAGAGGGGGTGATGGGAGAGGCTAAGTGTAGGTTATGAATGGGAGAGTGGTAGTATAGGTTGGGTGGTTGAATGGGGTAGTGACACATGTCCTTGGGAGTTTAAAAGGAAAAAAGTAAATAAAAATAATAACAAAAGTAAAAGTAATGTTGAGTGGGTAAAAATTAAAAATAATTCTTGAAGGGAAAAGGGTGGTGCAATCGTCGATTTTTGAAAAGGAAGGGAAAAATGGTGCATTAATTTGGATATGAAAGGCTAAGGGGGAGGGTTGTTAGTGGTGTAGGTTATGTGGCTAAAGGAGAGGGTGACACTTGTCATCTTGGGGTTGTGATAGTATAAAAAACTAGTGTCAGAACGTGTGTTGCGCGGTATCGCAAGTAATTTTTTAGTAATATGTAGATTGTCATCGTCGTTTGTTGCATTTGTCCAAGACAATTGTTAAAAAGTCGAGATGCTTTCATATAAAACCATTGGTTTATATAAAACAAAAAAAAGTTTTAAAATCGCATGAAATATTTTTTCAAATAAATAAACCTTACTATTCAATTCAAAAATGTATACAAATTTACATGAACATTCAAACTACTACATTATCCTTTATATAATCATTTTCACTTCAAATATTTTCTTTTTAAACATTAATATGGGACAATAAAAAAATCACCATTTTATCAATAAGTTATATCACCAATTGAGCCTAACATTGCTTTTATCGTCAAAATTTTCCAAGAACAAACGCACTACTTGCATTAAATTCTTAACCTACTCAAAAATATACCTCATGCATTAGCCTGAAAGACCAATCACCAAATTAAAATTTTAAACATTAAAGTTGTGAGGCACTATATAAACATGTGATGAAGCCATCTTACCAACAAGCTTTGAGTAAGAATCTGTGGGTGAGAAGGCTTATAGCATCACGTATTTATAGCCAAAGTGTGTAGTCATATCCAAATCCAAATGCATAATAGATAAGAGATATGCTGCAAAAGCATATAAACATTGGGACAAGAGATGGCAATTTGACCATAAAGTTGCAATTACCAACAAGCTTATAGAATCACCTACTTATAGCCAAGGTCTGTAGTCATATCCAAATGCATAATAGATAAGAGATATGCTGCAAAAGCATATAAACATTGGGAAAAGAGATATGACAATTTGACCATAAAGTTGCATTATAGAGAACAAAAACATGATTTCTAAAAAAATAGTAAATAATATTTTAAACTCTCTCAAAATATAATATCAACAATTTAAGTTTCTCATTAATTATTTTGTCACATATATTTAAATATATCAAATTATCATTAGTATTTCATATGTATACATCTATGAATTATAAATTGAAACTTTATAAAAATGTGTTTTTTAGCTAATTATATAGTTTAAGATAACAACAACACACATATACAATAGAAATTTCAGAATGCAATATATTGAACTGAGAAGTATTTTAAAAGTTTGTAGTATTATGTATTCATGTTCAAGATAAAACAAACACTAAAACCTATAAAAAAAAACCATCAAAAAACAAATCCACATAATCTACATAATAATAACCCTCTATACTAACAATTATTCGGAATGAAGATTGAGACAAATGATGTCTAAAAACCAACCATGTACATGTATGGCTACATCTTCATATTCCAATGGTCATTTGTTTATCACTTTAAGAGTTTGAGGCAAACCTGAAAAAGTCGTTTAAACATATCAGCCGTAAAAGTTAAATGGAAAGAAAGCGAAACCAAATAAACCAACCAAACAGTCGTTTTGTAGAAAAAATGTAGATTATATAGATTTTCTACCTCTCAAGTGGAGGTTGTTCGATGGTAGCTACTACAATCCCGACATGCTCTAGAAGAAGAACATAGAAACGTAAAAAATCTGAAATGTAGAAGATAGAAGTTCAAAAATTATAAGCCAACATATAGTTGTATTGATTTTTACGCTCAAGGCTTGACTTGATGCCATCTTTTTGTTGCAACTGACATTACATAATTGAAAACCTGATTTCGGAAATATCATCAACCAAGAGGGTAACTATACAAAAGATGGTGTGGTTTCTCCTTTAATAGGAGTAGGATGGTGATGTTACATAACATGAATGTTTTTAAATTTAGGTGGCGTTTGTTTTTTAAGAGGTGCTGAAGTCTGAAATCTGATTCCACTTCTGATTTTTAAGTGATGATTCTGAAGTCTGAAAAATAAATTTAAAAGACTGTTTGATTTTTAACGTTTGAAATCTGAATCTGAATACAATTTTTTTTGTTCATCAACCTTTATCCAGACACAATAAAAAAAATCCATAGATTTTATTAACCTATCGTCAAGATTTTGAACAAAATATCACCACATGTTCCTTGAGAATCCACACGTGGCTCACCACCATCTTTTTGAACAAAAATCACCATATTTACCATGTCCTTCTTCTTCTTCATTTTATCGTATTTCCAACCCTCAAGATCCTTCTTTTTTTTTTTCTTCTTGATCCACTAATGCTTCCCCCATCGAACATCTTCAACTTCCCCTAATTTATCATTCGACCCCCAAAGGCCCAAATAATGCAATTTCCATATACTTGTTAAAAGAAATCCATAATTACTCAGCAACTTGCACGTCCTTCTTTTCAACCCTCGTCACCACTAGCAACTTTCACATCGAAAAATTTGGGGTTTAATGACGGCGAGTCTTCATCATCAAATCTAAACATATTTTTTCACAAAATCCCTTCTGAATCTTATATTTCTGAGCTTTGGTGAGCAAAACGCATGGATGACCTGCTTCTGTTTTATGCTCTTCGATTTGAAATCAAAGGGGAAATTGATTTTGGGGTTTGGGATTCCTTAGGATCTGAAGGAAGAACGAAGAACAAAGAACGAAAGAATTGAAGTAGATGATAAAACAGGGACAATGGTAAGTGGAAGGGAGACACGATAAAGTGGAAGAAAGGAAGCTCTGACCGATAAAGTGGCAGAGCTCTCACTTTTTCTTCCAGATGAATTTAAGTGATTAGAGCCTCTGAAAACTTAAAAAAATCAAACAATCTGAACCCTCACATGTCTGACCGATCCAGACAAAAGATTGAATTCAGATCTGAAAACTCAAAAACAAACAGCACCTTAATGTAAAATTTAATTCTAATATTGATTAACATTAAATTAAAATAAAATTGAAAATTGAAAAAATTAGAAAAAGGGAGAGAGTGCCATGTGGCAATGCCATGTGGCAATGCCATGTGGCAATGCCATGTTTCTACTTTATATAAATATCATTTATCGTGAATATATTGCATTTTCATTATTCATTATGAATATTCAGCATGATATCACTTATATACTCATAATGAATATATAGTTCTCACGGTTCTCAAATGAACTTGCCCTTAAAAATTATATGCATCTCCATTCTGCGATCTTTGCTTTCTGATAAAAAGATTGGCTCGAAATGACGATGTCTTTTTGAACTTAACCAAGAAAATAAACGAAAGAAAGCCGCTTCACCTTTGACCGGAGTTGACCTCTAAAAGTATGTTGAAGAAAGGTTGTCTCTTGCAATTTAGGATCAACAACATCTTCTCCACCCAAACCCTCCAAACATATAGATTGCATCGAGGTGATCGAAAGCCTAAAAACGGAAATTCAACAATATTAACACAAAACCACCATCTTGGCATCTTAAAACTTGAAAGTTATAGGAACCCATAAACGGATAAGTCAACAAAAATGGTTTGAAAGCATTGACCAACTTCAAAAATTCATGAGTTTCTTCCTGGCTACCTTCGCCAATTTGGTAATTAACGCTCCGTATATGCAAAATAATGTTGCTTAGAGACAATGGATCTCCATTTTCCCTTAACATCATTACATGGTGCTCGAGTTCACACTTTAGGCACCAAGATTTTGCACAACCTACCCGTAAACAAGAAAAAAGAATCACAAAAGAATCAATGGTAATCCTAAATGACATAATATACGAAATCAAACCAAACGAACCCAGTATATCCCATGTGTGGAAGCGGGGTCTGAGAAAGGGTAAGATGTAGGCAGACCTGACCACTACACCAAACAGTAGAGCGGTTGTTTCCATAAATACCCTTGGCTTGTGAAAAGTGTGAGAAAGATATGATAAACTTTTGAAAAGTTGGTTAAGACTTGCGTAATCCCAAATGACATAATGAGATTGTGTTAATTACATGTTCTTGAATGTGATCTATGGAGCAAATAGATGGTTAGAGGCTTTGTAGACATCAAGCACTGAAGCACGGCATTTGCATAGCAACTGCAAAGAAAGGCAAATAATAAGAAGACGATTAAATGTATTCCTACGGGTACGTTTGGTACGTGGGCAAGACTAGACGGGCGAGAATGAGGTAGGCAGATGAAAGAATTCGGTAATTATGTCCATTTTAACAGTTTAGTCCCATCTTGTTTTAGTAGTCCAAATGCATAATAGATGATTAATATTGTCTTGTTGTCCTATCCCGTCCCATCCCGTCTACGTACCAAACACTACTAAAAGGAGTTGGCAAACGAATCCACTTGTTGTTTTTACTTTACCTTTTTTTACCCTAATTGTAAACATATTTCCGAAAACCGTCTCCAATCGCACTAATCTTCTTTCGCCATTTTCATTCCAAAATTCAACCAAATTATTTGCTAATTTCGTATCAAAAATCCTATAGTTGAACGATCTGTTCATCGATTTCTGTTATGGCTTCGTCGATTTTAGTCATCGGAGAAGCTAGATTCATAGGGACGCACACAGTTGTGCAGCTACCGAATGAAGGATTCAAGGTTACGATTCACGATAACCTTGTTGATTCTGTGGAAGAAGTTGTTCTTAGAGTCAGAGAGGTAGTTGGTCTTGATCTCTCGCTTAATCTTCAACTCCATTTGGTAAGCTTTCTAGTTACAGCTTTCTAGTTTATGTTTGTAAAATTTGTGTAGTTTTTTTTGTGTTTATACTTTGAAATTGAAATTCGTTTTTCAAATCCGTAGTTGAGATTTATTGACTTTGATTATGATTTAATTTGTTTCAGGACCGCTGGTTGGGCATGAAATTTACGTAGTTTGTGTCTATATACTTTGAAATTGAAATTAGTTTGTCTAAAAAAATAGTAAACAATATTTTAAACTCTCTCAAAATATAATATCAACAATTTAAGTTTCTCATTAATTATTTTGTCACATATATTTAAATATATCAAATTATCATAAGTATTTCATATGTATATATCAATTAATTATAGTTAACATAAAAATATGAAATACTAAGTTAGTTAATAAAGTATGTATTGATTTATAATAATTAAATAGTAATGAAATATATTTAATCTATTAATGGGATATATAGACTTAAAAAACTAAAAACTAATAATGTTGTATCATTTTGACGTTTTATTATGAAAAAAATATCAAGCCTCTAAGAGGGTGTTTGGGATTGCTTTTTGAACTCCAAAAGTGCTTTTGGTTAAAAGTGCTTATTGGCTTTTGGTGATGGTAAAATGAGTTTTTAAAAAAATGTTTGGATTAGTTTTTTTATGATAAAAGTCAATAAGTCAATAAGTTAAAAAATGTTTGGGTTAAAAAGTAAATTTATGTGAGAGGGAGAAGCCAAAAGTCAAAAGCCAAATCAAAAAGCACCACTCTCCATGCTTTTCAAAAATAGCTTTTCCCTTTATATCAAAAAGCACTTTTGAAAAGTGCTTCTTAAATACCCAAACATTATTTTTAACTTATTGGCTTTTTGAAAAGCCAATAAGTCAATAAGCACTTTTGAAACGCAATCCCAAACAAATGACATGTATTTATATATTTACATCTATGAATTATCAAATAGAAACCTTATAAAAATGAGTTTTTCAACTAATTATATATTTTGAGATAGCAACAACACACATACACAATAGAAGTTTCAGAATGCAATATATTGAACTGGGAAGTATTTTAAAAGTTTGTAGTATTATGTATTCATGTTCAAGATAAAACAAACACTAAAACCTATAAAAAAACCATCAAAAAACAAATCCACATAATCTACATAATAATAACCCTCTATACTAACAATTATTCGAAATGAAGATTGAGACAAATGATATCTAAAAACCAACCATGTACATGTATGGTTATATCTTCATATTCCAATGGTCATTGATTTGTTTATCACTTTAAGAGATTGAGGCAAACCTGTAAAAGTCGTTTAAACATATCAGGCGTAAAAGCAAAATGGAAAGAAAACAAAACCAAATAAACCAACCAAACAATCGTTTTGTAGAAAAAATGTAGATTATATAGATTTTCTACCTCTCAAGTGGAGGTTGTTCGATGATAGCTACTACAATCCCGACAAGCTCTAGAAGAACATAGAAACGTAAAAAAAACTAAAAAGTAGAAGATAGAAGTTGAAATTATAAGCCAACATATAGTTGTATTGATTTTTACGCTCAAGGCTTGACTTGATGCCATGTTTTTGTTGCAACTGACATTACATAATTGAAAACCTGATTTCGGAAATATCATCAAGCAAGAGGGTAACTATGCAAAAGATGGTGTGGTTTCTCCTTTAATAGAAGTAGGATGGTGATGTTACATAAGATGAAGGGTTTTCAATTTAATGTAAAATTTAATTCTAATATTGATTAACATTAAATTAAAATAAAATTGATAATTGAAAAAAATGAAAAAATTAGAAAAAAAGGGAGAGAGTGTCATGTGGCAATGCCATGTTTATACTTTATATATATACTAGTAGCAAAACCGCACGTTGCGCGGTAGAGTGAGTAACTCATTAGAAATATGTATATTGTCATTATCGTTTGTTGCACTTGTCAAACATTAAACTTAGGTTTGGTTATAACTTTCAAAAACATCCATCAACTTTGAGTTTTTCAAACACATAAAAAACCCTTTTAGAAACACATTTTCATTTCCAATTTACTCTTCTCTTATAATGTAAAACAACTTACGCAACACTAATACTTTATCCATTCACAAAAACCAACATTTAAAAAATACTAAGAAAATTTATAAAAATATTAATGGAGGTTTCTCATTGATTTTATGGTCCTTCATACACGTTGCATGATGGCGAATAATTCTTTGGAAAATATTGAAGTTAAATGGGTCAATTATCACATAATATATATTAAGCCAATAAGGATTGATATTACACTTGATATGAAGTTTTCTCATCATCCTTAATTGTTTCTTTTGATATACATATCCTTAATTCTTATACAAACTCTCCTTAATATACAAATCACTAATGTACAACTCACATACTTACAAAATAAACAATAAAAGTTTTACTTTACTTGGAATTTTAGGGTGGATGAGCAACGATACCGGCAAAAAATAAATTCTACAAAGAAAAAACAACAAATCATACATCTCAATTGAACATTAAAGTTACTTAAAAACAACAATTATATTACCAACATGATAATCAATCATGAAGTATGATGAAAAGAACAAAGGTAATAATTGTGGCAAAAACTTATATAACAACAATATGCAATATACAAAAATATGCAATATACAAAAAAATGCAATATACACAAAAAAACAATATGCAATATTGACAAAACAACAAAAAAAAATTATGAAACTTTTTATAGGAAAAATAATGATATCAATTTGGTATGACACACATATACACACATCAACAACGTAAAACTTACAAAATCATATATAAATAATAGAAGTTTTACTTTACCTGAAAGTTTTATGGATGATGAATAATGGTATCGGTGAAAAATAAGTTCTGCAAAGAAGAAACAAACATACAAACCCAAAAGAACATAACATAGAACATAATGATTGTTAATTCCATTTTGGTGGAACATTAGGGTGTAGTTTATATAAGATTTTGTTGTAGGTTTTCATGTAATTAATAAATGGAAGATGGAAGATGAAAGAATAAAATGAATGTCTATAAGAAGTTAAATAGTTTGTAACTTAAAACTAATTAAAATGTAAGTCAAATTACTAAAGAAGCCCTCTTATAATGAAATACACAATTTCCATTTAGGGGTAGAATGGTCTTTAACATATTCAACATTAAAAAAATTCAAAAAATGAGAAAAAAGATAGAAGTGATTCTAAGCATAAGGATGTGCCACATCATTCTTAGTGGTTGTTCCTTTAATATATATAATAGATATAGATTGGGTAAAGTACACTTTTGTAAGTACACTTTTGATTTTTGCTTATTCCCCATACTTCTAAGAAAACTTTCCAAAGATACAATCTGATTTATTTGGGAAAAGAGTAAGGTGCACATTGTACTTTTGTCTTTTTCTTTCTAAATATTTCAAAAAAGGGGGCACCACTTTCTCTTTCCAATTAGACTTTTTACTGGGTTTGCAGAGGTTCTTAGGAACAATATTTCACACAACAACCCTGACCTGACGTATAAAGCTTTTATCCTCCGGACACTCAGCTGCCACTCCCCACTGTGGTGAATTCGAAAATCTCAGAGCTGAAACAAAAACTACAGAAAATAAGTACTAACTTAAACTACTATTTACAAGGGTTATTTCTAACCCTGATTTGGATTTTATTGGGCTGATTCTTCGAGTGCGGGCACACCCTCAGGGAGGTAATGCTTCACCCTATGACCGTTGACACGGAACGTGGTACCATCTTGTGGATTGATCAAATCAATAGTCCCGTAGGGACTAACTTTATCAATGGTTAATGGTCCGGACCAACGAGATTTGAGTTTGCCCGGGAATATCTTGAGGCGAGAGTTGAAAAGTAACATCTTTTGCCCTTTCGAAAAAGTGCGTTGGTTTATCCTACGATCATGCCAAACATTAGTTTTCTCTTTGTAAATTTTGGCATTCTCGTAGGCATGAAAGTGTACTTCATCCAACTCAACAAGTTGTAATTTCCTTTTTATTTCCGCGGCATCCTCGCCATATTTAATTATTTTATGGCCCAAATTGCTTTATATTCTAACTCCAATGGGAGATGACAAGCCTTCCCAAACACAAGACGATACGGTGGGATGTCCAATGGGGTTTTGTATGCGGTGCGGTATGCCCAAAGTGCATCATCCAACTTCAAAGACCAATCCTTACGATTAGGCTTGACGACTTTTTCTAAAATAGATTTAATTTCACGATTGGAAAGTTCGACAAGCCCATTCGTTTGCGGATGGTAAGCAGTTGCTACACGATGTTGGATGTTGTATTTGTTTAAAATCGCACTTAGCATTTTGTTGACAAAATGTGTTCCCTCGTCACTAATTAAAGCGCGTGGGGTTCCAAAACGAACAAAGATGTTTTTGTGCAAAAATTTTATCACCGTTTAAGCATCATTGTGTGGGCAAGCGATGGCTTCTACCCATTTTGACGCGTAGTCAACAGTGACCAAGATGTATTGGTTGTGAAAGGACATTGGGAATGGTCCCATGAAATCAATACCCCAAAATTCAAAAAGTTCAACTTCTAGGATATTATTTAATGGCATCTCGTTTCGTTGAGACACATTTCCGGTCTTTTGACAACGTTCGCACTTTTTTACATAAGCAAAAGAATCTTTAAACATCGTTGGCCAGAAAAATCCAATTTGCAAAATTTTGCGGTCGTTCGTTGGCCACCGAAATGACCGTCGTACGGTGAAGCATGACAATCTTGTAAAATCTTATGTTGTTCCCAATCTGGCACACAACGTCTCAAGATTTGATCTGCCCCCATCTTGAAAAGATGTGAGTCATCCCAGATATACTGCTTACTTTCATGAAGAAACCTTTTGAGTTGTTGGGTTTTGAAATCATACGGGTTTAGCCCACTAGCTAGGTAGTTGGCTAAATCCGCATACCAATGAGTTGTTTCTTCTTGAAAATGCGGATTGCTAAAATTTGTTCATCCGGGAAAATTCTTTTATCTCATGGCTTCCTCCACTTGAAACTATACCCTCAATGCGAGAAAGGTGATCTGCGACTTGATTTTCCGTCCCTTTCTGATCAACTATCTCAAGGTCAAATTCTTGCAAAAGAAGGACCCAACGAATGAGTCTAGGCTTAGCATCAGCCTTGCTCATGAGATATTTGATAGCGGAATGGTCGGTATGCTCAATCACTTTGGCACCACTGAGATAGGATCTAAAACGGTCAAACGCGAATACTACGACAAGCAACTCTTTTTCCATGGTGGTGTAATTAATTTGTGCATCGATTAAAGTTTTGCTTGCGTAGTAAATTGGGTGGAAATTTTTTCACGTTTTTGACCCAAAACTGCACCTACGGCCCAATCGCTTGCATCACACATAACCTCAAAAGGTAATTTCCAATCTGGTGCAACAACAATTGGTGCCGTGACAAGTCTTTTTTTATCTTTTCAAAAGCCACTTTGCACTCCGATGTGAATTCGAAAGATTGGTCAACATGCAACAAGTTACATAGCGTTTTTGTAATTTTTGAAAAATCTCGAATGAACCGTCTATAGAACCCGGCATGACCTAAGAAGCTTATTATGCCTTTGACCGAAGTAGGTTCGGGAAATTGCATAATAACTTCTAACTTTGCTTTATCAACTTCCAAACCTCTCGGTGAGACTAAGTGTCCTAAAACTATCCCTTCTTGGACCATGAATTGACATTTTTCCCAATTTAAAATCAAGTCATGAGATTCACATTTTTCTAAACATTTTTTCAAATTCTCAAGGCAGTTTTCAAAAGAGGTTCCAATCACTGAAAAATCATACATGAATACTTCCATGGTGTCTTCAATCATATCTGAAAATATTGACATCATACACCGTTGGAAGGTAGCGGGGGCATTACACAAACCAAAGGGCATTCGTCGAAATGCAAAAGTACCATAAGGGCAAGTGAAAGTAGTTTTCTTTTGGTCCTCGGGTGTTATTTGAATTTGATTATACCCCAAATATCCATCTAGAAAACAAAAGAATTCCTTTCCCGCAAGTCTGTAAAGCATTTGGTCTATAAAAGGTAACAGGAAATGATCTTTCTTTGTTGCCAAATTTAATGTCTATAGTCCATGCAAATGAGCCAACCAGTTACGGTTTGGGTTGGAATGAGTTCATTTTTGTCATTGGTGATCACCGTAGTGCCACCCTTTTTTGGAACACACTAGACTGGGCTCACCCAACTACTACTTGAAATGGGGTATATAATACCCGCATCAAGCCACTTTAAAACTTCCTTTTTAACCACTTCTTTCATCATGGGATTAAGTCCCCTTTGGGGTTGTGCTTTGACAATGCTGTTTTCTTCCAAAATTATCTTATGTTGGCACACAGACGAACTTATTCCCCTAATGTCGGCTATGGTTCAACCTAGTGCTTTTTTATGGTCTTTCAAAAGCTCGAGTAACTTTGTCTCTTGGTCAAGATCTAACTTAGACAAAATGATCACGGGTAATTTCTCGTCTTCTAAAAGATAAGCATACTTAAGATGACTAGCAAAAGGCTCTAACTCAGGTGGCTGGACGATGGATGGGGGTTGACTGGGTCTGTCCTTAAAGTCCAACTGTTCAAACACAGCAGCTACATCTTCCGGCAAACTGCCATCAAAAGTCAGGTCATCACTCACCACTGTGGTGAACTCATTACTGCACTCAGCTAAGTCTAAATCCAGATCAACACTTACTGCTGAACAGTCTTCTATTCCTCCAGAACACTTAAGGGAATTGAACACATTGAACGTCACTTGCTGATCATTTACCCGCATAGTGAGTTCTCCCTTGTGGACATCGATTAAGGCTCTTCCCGTTGCAAGAAAAGGACGTCCCAAAATAATTGGAACTTCCTTGTCGACTTCACAATCAAGGATTATAAAGTCAGCGGGGAAGATGAACTTATCTACCTTAACCAAAATGTCCTCTATTTTGCCTTTCGGGTGTGCTATTAAATGGTCCGCTAACTGTAAAATCACGGTTGTGGGACGGACTTCTTCAATTCCTAACTTGTTGGAAACGAAAAAAGGCATGAGGTTAATACTCGCACCCAAATCACACAAGGCAAGTCCAACTTCTTAACCACCAATGGAACACGGGATGGTGAAACTCCCCGGGTCTTTGAGTTTTGGTGGAATCTTACAAGTAAGAATCGCACTACATTCTTGGGTCAAGGCTACGGTCTCAAACTCGTTCAACTTCCTCTTTTTGCTAAGAATGTCTTTCAAGAACTTGACAAAGTTTGGCATTTGCTCAAGAACCTCTACCAAAGGTATGTTGATATGGAGTTGTTTAAAGATGTCCAAGAACTTCTTAAACTTCTAATCCATATTTTTGTTCTTTAGTCTGCCTGGAAAAAGAAGGTCTCTCAAATTTGGTTCCGGTTGTTTGGACTTATTTCCTTTGCTTGTAGTGATTGTAGTGATAGGGGTGATTGGACTACCACAGGTTCTAGTACAACAGGGGTACTAGAAGCTTATGGTGGTGTAGCTGAAGTGAATGGTACATCAAATCCAGAAGGTGTGACTTTGGTAGGAGGAAACAATGTTGGAAAATTGTTTTTATCAAAAGCATGAGTTGTTTCCTCCTCACTTTGTGTGACGGGTAGTCGACTAAACCATCACTACTTCTTAAAGTCACAGCCTTGACACACTCCTTTGAGCCATTCCTAGGGTTCTCAGTATCGCTAGGTAAAGTCCCTTGTTGTCGTCCCTTAAGCTCATTAGCTAACTGGCTCATTTGGGTTTCTAGTCCCCTTAAGGTTGCATTTGTTTGGTTCATGAAGCCCTGGGTGTGGACCACAAAATTGTTGGTCTGAGCCATGAAGCCTTTGAACATAGAATCCAAAGAATCAGTGTCTGTTGGCTCCTGCTGTTGTTTCGGGACATAAGGTTGTGGTGACTGGCTATTGTGGTGAGTTTGGCCAGCTTGTGCATTCTGATGATACTGTTGTTGCTGTCTATTTTGACCAAATATGTTCTGTCCAGAGCTTCCCCCAAAGGGTTGTTGCACATTGTTGCTCTTATAGGACAGATGCGGGTGATCACGCCAGCCGAGGTTGTAGGTCTGGGAGTACGGATTGTACTTGGGGTTGTTTTCCTACATAGTTTACTGATGCGGGGTTTTCGGGACAATCTTCAAAAGCATGATCGTCTTCACAATTCGCACAAATTTCATTTCCCGGAGGAAGTGTCTGGTTTGGGTTCAAATTATTTTTAACCAAGTTTGTTAAAGCGACAATTTGTGCGTTTAGTGAAGCGATCGCATCAAGGTCTTGGGCACTTGACGCACTTTTCCGAGGTAGCTTTCGCGGATCTGACCATTCAGAACTATTGTTTGCAATTTTGTCCAACAAGACATGTGCATTGTTGTAGGTCAGATCGGTAAAAGAACCTCCGATCGTTGCGTCAATCATACCCTTATCGGTGTTGGAAAGTGCGTTGTAAAAAGTTTCCAACTGGATGCAATGGGGAATTCCATGATGGGGACACTTCCGGAGAAGATCCTTAAAGCGTTACCATGCATCCGATATTGATTCATCCGGTTCTTGGCAAAACATTGAAATGGCGTTCCTTAGTTTTGTATTCCTCGTGGGTGGAAAATATTTTTTCAAAAATTTTGTGGCGAGATCGTCCCACGAGGTGATGGAATGTGGTGGTTGCGAATTTAACCAAGCTTTTGCTTTATCTTTTAACGAGTAAGTGAAAAACAAAAGTCGCATGGTTTCTTGGCCAACCCCTCGAGCCCGGAAAGAGTCCATAACCTCCAAATATGATTTTAAATGCAAGTGTGGATCATTCGAATTTAGTCCACCAAACTGGTCAATTGTGCCAAGCATGGTAAACATCAATTGTTTAGGCTCGAAAGATTGCGCAGTAAAATTATCAGCTAGAACACTCGAGTGTAAAAGGGAAAATTCGGGTGTTGCATAGTCCCATATGCCTCGTTCTTTATCGTCGGCAATTTTGATCGTGTTCTCACGAGGACCGGGTTCAGGCGGATTTGCAGCCATTCTTCTTCCTCGTCGACCACGTTGAACCACTTTTTTTAAAAGAAAACTCGCGACTCGGATTCAAGTAAAAATCAATATCTCGGAAAATTATGCCAATCCCCGGCAACGGTGCCAAAAACTTGGTGTGCGTAATAAATGCCTTAGTTGTTGGGAATTGATAAGACTTAAAACAATTTACACAGCGGAAAACTTTTCCATTTCCCGAAACGGGAACCAACCAAATCACATATGGATTATCAACTACTAAGAGTTTAAACGATATACCTCAAAATCCCGGAAAGCTCGTGGGGGGTACACCGCTACTGCACTACCTCAAGGTTTGCTGCTAGAACGCCTTTGGATTACCCGGAACACAAATCCACCTGATTTGTGTGTGTGTGTGTGTGTGTCGATTTCTGGGAGGAGAGAGAGAGGCTTTTTGGCTTTCTTTCTGTCTAAGAAACCAATGAATTGGAAGAATGATTATTCCTTTAGGTTTATCCCATATTTATAAAACTAAATATGGTAACTACCCAACAACAGAAAGCCCGTTTAATTAAAAGCCCGTTTGCATTTTATTAAATATTACCATATATTAATTCTCTTATTAATATATATTTAATAAATATTTATTCCAATATTTATCCAACCAAATAAATAATAAACTTATTATTTATTTATCTCTCCAATTAATTAATTAAACTAATTAATTAATTCCCACACAATTAGTAAATCCAACTGACCTCTATTCGAGTGTGTAGCAGTGTGACCCACAAGTGCCTTATAACATTGGATACGGTAATCCCTCTTACTGTCTTGCACATAATCCTTTCAAACTCCCACTTGTGCCAGACCAGTAACTTCACTGTTACCATTAGCCTAAGGAGGTCCCTAGCCAGACACTTAGGTTAACCAGGTTATAAGATCTCTTATATCTAGAGATACTATTCTCATTGAATATGCACAGGTTCATTCCTTTTACACGCGATATTTCTAAAGTGAGTTTTAGACATGGAGCGGAGGGTTCAATTCTTAAACTCAAGTATTTCATGACTCTGATTTCGATTGCCTGCAGTAATGGAACTTTTCAAATAACAACTGTTATTCTATCCGAGCGTAGCCACGCATTTCTGCCAATCTTAATCATCAAGGGGCCCGGAAATATTTCTCCTGAAAAGGAGGTGTAAATCCCTTCTTGACTATTTGCATCTGGAAACATGGCTTCCGCTGCATCTAGTCATGTCCCGTATGGCCACCATGTTACGGCGTAGCGTTAGTACATCCTAAGAGTACAGCAGTCCTGACATTCCCAGACCAAACATCTCAGGTCTAAGGACAACCTATCATCAAGTTAATGCTCATGACATAGGCTCCATGGAGCAGACTTGGAAAAACTGGTCACTTCCAATATTCATACACTCGGATGAATATCTATGAATGTTTGGTCACAACACTTGTGCAATCATTCTTTACTTAGAACAAATCATCAAACACTCATAATAGCGTTACAACCCTATTAAGGTTCCCACCTTAACAAGTAGCTACGGAAATTTTGATTTCTCACAAAAAGGTTGTAAAAATCACGGATGACTTAAATATGCTAAAATTGGTTAATTTGAAACAATCATGAATAATAACCTCCTTATTTCAAGCACACAGTGAAATAATAAACTTTACATGATATAGAGTTTCAAAGATAAAACCACAGTAATAATTAATAAAATAAACTAGCTACTAGTGTCCAGGTACTACATCCCTATGGAACTAGCATGGACCCCATGCTTCACTCTAGCTAGCGGCTTTGTCAACGGGTCTGCGACATTCTCGTCCGTCGGAATCTTGCATATTCTGACATCTCCTCTTCCAATGATTTCTTGGATGAGGTGATATTTTCTGAGTACATGTCTCGACTTGTGATGCTCTCTTGGCTCTTTGGCCTGTGCTACAGCACCAGAGTTATCACAGTAAATATCTACGGGTCTAGAGATACTGGTTACAACTCTAAGATCCATGATAAAGTTCCTGAGCCAGACCGTTTCATTTGCTGCGTCTGATACTGCAATGTACTCTGCCTCTGTAGTAGAATCTGCTATGGTATTCTGCTTCGAGCTCTTCCACGAGATCGCTCCTCCATTTAAGGTAAAAACATACCCAGACTGTGATCTAAAATCGTCTCTGTCAGTCTGGAAACTAGCGTCAGTGAAACCTGTGACACTAATTTCATCCTCAGATCCTTCAAAGACCAAGAACATTTCTTTGGTCCGTCTCAAGTATTTGAGAATGTTCTTGACAGCCACCCAATGGGCTTCACCTGGGTTCTGCTGGTATCTGCTCGTAACACTTACTGAGTAAGCAACATCGGGCCTGGTACATAACATTGCATACATGATCGATCCAATTGCAGAAGCATCTGGAATTGACTTCATTTTGTCCTGATCTTGACTAGACACAGGACACTATGCTTTACTTAGCACTATGCCATGTTGCATTGGAATAAATCCTTTCTTGGATTCATCCATCTTGAATCTTTTTAGAATGTTATCAATGTATGTACTTTGACTAAGTCCGATAAGCCGTCTAGATCTATTTCTATAGATCTTTATACCAAGTATATAGGCGGCTTCTCCAAGGTCTTTCATCTGGAAACATTTTCTTAACCAAGCTTTCACTCCTTGCAAGGTTGGTACATTGTTTCCAATAAGTAGAATGTCATTTACATATAAGACCAAGAAGGTTACTATGCTCCCACTGAACTTTCACTTTTGGTAAAACCAAACTCTTTGATTCGCTCATCAAAGTGTAAGTTCCAGCTCCTTGATGCTTGCTTTAATCCATAAATGGATTTTAGCAACTTGCACACCTTATTGGGATTCTTAGGATCTACAAACCCTTCCGGTTATTGCATATAGACATCTTCTGTTAACTTCTCGTTAAGAAAGGTTGTCTTAATATCCATCTGCCAGATCTCATAGTTAAAATACGCTGAGATGGCCATCAGAATCCTAATAGACTTTAGCATTGCTACCGGCGAAAAATTTTCATCATAGTCAATGCCATGAGTTTGTGTGAAACCTTTTGCAACCAGTCTAGCCTTAAAAGTTTGTACATTCCCGTCCATGTCAGTTTTCTTCTTGAAAACCCATTTACGTCCAACAGCCCTACAGTGCTGGAGTAAATCTGTCAACTCCCAAACTTGGTTGTCGTACATGGGTTGCATCTCTGCCTCCATGGCTTCCTGCCATTGTTCAGACTCACTGCCTGATACAGCTTCTCCATAAGATATCGGTTCATTGAAGTCTCCACCATCCTGAGAGACTAGAAATCCAAGATACCTATCTGGTTCTTGCCTTACCCTAGTGGATCTGCGAAGGTCCTGTGTTTGCACTTCCTCAACCGTTTCTGGTTGAGTCTCAACATGTTCTTGTTGAGTGATTGGCTCAACAATTGGTGGAGTAGTATCTTCTTCTACCTCCTGTAGATCTACATCATTTCTGGTATTCTCGAGACTAAGAAACTTATCCTACAGAAATTCTCCATTGCGAGCCACAAAGACCTTGTTCTCGCTAGGATTGTAGAAGTAGTATCCCACAGTAGTCTTGGATAACCTACGAAGATACACTTGTCTGACTTGGGTTTGAGTTTCTCAAAGGTTGGACGTTTGACGTATACCTCTGTAACGCCCCGTTTTCCAAATTAGATTTTTAACTGATTTCGTTAAGTCTTATGTTGTGTAACTTGTTTCGTTATGAGGTGCAGGGGTGGAAGTGTAATTCTCGGAAGTTGGGGGTGTTGTGTAGAGTGTGTATAAGTTCCTTTAGAAGCTTCAATTCCTCCTTGTTGGGGCATTGGACGGTTTGGAGAGAAAGGAGACCAAGGGAAGAGATTGTTGGTGAAATTGGAGAATTGTTGGAGAGTTTGTGTTCAATCGATCATCGGAATTCGATTGTTATCGTATTCCTAATATAAGGTATGTGTTCAATTGTGTTCATATGCTAGTTGTTGGTATTTAAGGGCTAGGGTTATTTTGGGTTTGAGAGTTCAATCAAGTGATGATCAATTAGGGTGTTTTGGGATGTTTAATCATTGTTGATTTGTTGTTAAATGTTTGGGCATGGTTGGGTAGTCATTGATTGAGTTTTATGCTCGAAATCGATGCCGGATTGGAGGTTTTCAGACTTTGGAACGAAATTTCGTCGAAGGTTGTTTATGGTTTATGTAGGGTGCTTCGCGCCGCGAAGAGTAGGCCCTCGCGCCGCAAAGGGCTTCGCGCCGCGAAGCCTGGGTCTTCGCGAACGCGAAGTGTCCTCTGTTTTGAAAATTAAACTTATTATTTTCGGGTTCGGTTGGGGTTTTAGGTTTACAAACCCCTAGGGGATATCAACGCATGATGTTCCGTGAAGTTTGGGAGTATTTGGACTAGCGTAGCTAGTGTTGGGTTTTTGTGGGTATCCTCGGATCAAACTGACTCGAGGATTATCTCAGATCTATCAAACCTTACTGGTTTGATATGTCTCATAGGTTAATCAAACTGATAAAACCTTCGCGATCAGAAACACACTGTTTCTGGTCTAATCATGCGGAAGCGATAAAAGCTAAAAACCCATTAAGCCTAATGATCTTTTAATCGTTATAGTTTTAATCCTATTAGTGGTTTAGATCAATTTACCTGGTTGCTTGAGAATAGATCCACCAATGATCGACCAGCGAACGTCTCTCTAGTAAGACTGTATGAAACCCGAACAAAACTGAGAGTCGACCGGGGGGAGGGGGTCGGCGCCGGTTTTGGAGAGAGAGGGAGGAGGAAACTGAGAACTGGTTTTCTTGATTGAAAAACTTATCTTTTTTCTTTAACCCATAGGCTTTATTTATAAGGAGGAAAAAATACAGTTTGTATGGAATCCAGTTTCCTTATAATAATTATCTCAAATCCTTTCCTTATTTAATTAGCTGGAAAAGAATTTGCATACGATAATTACGATTATATATATTTATCTAATATATATAAACCTTATTAATTAACTATTATATATTTATTTATCTAATAAATATATAATATCCTAATTAATTAATAACCCTCCAACTTTGGCAATTCTGACTGAAATTACCCAACTGATTTATAATACACTATTATAAATTCTAATTCTCCATTTCGGGGTTTCATCTAACTTGTTCGACTTATAGGTCCTCACAGGTGTGACCCTAAGTGTCTCGTAACATTGGATATATAATCACTTGGTTTGTCAACTCTGCACATAACTCCTAACAGACTCCCACTTGTGCAAGTTGGCAATACCACCTTTGATTATACGGACCTAAGGAGGCCCCTAGACAGGCACTTAGGCTGACCAGGTTACAAGAACTCTTATACCCTGACTGGTGATATTAACATTCCGTAAAGAATTGGTATCTATGAAACTACTGTTCATTGATTGGGTATATCTTGGCTTTTCCCTTTGCATCGCGATATTTCATCTATGAGTATGAGCTTGGAAAGTGTCAACTCTAAATACTCAAGATTCTGTTCTCTTGATTATCTGACTTCACTGATAGGTAAACGACAAAGAACTAATCAGTTCGTTTGGGCATGGCCATGCACTTCATCAGTATACTTAGTCAGTCAAGATGGGCCCAGAAATATCTCTCTTCTGAGAAGAGGTGCAAATCCCATCTTGCATACCTGCCTTTAACACCACGGCTTCCGCTGAATCTAGTTACACCCTTTATAGCCACCCTGTTACGGCGTAGCGGTTGAGTGCACTAAGAATTCAGTAGTCCTCATGATATCAAATCAGATACCTCAGGTGATAGGGACAACCACTGTGAGATTTACTTATGACTGTTTCCAAGAAGTAATCTCAACCGCGGATCACGTCCGATATTTGCTACTCTATCAAATATCTGTGCAACTTTTAGTCTACAGCACTTGTAGCTGTTATTCAGCAACTGATCATAACTACCTAAAAGTTCACAATGACTTTAACACCTTATCATGCTCCCACAATGATAAGTTGTCACGGACAGATTTTGAATGAAAAATCGGAGACTGATTTCATTCCTGGATATATTAAAACATGCAAAAATGTGAAGGTGATAAAGAAATCAATCTTGTATAGTCCATATTACACGCTGTAATAATAACAAGATTGAATGTCTTTTCTTTAACAACTTTCATAATGTCTATTTAACGTTTGTTAGATACTGCTCTAAAATAAAGTATCACCTATAATACAAGTCTGTTTATACGATCTACTTGTATCTGCTAATTATTGTTCTGCAAACACCTTATAAGAACAATAACTAGACTTTTATCATATTCCATGAACTTGGAGACCTGGACTAACTTCCAGTTCCTGAATATGTAAAACTGCAACTTTCCTTAGTTGCTGTGTAGATGAATGATTTCTACCTGAAATCAGATTCTATTTGCAATCTTGGCAAATCTACTTAATCTAACACTATAATTATTGATTTCAAAGTCAGTCATGACCTTTGTTTCAAGGATTTTGAAACTTTTATCCTTTTAACTAAAAGGGTAAATTATATCTTATGAATTCTTATCCTGCCTGGATTATGAATTCCGAGATATATCAATAATTGTATCTTTTATTCTTTATCTGAGACTAGATAGAGAATAAATTGGGCTCCCACTTGCTTATATAAAAACTAACTATTACTCAGAATTTTACTATTGACTTAGTCAAAACTTTGATTAGTCAATTCTAATTTTAAGTAATGAACCTTGAGAATTTCCTTTTTATGAAACTCAACTGGATTTGGTCAAATCCTAATTCCAAACCTTGGAATCCTTCTAGTTTCATAAATACTGTTATTAACGCCATCTGAGTTAATATCCTAAATTCTCCTTTTAAAACATTTGAATAAAACTTGATCAAACTTGATTAGTTAATTCTTGAGAATTTCTTTTATAAAACTTAACTGGATTTGGTCAAATCCTAATTCCAGAACTTGGAATCTTTCTAGTTTTATAAATGCTGTTATTAACGCTATCTGAGTTAATATCTTAAATTCTTCCTTTTGATCACAAAACTATTATTCATAAATGTTTTATTCTCAAAACGCATTCCTATAGAATCTCGTGTGTTTTGATAGTTTTTATACAAATTACTTCAACTTCATTAAAGTAATTATAACAGGCATCAACTAGGATCATACAGATATAAGAATATCAGGCACAATCAGATATTTCTATGTCAAGACAATGACTTTTGAAAATAAAACCATGAAATTATAAAATATAATTATCCAGAAATTGTTTAAAACATAAACCCCCAAAAATAACTGTTTTAAAACTATAAATTCAAAAATGTCTTGACTTAAATCATCTCGTACTTAAGATCCTTGGCAACTCCTGGGCACTTCACTTCATTTCTGACCTCCTGCAATAATCATTTGCTCTAGGTATCAGTATACTTGTAAGCTAACAAGTAAGAAGTGACAAAATAAAGCAATCATAAATTTTCTGAGGTTTACATACCTGCTTCATGACGCTTAGGGCAGTTTTGCTTCCAATGACCGATCTCATTGCATATGAAGCAGCGATTCTCGGTCCTAGCTTTGTTTGGCTTAACCTTCTTGCCCTTGCCCTTGCCTTTGCCTTTCTTGGGTGCACTCTGGATGGCCTGGACTGGTCCTTTTCCTTTACTGGTGCTAGCTTGCCCATTCTTCTTTTTAACCCCTCCGTCTTTCACCATCAAGACATCCTTGATCTTGTTCTTGTTCCCCATATTCAGTTCAGCTGTCTTAAGCATGGAGTGTAACTCTGCTACAGTTTTCTCCATGTTATTCATATTGTAATTGACTACGAAGGGCCTGTAGTCTTCTGACAGTGAATTGAGTATGGTGTCTGTTGCTAGCTGCAACGGAACAGGATGACCAAGCCTCTCCAGATGATCTAAGTGCCGTTTCATTTTCATGACATGGTCACTTACTGATGTCCCTTTTACCATCTTGCACTCATTGAATGCTTTGGTGGCATCGTAGCGTTCTGTACGAGCCTGAGTCTGAAACATGTCCCTCAGCTGGCGGATCATGTCATAAGCATTTGTATTTATGAGCCCTGCTTGCAGATCTGGGCTCATAGTTGCTAACATCAGACGGGCGACATCAAGGAGATCATCCGAGTGCTTCTTGTGGGCATTTCTGGCAGCAGCCGGAGCGTTTGCCGGAGGTGCCTCCCCAAGTGGCTCTTCAAGCACATACCACTTTCTCTCATGTCTGAGCACAATCATCAGATTGCGCTCCCAGTCGAGAAAGTTAGAGCCGGTCAACTTATCCTTCTCTAGGATAGAGCGGAGGGAAAGATTGTTAGTGCTGGTAACAGTGCTTGCCATCTACACAAAATAAAACTTTTGGTCTTAGCAACTGTAAATAGACTAATTTCCAATAAAATATCAATAAACCCTTAAATGATCAATTTATTGGACTAGGATCCTTATTTCATACGTCCTGATGTGCGTAATGTTCTTGCTCCACCAGACCCGTATTTATTTCGGTAGGTAAGGACTTTTACCAATCATGTCTAACTGACATGACTCCTAGATCTTTTCGGGACTATGGCAACTACCTGTGCATGTTTTAGTCCCTCTAAGTGCTTTTTGGCCCGGTACCACCCGGTGAACATTATAGTACCAAAACAGATCTCACCATTTTGGGGACCTGATCACTATACTCTGGCCGGTACCACCCGGAGATAATTCGCAGAGTTATGTAACCCCTTCAGCTTCAGTTTGAACACAGACGTTGAATGTGTGATCACTTACAACGCCTATGTACTTTACGCCGAAGGTGCCCCTAGATGGGTTGCACTACTGATCTATGATTTTCGGGGTTTTGAAAAACTTTTATTTCCAGGCTTTTGAAAAACTGATTGTTATAAAGGCTACTTATGTTTTAAACTAACTGTTTCAAACATACACGTAATTTTAAAACCAACTGTTCTAAAATTACTTGCTAATTAAAACCAACTGTTTTACCAGCACACCTAGTTGATTAAAACTAACTGTTTTTGTCAACTTGCCTTTTATATAAAACAATCACCTATAGGTTTTTAAATCAAAAACTATTGTTTTGAAAAGTTTAACGAAACTAAAACCTATACTCCTTTTGTGATATAAACTAGTTTTAAAGTAACAACTCTATTTAAAACTATTAACATGCAAGATATCACAAAAATTAATCAACCATGCAATTAAACAATAATTAATCACATAGTACCTAATTATAGTTTTTGCCAACGTTTCCTAGGGACCAAATAATGACCTATTCTACTAAAAGCTTCAAAACCCGCGTAGCTCCCACTGGCCTCGCCATGTTTTTGTTAGTACTCCGGTAAGTTGAGGAATTTTAGCAGCTCCCACTGGCCTCGTGATCCCGAAAGAATAAAACAAATGTCTATCCTAAGGTCATTATTACATAAGGGGTTGTAAATGGCACGCAGGCCTCCCCGCAAATATGTCAAGGGTCTAGGTTGGCAAAACACTATAATAGATATATATATATATATATATGTAAAATCAAACTGAAATCCATATATCGAGCTCAAGCAATTACGTAAATATATATGCAATATAATAAAAGCAATATAATTACGAGAAATAAAACTGGATCCGTTAAAATTATCTTGTTTCAATTATTGCAAAACTTGGGTTTTATCTGGTCTGTTAAAACAAAAAAACTGTTTTATAAGTCAAAACCATTATTTTAGCTAATCACTTTTATAATAATTTCCTTTTATTAAAAATATATATCAAACTGGTTTTATCAAACGAATTGATCATCTTAAAAAGAGTGAACTTTAAGTGGTTTTGCGCTTGACTGGTTTGATAAAACATTATATAAGATTATTCTAAAATGACTAACTTGGATAACGCAACTAAAAACTGATAAAACCCTTCTTGGGCCATAACTTGGTCCAAGGAACTGGTCTTTGGGCCTAATAAGGGAATTTGGCCCAAAACGGAAAAACCCTAGGCTTGACCCATTCTCAAGGATTAACGTTCATCACCACGCTGGTGGTTTGTTTGTCGAATGGCTATTGTGTAATCATGACGACGGCAGCTAGAATGCCACCGCCGCCACCGTAATTTGTCTCGAGACTGCTAGCCACCACCGGACTGGTGGTCTGGCCGTGGCTATTGAAAAACGCCGCCACCACCACGATGGTGGTTCGGCTTGGTGGTCACGAACACGCCGCCACCACCTCGTTGGTGGTCTGGCTGGGCGTTTGCCACCGTTTGGCGCGGCCGCTTGGCAGCCAACGGTGGTTGTTTCACCACTGCCACCACCGATTGCCATCACTCGCCGTCGCTCTCCACCGATCTGGTGGCGGTTGTTCAAGTGCCGCCGTTCTCCACCACTTGGCGATCGAACAGCCGTCGCCACCGCCTTGGCTCGGCCTTAGGGCAGCCGGCGGTTGGCCTGGTGGTTTAGGGTTAACCGCAAAAGTCGCCACTACTTAGGGGTGCGGTTCGGTGACTTTGACAGCCTCCAAGCGCCGCCACCGCTATGCGCGGCGCGGTGTTCTTGTTTAGCGATGATTTCGGCCGAAAACTACCACCACTGTGGACACCGCCACCCACCACCGCGTTTGCGGTTTTCGGGTGGTTGCGGTGATTGGCTTCGGCCATAGCCGTCGCCACCACCGTTTGCCTTCATCGTCCACCGGCAACAGCAGCAACGAAACACGTCGCCACCATCACCGGTCACCACAGGCAGCAGCAGCAATCGGCCGCCGCCACCGTGGTTTGGTCCATCAACGAACACCACCGACGCCTCCTATCTTGGTCCAGCCTTCGCTTGGTGATCGAACGACCACCGTGGTTTGGCCATTGATCTGAAACCGCCGGCCACCACCACGCTGGTGGTTTGGCCTCGGTTCTGTTATCGTCTACGGCTGTTAGCCGCAACCACCATGCTGGTGATGCGGCGGTGGTCGGACAACCGTAGCCACCACCGATTTGGTGGTGGTTTCTCCGGGTTTTTCGTTTTATAATGAACAAAATCAAAAATCATGTAAACTATAAAATTCAGATTTTTAAACTTTAAAACGCAAGAAACAAATTTTAACGGATCACACATAAATTGATAAATTGATAGACAGATAAAAGCTAAACGATTTATTAACCATGGCTCTGATACCACTGTTGGGTTTTTGTGGGTATCCTCGGATCAAACTGACTCGAGGATTATCTCAGATCTATCAAACCTTACTGGTTTGATATGTCTCATAGGTTAATCAAACTGATAAAACCTTCGCGATCAGAAACACACTGTTTCTGGTCTAATCATGCGGAAGCGATAAAAGCTAAAAACCCATTAAGCCTAATGATCTTTTAATCGTTATAGTTTTAATCCTATTAGTGGTTTAGATCAATTTACCTGGTTGCTTGAGAATAGATCCACCAATGATCGACCAGCGAACGTCTCTCTAGTAAGACTGTATGAAACCCGAACAAAACTGAGAGTCGACCGGGGGGAGGGGGTCGGCGCCGGTTTTGGAGAGAGAGGGAGGAGGAAACTGAGAACTGGTTTTCTTGATTGAAAAACTTATCTTTTTTCCTTAACCCATAGGCTTTATTTATAAGGAGGAAAAAATACAGTTTGTATGGAATCCAGTTTCCTTATAATAATTATCTCAAATCCTTTCCTTATTTAATTAGCTGGAAAAGAATTTGCATACGATAATTACGATTATATATATTTATCTAATATATATAAACCTTATTAATTAACTATTATATATTTATTTATCTAATAAATATATAATATCCTAATTAATTAATAACCCTCCAACTTTGGCAATTCTGACTGAAATTACCCAACTGATTTATAATACACTATTATAAATTCTAATTCTCCATTTCGGGGTTTCATCTAACTTGTTCGACTTATAGGTCCTCACAGGTGTGACCCTCAAGTGTCTCGTAACATTGGATATATAATCACTTGGTTTGTCAACTCTGCACATAATTCCTAACAGCTAGGACATTTCGGGTTTAAGAGTCGGAGTTGCACTTTTGGTCGCTTTTCGGGCCGAGTTTGATATATGTGTTCTTGTACGTGTATTATAGGTGTTTGAGTTCTACGTGTATTCTTATAACCAGTGTGAGATTTCAGACTTCAATACAAGGTGAGTACATTAACCCTTATCGTGGCTCTATGTACGAATTGCATGTGATGCGTATGTGGTTGTGAGACTAGCATGTTTGTGTGATGGCGTACCCATTGTAGTGGTGGTGGCCACCGTGGGTATTGTCCTAGTGTTAAACTGATATCAGTATGTGTGTGGTCCTTACCGGCGTGTACCGTAAGGCCATGGGTGATAGCATGCCTAGTTCTCATATGCGTGGTGGTTTGTATTATATTGTTGTGTGTTTGTGGTTTGTGCTCACAAAGCGAAAGCTTACCCCGTTGTGGTTTTTCCCCTTAGATGCAGGTCCGTCTGGGAAGGACAAAGGAAAGGGAAAAGCTTGAAGTTCCGATCATACTCAAGGCTCAGTTCAATTGGAATTAAAAGATTTATAAACTTAAATTATTTTTTGTTTTGTTTAATACAGTTATATGTGATGAACCTCGTTTGAGGATTTTGACTAATATCTTTTGGTTGGAAACGTAAACCTTCGATTTTATAAAAATTATGTTTATGGACAATTTCCGCTGTAATGGTTACTTTTATTTAATTTCCGTTCGTTGTTCGTTAAATATTGCAATAATTTATTTGAGTTGTTACATCCTCACATCCCCAAATCTTTAGAAAAGACAATTTAGGTTTCTTACCCGTCCATATCTCGTACGGGGTCTTTTCCACCGATTTTGTTGGCACTCTGTTCAGTACATGAGCTGCTGTTTTGAGCGCGTGTACCCAGAATGATACTGGTAGTGTGGAACGACACATCATTGATCGTACCATATCAAGTAAAGTACGATTCCTCCTTTCTGACACACCATTCATCTGAGGTGTATACGGAGGTGTGAGTTGTGAAACAATCCCACATTCCATCAAGTGATTGTCAAATTCCTGACTACGATATTCTCCACCTCGATCTGACCTTAAAAACTTGATCTTTCTGTCAAGTTGGTTTTGTAGTTCATTTTGAAACTCTTTGAATTTCTCAAAAGCTTCAGACTTATGTCTTATGAGATAGATATAACCATACCTGCTGAAATCGTCAGTGAATGTAATGAAGTATCGGTATCCTCCTCTTGCCTCATGGCTGAAAGGACCACACACATCTGTGTGTATTATTCCTAACAACTCACTAGCTCTTTCATTATCCTTATTGAAAGGCTCTTTTGTCATTTTTCCGGACAAACAAGATTCGCAGTTGTTAAATGGTCTGAAATCGAAAGACCCTAGAAGTCCTCTCTTCTGGAGTTGTTCTATGCGTTTCTTGTTTATATGTCCAAGCCGACAATGCCAAAGGTAAGTTTGATCCTCAATTTCTTTGGATCTTTTACTGATATGATATATTTCCTTATTATTTTCTTGCAGATTTAAAACATATAGACCATTTGTGGGAGTTGCTTTGAAATAAAAGATATCATTTTTAAAGCAATAAATCATTTTATAATCATATTTAAAATAAAAACCATGGTCAACCAAAAAATCAAAAGAAATAACATTTTTGATCATTTTGGGAACATAATAACAATTCTCAAGTTCCAACACTAGACCCGAGGGTAAACTAAGATTGTAAGATCTTACGGCTTCAGCTACAAGCATCGTGCCTTCACCAACTCGTAGGTTCGAACGATCCTTCCTCAAGGTCTTACTGAATCCCTGTAAATTGATTGCAAATGTGATTACCACTGCCTGTATCAAGTACCCATGATTCATAAGAAGTGATCAAACAATCTATCATAAAGATACCTGGTGTATTGGGTAAACCAAAGTCCAACCGGTCAATGTCCATCGAGTGAACGCAAATATCTTTGCTACCGCATTATGGGCAACTTAGATCTCCCACCTCGTCAATCCAATCACTGTCCATGAGTCTAGGCGCTGCTGCCGGCTTTGGCTCTAAACTGGCCAAAATATCCTCATGAACTTTTGCCACGTCCATCTTTGGTTCTCCCATGTTCTCACTAGCTGTGACACGTATCTCCTTCGGGAGTGAGAACCACATGAGATACACCAGCTCCTCTTGAACCATCTTGTATCCCAAACGCGACAAACTCTTAAAGAGTCTCCTTATCTCTAGGAGATGATCTTTAACGAACTGACCACTTTCTAGCTTCAGTGAAAAGATTTCCTTCATGATCAGATACTTCCCTCAATTCTTATAGAAACCTACCTAACTTTCTATATCTCTCATGACCTCATGGCAATACTTAACTCTTAAGTCGGCCGAGAATTCGGGCGAAGTAGAGTAAGAGAGAATCGACATCACATCTGATTCGTCAGCCATAAACTTAAAGTACTCTGCAAAATCCTTTTCAGGAGAATTGCACTTAGTCGTGAAACGGGTTTCTCAATCACATATCGCTTACCCTGTGCACTTAAGACGTTGTCAAGATGCATTTTCCAAACTGGAAAATTTTCGCCTGTAAGCTTCCACTTGCCCATGATAAGGCGAAGTGATTCCTCAGGTGAATAAAACGGAATAGCAGTATAAGACATCTACAGAAAAGAATAAAATTCCGATTTAGTTATTTGATTATAAAACTTCTAATAAATTATTACCCTTAAACAAAATTTATTAGACTAGAACCCATATTTCATATATGTTGACAAGCGGTTTGATCACACAAACCGACCTATGCTATTTCTGGTAGGTAACGACTTATACCAATCGCATTTTAAACGAAAACACGACTTCTAGATCGTCGGGACATCGGACATAAAATCCGTGCATATTTAGTCCCTCTAGTGCGGTTTGGCCCGGTACCACCCGGTAAATATTAACACAACCAAATTAGACCGCACCACTTAGGACTGGATGTACTCTGGCCGGTACCACCCGATTATCGCAGAGTCTTTTCACCCCCTTCAGCTTGGGGTTTGAACGCGGGTGTCCAAGGTTTGCAATCTTCGAACCCCCACGTACCTTACGCCAAAGGTGTCCCTAAGTGGGTCACACTTACTGATCTAAAATTCTCGTTAAGGGATTTTAACCAGTTTTTAAAACAAAACCTATTTTAGTACTAATTCGAAAAACACACTGTAATCGAATTCTTTAGGTTTTAAGATTCCAATTTATTAGATTTTTAAAAATATGTTTTATCACAACCACGCAATAATAACGAACTACGCAAGATAAAACGTAAAACTGTGTCATAGCTTTGCCCTTAACTAATGTCAGTCCCGTGAGTCAACATGGAACTGACGGTCTAAATCCTATGTGACTAACAACACACAAGGCATGACATTCCGGCGCTCCCACTGGCTCCGACATCCCTGGTTGCGTCTCCATCGCTCCGTCTTTGTTTAGTAATTTGCAGTAAATTAAATTACAAAAAGAGGGTTGTAAATGGCACGCAGGCCTCCCTTAACCAAACACGCAATAAACAAGCAAAACACAAAACAGGGTCCAGGGCTCGGCTATGACATCAAAAACAACTCACAGGATTTTAAACAAAAAACTCACAGTGACGTTCTAATAATCCTAAACTAATTTTAATAATAGCTTAAAAATTAAATTATTTTTTTTAAGAATCAAATAGATTTTAAAAAATTAAAACAATTTTTTTACCTAGGGTTTAAACCTATCTGGTTAAAATAAACCCTACCATCACGAAATCCTAAAGGATTACAATCCCGTTCAGGTGGTTTACGAATGGTGATATGCGCGAGACCATCGCTTCGAGCATTTCACAACGGCCAAAGCCGCCGTCATCGCCACTTGGTGGATATCGGAAAACCGCCGCACCCCGCCACCGTCAAAACAGCCGGCGACGAGGCCAGCCACCATCACCATCGTCTACCACCACCACCCGCGACCGGCAGTGGCAAACCGCCACCACTGTCGCCTTGGCCGGTGGCCGGCGAACAACAAAAACAACCACCAACACTGCCAGCGACGATGATGGCAATCAAGACGCCACCACCGCCACCAACGTAATCGATCCGCCGCTATTACCCTTAATCGATCGACAACGGTAGCCGATGGGCCACCGTCGCCGTCGATCGATCGAATCGCCACCGCTATCATCATCGACAACGACAACAGCAGCAGATGCCGCCGTTGCCGCCGCCGGCGATCGCGAAAACAGCAGCAGCAGCCGCTTACGCCACCGTTGTGGCCGACGATTAGCAATAACACCACCACCACCCGGCGCAACGACAACAGCCAATCGGGCCATCGTCGTTGCCGTGGTGCGGCATTCGGTCGAATCAAAACCACCACCACCGTCGATCGCGTCACGGTGGTGCGGGGAAGGGTCGGTGCTCGATTGACCACTACCACTGCCGTCGCCCTGGTTGGCCGTCAAGGCAGCCGACGAGCGGCGGTTGGTTCCTTTTCCACAGCTGTATCTTGCTGTGGCTTGCCATGGCTCGCGGCATGGCTCGCGTCGTGGCTCGTGCCGTGGCTTTCCGTGGCTCGCCGTGGCTCGTGCCGTGGCTACTGTCGTGGCTTGCCAACGAGCGGCCTGGTGGTCCGGCCGGCTAACTGCCGCGTTCCACCGCCGTTCGTCGTACTCGTGTGGTTATACAATAAAAATCGAACTTTTAAGCTCAACTAACAAAAAGATACAATTTTTATAAACAAACCACAACAAACAGATCCAAAAACGACAGATCCAAAAATCCAAACACGATAATGGAAGTGGCTCTGATACCACTGTTGGGAATTGATGAGACTTAAAACAATTTACACAGCGGAAAACTTTTCCAATTCCCGAAACAGGAACCAACCAAATCACATATGGATTATCAACTACTAAGGGTTTAAACGATATACCTCAAAATCCCGGAAAGCTCGTGGGGGTACACCGCTACTGCACTACCTCGAGGTTTGCTGCTAGAAAGCCTTTGGATTACCCAGAACACAAATCCACCTGATTTGTGTGTGTGTGTGTGTGTCGATTTCTGGGAGGAGAGAGAGAGGGTTTTTGGCTTTCTTTCTGTCTAAGAAACTAATGAATTGGAAGAATGATTATTCCTTTAGGTTTATCCCATCTTTATAAAACTAAATATGGTAACTACCCAACAACAGAAAGCTCGTTTAATTAAAAGTCTGATTGCTTTTTATTAAACATTACCATATATTAATTCTCTTATTAATATATATTTAATAAATATCTATTCCAATATTTATCCAACCAAATAAATAATAAACTTATTATTTATTTATCTCTTCAATTAATTAATTAAACTAATTAATTAATTCCCACACAATTAGTAAATCCAACTGACCTCTATTCGAGTGTGTAGCAGTGTGACCCACAAGTGCCTTATAACATTGGATATGGTAATCCATGTTACTGTCTTACACATAATCCTTTCATTAGCACCACAGGTCTAGTCCAAGTATAAACTAGACGTGCGTTCTCTTCTTCAAGTAATATTGTGGTAAGACCACGTATCGTATCCACAGGGATTGACGGTATCAAGATTTAGAGAAATGTACTTTTATCTGGTGCAAAGTTAAAAGATTTGATTGTTTTGTTTGGTGAGTTATAACAAGATATTTAAATGACAGATAATAAATATAGATAAATAAATGACAAGTAAATAAATGGTTAATTTAACACATGATAAAAAGATGGGTACGGGTGCAAGCTTTTACCCAAGAGACCGTTTAACAAGATTGCTTAATGTGACCGGTCCGTAAATGACTCCTATATAATTTTCTCCTCTCGAAGCTCCATTATATAAGTTTACTAACTAGTTTTATTATAAAGTTCTACAATTAATATTTCTCCAATTTGTTAATTTTACCAAGTGGACCTTATAGATCCTAGCTCGGTCGAACAAAAGAAGATGCTCGAATATCTTCGTGACACCCGCTTGAGTACACTTTTTGCCTTGGTTCAATTATGCAACGACCCAAATCTCTTTGTGATCATTAAAGGTTGTCTCAAACTCTTTTTGCATCACTCAAGCCGTGTTTCGAACCAGCCTCTCTCGAGGTCTTAGGTCTAACATGAACACTTACAAGTGATCAGCTTGTCCGCGTTGAGATAATGTTCCGACTTAGAATGACCAAACGAGAAAATATTAAAAGATGGAAACACCCAAATTGTCACATTTAGGCCTCTAGACTTTGCTCACACCCGCACCCAAAGGTGGGGTTTAGCTACTGGCCATTAGTAAAGATGAGACAAACAGAATACTGAAAATAAACTGCATTTAAACTTAAAACGATAAACTGTGGGAAGGAAGGTCACCACATTGGCTTGTAGCTACAGTACAGGAATAAAAAGTGCAGAAATTAATTGCTGAAAATTAAACTAAGCTAAAGACTGAAATTCTAAAGAGAATCTAAACTAGAACTGAAGTAAATGAAGGAGAATTCAATGTTGAATGAGATGATTTTGATGCAAGGGGGAAGGCTTCTTATATAGTGAAAAAGTAAGGATAATAACCAAAGGGTTTTTCACCTTTTACTTTTTCAATATTTTAATAATTTTTTTCACACTTCCCTAATGCATCATTCTTTTGAAACAGCCTCTACTTTGCTTCCCATGTTTTTTGTTGAAGAGTTGACTTTCCATAATAAAATATTCCAAGATGTTCTATTCTAGAAACAAGTCCTGCAGATAACCCACTGTGGTGACATCCCCACTTGGTCAGTAAAACTTCAAAATCCAACTTTTTATTTATTTCCTGCCTTAAAGGATGAAAGTGACCAAATAGTGTGTTTTAGGCTTTAAATGGGTGTTTGATGAAGGGTAAGATGAGGAGAAAAGGTATTAAAAAGTGTAAATAACACGAAGAATATGAGAGTTATCACTCACTAAGCATTAGCTTACCCGTTGTTGATTTCCTCTTTTTAGGTAGCAGTTCGAGAACTGATAAAGGCAATGCTCCAGCTTGACTCCAGACGGCTTTTGCTTGAGAATGGAAATAGACATTTAAGTTTTTTAAAACTTATAGTTTATGTCATTAGTTCCTCTAATATGCTCTCAACTTGATCTTTAGTTTTTGATTCAATTTTCTTGATCAAGTGAGGATTTCATGACCAAACATTTTTCCTCATCACCAAATCTTTGTGTTCTTGTTATCTTTACTTTTATCGTACGTTTCTTGAAGGATACTTTCATTAGTTGATTAAGGTCCACATCAGCTTCAAAATGATTTTCTTAAGATCCATTTTCTAGCGTTAACATAGGTCATGGGAAACCACAACGTGACCTGTGAATAACTAAGAATAACATCAAGGTCTTTGAAAGCTTCTTGGATTATTAATGCAACTAGTTTGTATTTTTTTTTTTTTTTTTGTTAGGCCCCTTGTTGGAACTCTCTTTCTTCTTTATAGTTTCTTGAATAATGGTTGATAATGATTCTAGATCAACGATCTTAGTGATATAACAATCGTGTCATTGACCTAATCGTTACCTATTTGTGCATTGATGTGCCAAACCTTCTAACACTTCGACATCATGAACTTCTTTAAATAACAAACCATAGATATTTTTTGTGAGACTATAAAGAGATTACGGCCAGAAAAAATAAACAAGGATTTCCCACACCGTAAAATTATAGCACGAAGTAGAAAATGGAAAAAAATGCACTTCTGGGGGGGGGGGGGGGGGGGGGGGGGGGGGGGGGGGGGGGGGGAATGGGGCAGCTACTATACAAAGGTTGGATTACAACTCAAATAGTGAAAAGGGTTTAATTAGTTATAAATCCTCTATATTAGTAAATAAGTTTTCTTAATTTTGTCATCACCAAAAAGTATTTTAGGTATTTCGTTGCGGTAAAAACTTTTTAATAAAAGATATGCTAAAGTTAATTGTTACATTGTTTAAGAACTTTTAACCAATAATTTAAACCTTAGGGATCACTTATTAAATACTTACCTGGGTAAGTAATTATCGATAAAATTTAATACTATCATTTACTTAACTGATAAGATTTTTAGTTCACAAAAATCATATTGTATGTAATAATTTTTTCGTTAAGCGCTAAACGTGGTAAGATTTTTCACCATTACTTATCGTGTAAGACTTTCGGTTCTTGCCTTAACTCTTACCTCGTGTGATTCTTGACCATTATTATCTTCATCCAGTAAAGTAAAGTAACTTTGTAAGCAAAGTTGGTATATAACCCTTAGTTAAGAACAATTTCAAAGCATGTAAATAACTGTTTATACTTTAATAAGTTTTACTATTTATACATTGTATCATTTAATACTTATAAACAAATTTAAGTTCATAAACTCTTAAAATAAAGTGTTATTGATATTTGTGAATAGTTTCAAAGCTTGATATGTTCATCATACTTTATGATTCTTACGATCTTTTTAAAAGTCGAAAATCTTTTCGGAAACAACATTTCTACCACTTGAATTTTAAGCGTAGGCTATGTACATCATATCCTCTTCTCACTCCCTGTTTTCAGGTAAGATCCATCATGTCTCATTTGTTTTTTTGGCTTGATTTGATTTGTAATTCTTATGAGACAAAATGATGCAACAAA
>CM058047.1:29601353-29612443 GCA_030169165.1 Centaurea solstitialis
TAATTTGTTCCACCAAAATAGGTGGAACAACATGGTACAGAAATGAGGCATAAACTAATATATTACTAGTTAAAACTCGTTTGATATATAATTTCAATATGATATTTGTTTTAGTATTTACCACTACTAATCGTGGCCGCTGCCGGTAGCCACTATCAGCTACCTCCACCTCCTTTTCAACTACAACAACTTTCTCCACCACCTCTACAACTACCATCGATTACCTACCAACACCATCTACCACCTCTACAACTGTCCATCACCACCGCAACCACACCACCATTGTTGGTCACCACCATCACCACCACTACTATCTACCATTTTCACATTCTACACAACCACCGACCACCACCACCACCATCGTCACTTCTAGTATTACTGTCAGCCACCACCATGAACATCAGTTACATAAAAATCTTATATATATGTGTGTGTGTTTTTATATTTATAAAAATTGTGTATTTTTTTATAAATTATATAGTTTACTCTATTTGTGTTAATTATAACTATTATGTGATATATAAATAACTTTTTTGGGGAACTTGTTTAGTTCTGCAATCTAGTACTAGGCGTACCAAACCAAACCAAAACAGACATTTGTTTAGTCAAGTCCACTGTTGTTCCGTCTAATCATGTCCTACTTTTTTGTCCTGTCCAGTTCTGTCTACGTATCAGACGCTACCTAAAAGTTAAAGCTCGCAATTTGATTTTTTCAAATAATAAATATATGTATTAGTTGTTTAACAACTTTCTTACAACTTTTTTTCTCACGATATGTTATCATTTTCTTCAAAAAGAAGCCGACACATTTTTATAGAGGTATCATATAAAATCAACCTAGACCAATCATTATATTCTATTGAAATACAAGGTTCTGAAAAAGAATTCATACATACATGTCTCGTGTTCTAAAAAACAAATCAGTTATTTCTATGAAACCCCAACCAAATCTTCGTATAAATAATTAATATCTTAAAAAATATAAGTTTTTCGATAGTAACATGTATCTAGAGATTCATGTGATAAAATAAAAAAAGAGGTTTTAAAATAAATAAATATATATGTTATAACTCCTCATATTATAATACCATGGACATATTATTAATTAAGTATTGGTGTACTAGGTTAAGTTTCACGTGAGACCTGTGAGACCAACATATTTTACATGAAACTTTACATAAAAATATTTGTGAAAATAAAAAAAATTGAACATTCATAGTAAATATAATGTAAATGTTACGTTTACGGTATTTTTTGATGTCAAAGTTCAATTTTTTTATACCTTCACAGTGTTTCAGTTGTGAAGGTTTTGTTTTTTTTTTTTTTTATCTTGTTTTGGATATTTTTTTACTTCGAAAGTGTTTTTTAGGTCTGAGTATTCGAGTTTTATTTACCTTCACAGTGTTTTTTTACAAAGTTTCATACGTTAGGTATTGGTCTCACGCAGTCTCAGTGAAACAGCTTGGTCTCACGTGAACCTAAGTCTTGGTGTATTATACTTGTATAAATATATAAGGGTTTAAGTCTATAAACGTAACATGGAAATTGCGTTCCTTTAGGAATGGACTCTTTGTGGTAATAGGCCTTTCAAACCAGCTATCTAGTGGTTGTGTAAATGATTTATTTCTCACATAATATTTTTAAGACGAGGCAGTGTGGACCAATATGGGGTACTTGCTGGTTATAAACTTCTTTTTACAAATAAATTAACAAATGTCTGAATATAAAAATGTTGCGAAAGGAATTATTTTTGCTGTTAGAGTTTCACAATGATTATAATTGAACCAATTCTCTAGTAATGATATATTTGAACCTCTCTTCTCTCCAAAGATGCTCCTTTGAAGATTAAATATAGGGGGTTCCATATATTTTTACATAGTGTCAGAGACAAGGTCTACCACTTTAGGACTCAACACTTTAAGGAGATTCGTACTCTCTTGGTCTGTCATCCATCTAACCCTCTCAAGACACTCTAGGACAATAAGGTATCATTTGTTTTTTAAGAGGTTTGAAGTCTGTAGGTGGATGGTGCACCTTTAAAATTTCAGAGCACGATAAGAGATTTTCATAATTTTTCTTAAAATAAAACAAACAATCTTAAATATGCAAATCTTTTAATTTTCAGACTTGAAAGGTTTTACGACGTATTTAAAAAACGACCTTTAAGTGTCTCTCTAGCCACTGGAGGGGTTGTGTTAGAGTTTCACGTTGGTCAGACTTGGACCAATTCTCATTTATACATAAACATTAGAATTTTCTCTCTCCTCAGACCATCCGTAGCGCCAAGCTTGGAACCTTCTGAACTTGATACCATATTAGCATTTAGCGCTACATCAATTTTTTTTCTCTCTCATACCCTCTTTAGTCTTTACCATAAAGTGAAGTATCAGTGACCCTAACTACCCTAATTTTTAATTAATATATTTTATTAATTAAGAGAGAGAGAGGTATGGCTCGTGTGCGGAGACTGGAGGGCCGATCCCGCACGCCTCACTTGGATGAGTCGTAGCGGTGTTCACTGAACCCGCTGAAGTTGGGGCCGAGCCCCTCACCTGAGGGCGTTACGGGTGGCCTCAAATGCTGTTTTGAAGGTCAAATACCAAAGGTCTTACACACTCTTACATTTATATTTAAAACTTATTATAAATAGACACGATTATCATAATTTAAAACACCCGTCACGTCACCATGAAACTTGGTCAAAATTTAAAATAAATCATTTGTTTAATATATATATGTGGTTATGGAAAACTTCTTATTGTGAAAGGTCATAATTTTTATTGAAATGCGTATTTTTTTTTTCTCACACGTCGTTGTGATAACATGTCACTATACAATGTGTGGACATTGATTCTTTTTATAACATCATCTAAAGGCGTACCAGAGCAACTAAACAACTATTAATCATCATTTCTTGTTAACCGTATTCTATCTTTCATTTAACAAAACCCAAGACTAAATCACGTTGGCATTGCATATTAAAAAAAGGAGGAATTCCACAAAATGTAATAGACACTACGTTTGGTCCTATAATTTTCTGGGCCAAATTAATATTATAATTCTCTAAGTGTAACAAAGTTTGATTGGCAATCGTCACGAAATAGGAGTTTTAAGGGGTGATTAGCATTGCTTATTAACTTATTCTATTGTGAATTTGTGATACTAATAACAAGGAGATATTTAGAGGCCGTTTACTTGATACTTACCAGGTATGTGTTTACCGAGTCAATTTACCTCATGGAATGAACATGAAAGGGACTAGAATCTTACCCTGGTAAGAGAGATAGCATGAACCAATTAAGAATCTTACCTGGTATGTAAGATCGACAACTCTTACCCGGTTAAAAGCTTACTAGGTAAATTGTTGCGTACGACACCATTTTGGTAGACTAAAATATTGTTCAATATGGTAGGTGATAGTGTTCAATTTTACCGGTAAGCATTTAGCGGGTAAGTGTTCAAGTAAATGGCCCCATAGTGTTTGGATAGTAAAAAAAGATTAACTTATACCAGTTCGACACCAATAATAAGAAGGCTTTAATAAGTTATTACCTTTTAACTTATTAACTTATTCCAGTGTGGTATGCCGTAATAAGTTATTGTCTTCTAACTTATTTTCTTATTTTTTTTGAAGGGTGTCCTGTATGCCCAGACTAATTGTTGGGTATTAAAGCATACTGTTGCTGAATACTACTGCTAGTACTAAGTTAATGTTGCTGAGCAAGGATGAAAAATAATACTGCTAGTTTGTTGGTTACCACTGCTGAAGGACAAAGGAGAAGTAGTAAGGAGTTACTACTGCTGTTACTACTGCTAGCACAAAGTTACCACTGCTAGTTAGTATTTGAGTATTAGTTAATACTGCTTTTGTTTTACTACTGCTTGTTGGATTACGATATGGAAAAGATCTGAAGAAAGAAGATAAGGCAAAGATGCGGAGATCATGGAGATTTTTGTGAAGATTTACTTTCCTTTGTTCTTATCTTGTAATTGTTGTATTGTGTGTATTATAAAACCATACAAATCATACAATATATTATAAAGCGGAAGCGAAAAACACACACATCTTCCCGAAATCAGGTTACAATCTGAATACAAGTAACAATAATATTAAATACGAGAAGGATTAGAAAGACCTTTCTGACGACTGTGAAGATCCAATAGTAGGAATCTCTCTATCAGGAGCACACCCCAAAACCAGTCACGTAATTAACGAAATATCTTCCTCTCGCCTCTTTATGATCACCAAGTAAACACCACTCTTAATTGAATGTGTTGTATTTTCAAAGCATAACCAAAACACCTTTTGGTGATAGCCGTAAAAATCATCAAGAAAAGTTGATTGGAAAAACACCTTTTGGTGTTCTCTTGTTGGTGGCGTCAGAAGCAAAAAAAAAAGCTTCTGATTTCCTTTTTTTTGTAGCAATCGAAACCAAAGAGATGAGAAAGATATATATTTTAGAATTAGGGTTTTATTATATAATTATTATTATACCTTATTTAGATAATATCAAATATAATCTAAATAAATATCTCTAATAATTATCTAGATTATTAGATCTAATCTAATAATAAGTATGGACTAATTACTAGTTAGTCCTTCTAGTAATTCCAATTAATTAAAACACTTTCAATTAATTACTTGTTAACCCTCTAAAATTATATCTCGTCTTTACGTGACTGAACTTTGTGTGCGACCCAATAGGCCCATGCAATTTTAAGACCATTGCTATTTGTTGTGGTAATGGGCATATCTCCAACAGACTCCCACTTGCACATGTCACACAACTAAATAGTAACAATGACGATGTTCAGTATTTTGCAATACAACATCATCCCTATTTAAGCATGAGGTAAGTCATCTAAGACTCAATTATGCGTTAAGCAGTCCTATAGGTAAGTGATCAAATATCCCTTTGTTACAGATATCCGTGTGAACGTCAGACATGGAACGTGGTCAATCTTCAGATCGTTCACTATTATGTTTCTCGATAAAGATTTGTGGTGACCCAAAGACAGACTACAAGATTAATCCAACATTAATCTAGTCTGAGTATGCATACATTCAGCGTCAGCACCAAATCATCAAGGGGCCCATGGATATCACTTTTATCGCAAGATAAAAGGAACAAATAGTATTGACTACATAGATTTCTTACCCACTAATCACATTACGCCCAACGGTTCCCTTTATAGTCGCCTGTTACGGACAACGTTGGAGAAACATCAAAGCATAACAGACTTTGTGTCAAAAAATCTCATGTATCTTTACTTAAGGATACTAGATATTACCATCTTAGAATTGCTTGTGACATGATCCATGAAGCAATCTCTAAGTGTGGGTCGTTCCAATACTTGATCTCTATCAAGTACATGTGAGTGTACAGTTGCATCTCTATGCTATACCCATCTCTATGGATAATCAACTAACACTCCACACCAGTCTTAATTCACTACTCCCTTCCAATGGAGAACGACTGACTGTGGAAAATTTTGAACTAATTGTTCAAGGAAGTTAATAAACATGCAAAAACAGAACATTAATAATACACCGAATGATAGTAACTGCTCCAAGCATATATTAAGATCTCAATCATAATATCGATACATCATAAAGCAAGTGTATAAGTTCTGAAATTTCAAATCAACTAAAATGACTACAGTTAAGCCACCGTTGTTGAATCTGATACGGTGCTTTTCTTAGAGCTTCTCCTAGAAACTGCTCTATCGTTCAATAAAAACACGAATCCCGACTGCGAGCAAGAATCATCCCTATCGGTTTGGAAACTAGCATCAGTGTAACCCTTTATACTGAGTTCTTCCACACCTCCATAAACCAAGAACATTTCTTTAGTTCGTCTTAAATACTTGAGGATATTCTTTACCGTTGTCCAGTGGTCATTGCCAGGATTGGCCTGATACCGGCTCGTCATGCTCAAAGCACACGACACATCAGGCCTAGTACATATCATGGCATACATGATCGATCCTATAGCCGAGGCATAAGGAATCCGACTCATCCTTTCTAGCTCTGAACTAGAACTAGGACACTGAGCCTTGCTCAGCGCCAAACCATGCTGCATAGGAATGAACCCCTTCTTGGAGTCCTGCATGTTGAATTTCTTCAACACTTTGTCTATGTAGGTACTTTGGCTTAGACCAATAAGACGCCTAGATCTATCTCTATAGATCTTGATGCCCAATATGTATGCTGCATCTCCCATGTCCTTCATAGAAAAACATTTCCCTAGCCAAGTTTTTACACTCTGCAAAATAGGGATATCGTTTCCCATGAGGAGTATGTCATTTACATACAACACAAGGAAGACTACAATGCTCCCACTAGTTCTGACATATACACATGGTTCATCTTCACTTCTCAAAAAACCAAACTCTTTGATTTTCTCATCGAAGCAGATGTTTCAGCTGCGAGAAGCTTACTTAAGTCCATAAATAGACTTTTGAAGCTTACACACTCTATTAGGATGCTCGGACTGTACAAAACCCTCAGGCTGTGTCATATACACATCCTCAGATAGCTTGCCATTAAGGAAAGCGGTTTTTACATCCATCTTCCATATTTCATTGTCATGAAATGCTGTTATGGCAATGAGTATCCTAATAGATTTCAACATAGCCACTGGTGAGAAGGTTTCATCATAGTCTACACCATGTGTTTGCGTGTAGCCCTTCACCACCAATCTGGCTTTGTACGTGTGTACTTTGCCATCCATGTCGGTCTTCTTCTTAAAGACCCATTTATGACCCACTATCTTTTGAATGGGTATATGATCAACCAAGTCCCATACTTGATTATCATACATGGATTGCATCTCGCTTTCCATAGCCTCCTTCCATTTAGCGACCTCAGGGCCCGCCATGGCTTCCTAATAACTGGTAGGCTCATCAAGATCTACCTGTGTATCATCACCATCAGATATAAGTAAATTATATCTTTCTGGTGCATGACGCACTCTATCAGACCTACGAACAGGTGGTGGCTGGATGTCAGATTCCTCAGTAACTCTTTGCTGAGGCTCAACAACTATAGGTTCTACAACCTGTTGTTGAGAACTAGTGCCAACGTTAGTTTCCATGTTGGTTGACTCTTGAATTTCTTCAAGATCAATTTGGCTCCCACTAGTTTCTTTGGACATCAGTTCCCTTTCTCGAAACCATGCCCTTCGAGCAACAAACACTTTGTTCTCCGAAGGTTTATAGAATAAATATCCAAAAGATTTAGTTGGGTATCCAACAAAATAGCACCTCTCTGATCTGGGTTCTAGTTTGTCTTGAGCTTCACGATGTACGTAAGCCTCACAACCCCAGATTTTTAAATATGCAAGTGAGGGAACTTCCCCGCTCCATATTTCATGAGGTGTTTTAGAAACATTTTTCGTTGGTACAAGATTTAGGACCCTTGCAGCTGTTTCTAAGGCATAACCCCAGAAACTGATTGGAAGCGCAGTTCGGCTCATCATGGACCGAACCATATCAAGCAATGTTCGGTTTCTCCTCTCAGCTACACCATTATGTTGCGGTGTCCTGGGAGGAGTAAGTTGTGCAATTATGCCACAACTCCTTAGATGATCTCGGAACTCATGACTAAGATACTCACCACCCCTATCGGATCTGAGAGTCTTAATCTTCCTATTTAGTTGATTCTCTACCTCGTTTTGGAACGTCCTGAACACCTCGATGGTTTCAGACTTATGTTTAATCAAATAAACATATCCATATCTACTGAAGTCATCAGTAAAAGTCACGAAGTATCTCTCGCCGTGTCTAGTAGCTGATCTGAACGGCCCACATACATCAGTATGTACTATGTCCAACAGATCCTTGCCCCGCTCAAAAGTTCCTGTAAACGGTGCCTTCGTCATCTTTCCCAAAAGACAAGATTCACATTCATCATTCGATGTATGGTCGAATGATTCCAAAATCCCATCCGATTGGAGTTTGGCGATGCGTTTCTTGCTAATGTGACCAAGACGACAGTGCCACAGATACGGCTTATCTAAACCATTTTTAGATTGAGTTGATTCAACATTATAAATTGAACTTCGATTGTCTCTAACCATTATACTTGTTTCATAAATTCCATGACATGGGTTAGCTTTAAAATATAGCACATTATTCTTATAAACAAGAATTGATCCATTATCAAACCCAAAGTCAAAACCATCCTTATATAAAGCATAAAAGGAAATAATGTTTCTCGCCATTTCGGCCGAGTAGCAACAATCAATTAAAACCATAGATAATCCAGACGAAAAAGAAAGCTCATAATTTCCTATCACGTCAACCGAAGCAATCTGCTTGTTACCCATGATCAGGTCCAGCTCCCCACGTCTCAGCTTCCTACTTCTTTTTAGTCCCTGCACATTAGTACAAATGTGAGTACCACATCCTGTGTCCAATACCCAGGAATTAGAAGCAGAAGTACTATGGAGTTCAATCATATATGTACCTGAAGTTGATGCTCCATTAGCTTTGAGCTTCTTAAGCTCCTCCAGATACTTAGGACAGTTACGCCTCCAATGTCCTACCTCCTTGCAGTAAAAGCATACAGCATCCTCAGGAGTCTTTGACTGAGGTATATCAGATTGGGCTTTCCCTTGGCCTTTTGTCTTAGGTTTGGGGTTGGGCTGAATAGCCTTTCCCTTCCCCTTGCCTTTCACAGGGGCAACCTTCTTCTTCTTAATACCTCCCTCCCTGATGGCCAAAACTGGAGCAGCGGGCTTGGACTTGGCCATGTTAGACTCTGTAGTCTTAAGCATGCCATGGAGCTCCATTATGGTTTTCTCCAAGTTGTTCATATGATAATTCAGAACGAACGGTCCATATGAACTAGGCAGCGAGCTTAAAATAAAATCCGTTGCAAGCTCCTGACTAATGGGAAAACCTAGACGCTCAAGCTGATCAATGTACGCCTTCATTTTCAGAACATGTACACTGACGCTGCTTCCCGGGGCCATTTTGCATTCTGACAGAGCTTTGACATTGTCATACCGCTCTTGCCTAGCCTGCTGTTGGAACATGTCCTTCAGCTGGTTTATCATATCGTACGCCCCAAGGCTTTCCATACCTCTTTGGAGTTCTGGAACCATGGTCGCCAACATTAGGCAAGCGGTCTCGTTCGATTCAGTCAGACGTTTTTCATACTCTTCCCGAACCGCCCGAGTTGCTCCGGCAGCGGGTGCCGCAGGGAGGGGCTCCTCTATGGCCCTCTGCTTATTTTCCATCCTGAGAACTATTCTCAGGTTTCTAAGCCAGTCCACATAGTTCAAGCCCGTAAGCTTGTCCTTTTCGAGGAGCCCTTTCAAACAGAAGTTTGAAATCGATGAATTCGCGTTGTTTGACATATATCAAAATAGAAAAATTATTTTAGTGATTTGAATTAAATAATCCTCGTTAAAAGAAATTACCCAATTGTTTAAATAAAACAAATTTAATTTAACAAGGCTAAGATCCATATTTCACTCCTAGCCACGATGGGTTTGCCGCGGATCGCAACTAGAAGCTATTTAGGTAGGTAACAATTTACCGATTCCATCTCAATGAAATTCTTAGATCCTTGCGGGATTCATTGACATCCATTATGTCATTTGGCATGTTTAATCCCTTCCACGCTGATCATTTCCCGTGATAGGTTTGCCGTGGATCACGAGTCCAGATTGTAAATCAACCATACTAAGACACATGACATCCGGTCCAAGACTCTCGGATATCGCGAATGTCACAAACATTATCCCTAAAATCTAACCGACGCGTTGTCTTTAGACCTTCCCACGCCGAAAGATTATTAGTTCAAATGCGTGCCTTAAATGGATAGCGTGTGATTTACATTAAAAAACGGGTTTTTGTTTTTCTTAGTTAAAACATTTTTAACCGTTTTATTTTAGCAAATTTTGTTTTAACCATTTTAAAACTATAAAACCAATTTTATTTATTTGCTAAAATCACTCGCAATAATTATTAACTCATTAATAAAACTTTGTTGTGTTTCAAAATATTTTTGAAAAAGGTTATCTAGCATGCAACCTAAACAATAAAATAATAAACACAACCACATTGCAAGTAACGATAATATTTGCCTCAAACCTATGCGTTTTTCCCGCGAGCCACCACGAGAAAAACTTGGTCAAACTAAGGACTAACAACCAAAAGGATGTGCCGGCTCCCACTAAACTCGCCATTTCTTCAATGCTCGATTGGGTCCACGCCAAGACTTCAATCTCCATGAATCTTGTCTGTTGTCATCGGTCTTCTTTTACATTTTGTAATAAAAAAAAAATTTAGTCTATTCTATACTATTTTACAAATACATAGAAAAGAAAACGACTCGCAGGCCGCGCAAAAATTACAACCATTAAAAAAAAACAACCAAACAACAACCAAACATCCAACACATAGGTCTAATCGAGGCAAACTATTACCGGGTCCATACAAACACAAATTTTGTACTAACAAGGCCATGGAGTGCCAAATCCATGTGAAACAATACTTTGATAAAGATTGATAAAACATACAATTTTGGCACTAAAATCAATCCTTGCAAAAGCACACTTTATACTTATGTAAGTATGGTTTCATGCCAAACCATCCAAACATTAAATACACAAGTGAATCAAAGTATTCGGGAAAACATAAACAAATAAATTTCAACAATTGAAATAAGAAATCGTTTCTTTGTCTTTTCTTAAAATTTCGAATCTCTAGTTTTTTCTCAAAACCCTAGAATTCAAAACTTTAATTTTTAATTACTCTAAGTTTTAAAAAAAACAAAACTTTCCCCAAAAGGAAACTTTAATTTTTCAAAACTTCAATTTTATGGTTTAATATACTAGATTTCCAAAATAAGAAACTTTTGTTTCTTAAAAACTAATTTAAAGTTTTAAAACCCTAAACTTCCAAAATCGAAAACTTTATGTTTCAAAACCTTCAAATTAAAGTTTTAAACATCAATTTTCAAAATTGGAAATCTATGTTTTCAAAAACCATAACTTTAAAAGTTTTAGGTTAGAAACCCTAACTTTCAAAACCAAAACTTTTGATTTTGATAAACTCAAAATCATTAGAAAAAACCG
>CM058047.1:29612543-29813835 GCA_030169165.1 Centaurea solstitialis
GCTGCATCATTAATTTGCATTAGACCGAGTGCATATCATACATATACCCCTCTACAACTTGCTTTTGGTCAAGAACCAAATATTTCCCACCTTAGAATTTTTGGATGTGCAATATACGTCCCTATTGCACCACCACAACACACAAAAATGGGTCCTCAAAGAAGGTTGGGAATATATGTTGGATATGAAACGTCTTCTATCATAAGATATCTTGAACTAGGGGTGTGCATGGTTCGGTTTGGTTCGGTTTTGAGGTAAAACCGAAACCAAACCGAAAATTTCGGTTTTTAGAAAAACCAAAACCAAAACCAATCGGTTTTTCGGTTTTTGGTTCGGTTTTCGGTTTTTAATTCGGTTTTTGGTTTTAGGTTTTCGGATTTCAATTTTTTGTCCAAAAATCAAAATCCAAGATCATCAATTCCTGTTTATCGCATCTAAATATTTGAAAGATAGAGTTGGTGTTTTATAGAACTATGACTTCAATTTAATATTCATTAATTTACATTATTAATCGTTATCATCATCATAGAAAATGACTTCAATTTATTATTTGTTTCATCATTTTTTTTAAATAAATGTTTTTTATGTGATGTCAAGTCATTCATGGACTCAAGTAATTATGAGAAGGAGAATGCAAAGGGTAAAATTATTAATTCGTCGAAAACTAAAAGAAAATTATCAGAGAACTGAAGATAAATAAGAACTAATAAACAAGAAAATTATCAGAGAACCGAAGATAAATAAGAACTCAACAAAATCTTCCAGTATTTACTAAATAACTAGGGTAAAACTAAAAGAAGTATTTATTCGGTTCGGTTCGGTTTTTTCGGTTTGGTTTTGAATCCTAAAACCGAACCAAACCGAAAAAGTCGGTTTTTGAAATTTTAAAAACCAAAACCAATGGTTTTGGTATTGGTTCGGTTTTTTCGGTTTGGTTTTTTCGGTTTTTTCGGTTTTGGTTCGGTTTCGGTTTTTTCCTGCTCACCCCTATCTTGAACCACTAACGGGTGATGTTTTTACAGCACGTTTTGCAGATTGTCATTTTAACGAGACAATATTTCCAGCATTAGGGGGAGAAAAGAAGATCAATGAAAAGGATGTTTTGTAGTGTGAACCATCACTGTCGTATCTTGATCCTCGTACGAAACAATGTGAGATGGAAGTGCAAAAGATAATGCATTTGCAAGAAACTGCAAATCAATTACCTGATGCATTTACTGATACAAAAAGAGTGACTAAATCTTATATACCAGCTGAGAGTGACTAAATCTTATATACCAGTTGTGAATGCTCCAACTCGAGTCGATGTCCTAGTTGGACAAACAAATGATAAAGTCACCGAAGAGTCTAAAACACGCCTGAAGCTTGGAAGACCATTGGGCTCTAAAAAACCCCCGAAAAAGAAAAGGAATAGAAATTGCAACTGGTGAAAAGAAAAGTGTTCCTGAAGAAACACAAAATATCAAACTTCCTGCAGAAGTGGATATGAATGATATTAATGAAGAAGTTGCAATCAATTACGGGTATATGGAAAATGTATGGAACAAAAACAAGATGAGAAATATTGATGATATATTCTCTTATGCTGTTACATGTGATGTTTTTGGAAATGATGACCTTGAACCAACATCTGTCATCGAATGTCAAAATAGACAAAATTGGATTAAATGGAAAGACACTATTCAGGTTGAATTAGATTCCCTCAATAAAAGAAAGGTTTTTGGACCTATTGTTCTCACGCCAGAAGCCGTGACACCTGTAGGGAACAGATGGGTTTTCGTACGGAAAAGAAATGAGAAAAACGAAATTATGAGATACAAAGCCAGACTTGTGGCTCAAGGTTTTTCTCAACGACCAGGAATTGATTATGAAGAAACATATTCTCCGGTTATGGATGCTATTACTTTTAGATATTTAATTAGCTTAGCAGTCTCTAAGAATTTAGAGATGCGTCTTATGGATGTTGTTACAGCATACTTATATGGATCACTTGATAGTGATATCTATATGAAAATCCCCGAAGGGTTTAAAATGCCTGAAGCATTAAGTACAAAGCCTAAAGAAATGTATTCTATCAAGTTACAAAGATCTTTATATGGGTTAAAGCAATCTAGACGCATGTGGTATAACTGTTTGAGCGATTACTTGATAAGTAAAGGTTATACAAATAATCTAATTTGTCCATGTGTCTTTATTAAGAAAACAACATCCGGATATGTAATAATAGCTGTCTATGTTGATGATTTGAATATCATTGGGACACATAAAGAAATCAATGAAGTGATTGTGCTTTTAAAGGTAGAATTTGAAATGAAAGACCTTGGAAAAACCAAATATTGTCTTGGTTTACAGATTGAGCACATGCATAACGGGATACTTGTGCATCAATCAAATTAAGTTGAAAAGGTCTTAAAACGTTTCAATATAGACAACGCAAATCCTTTAAGCACTCCAATGGTTGTTAGATCACTCAATGTTGACAAAGATCCATTTCGTCCTTGCGAAGAAAATGAAGAGGTTCTTGGTCCAGAATTACCATACCTTAGTGCAATTGGAGCTCTTATGTATCTTACTAACTGTACTAGACTTGACATTTCTTTTGCAGTAAATCTGTTAGCAAGATTCAGTCTATCCCCCACAAAGAGACATTGGAACGGAATAAAACACATATTCCGATATCTTCGCGGAACTGTTAATTTAGGTCTGTTTTATTCTAACAATGCAAAAGAGGGTTTGCTTGGTTATGCAGATGCAGGTTATTTATATGATCCTCATAAAGCTAGATCTCAAACTGGATATGTCTTCATGAACGGAGGTACTGCTATTTCATGGTGTTCTCAGAAGCAGACACTTGTTGCTACATCTTCAAATCATGCCGAAGTTATTGCACTTCATGAACGGAGGTACTGCTATTTCATGGCGTTCTCAGAAGCAGACACTTGTTGCTACATCTTCAAAATTCGAATAAGGAAATGCCAAATCCCGAGTCGGGATTTGACAATTCCCGAGTCAGGAGTTGTCAAACCCCGAGTCGGGAAACTACATTCCCCGATTCGAAATTCGACCAGATTCCCGAGTCGGGATTTTGACAAATCCCGAGTCAGAACATTACAACACTTAGAAAAATTTAACACAAATTCAAAAACCCGAGTCCTATAAAAATGAGTCGGGAAACTCGAAATCCCGAGTCAGGATATTCAAGTTTCCCAAGTCGGGTAACTTGGAAGATCAAAGGTTCATACCCAAAGCTTGAGTCGGGAAACTCGAAATCCCGAGTCGGGATTTTCAAGTTCCCCGAGTCGGGGTTTATGAATGTATAAAGAAGTCCCGAGTCGGGAAACATGAACGTTCAAGAATCCTGACTCGGGATATATGAATATCCCAAGTCGGGAAACTAAAACTGTTCGGTTTCTCGACTCAAATTAGTCCCAAAACATAAGTTTTAAGCCTAAAAACTATCACAAGTTATTACATTATAGTTCTAAACTAGTTTGCAAGCAAAAACACGACTGATTTAACGTCCGAAAATCCCAATCCAATTCGGGTTTAAAAACCGAAGCTTTAGGCTTCGATTCGAGTAAGAAAACGTAATAGATATGTCGATATGATAGTACCAATGTGTTCGTAATCTTACCGTGAACGTCGAGGAAGAAACGGATCGAAGAACGGAAGTCTAACGAAGCCTCGGTGAACCGAAACGCGATCGGGGAGGAAAGGTGGTGCTTGGCGTCGGAAGTTAGAGAGAGAGAGAGAGTTTGTGAAAAGTGTTTGAAAATGTAACGTCCCGTCTCTTTTCCGAGTCTCGTTTTTCTTTTCTCTTCGTAAATTGTGTTTTTATTATTTAGTTAGATAAGTTAAAATCTTTGTGGGCTTTAATTAAATATTATAGGTGGTACCCAATTAGAAGAATGGGGCCCACATGTCTCCTTAAAACCAACAAGGGGGTAGGGTTAGGGTTATTTAGTTCTTTATAATTGGCTGATTTTTGAGAAAAGGAAAGAAAAGAGAGAGAGGATAGACGAAAGAGAGAGATCGGGAAAGTAGGGGTGTGCATGGTTCGGTTTGGTTCGGTTTTGAGATAAAACCGAAACCAAACCGAAAATTTCGGTTTTTAGAAAAACCAAAATCAAAACCAATCGGTTTTTCGGTTTTTGGTTTTCGGTTTCAAGTTCGGTTTTTGGTTCGGTTTTCGGTTTTTATTTCGGTTTTTGGTTTTTGGTTTTCGAATTTCAATTTTTTTTCAAAAATCAAAATCCAAGATCATCAATTCCTGTTTATCGCATCTAAATGTTTAAAAGATAGAGTTGGTGTTTTATAGAACTATGCTTCCAATTTAATATTGACTAATTTACGTTATTAATCCTTATCATCATCATAGAATGACTTCAATTTATTATTTGTTTCATCATTTTTTTAATATAAATGTTTTCTATGTGATGTCAAGTCATTCATGGACTCAAGTAATTATGAGAAGGGGAATGCAAAGGGTAAGATTAGTAATTCGTCGAAAACTAAAAGAAAATTAGCAGAGCACTGAAGATAAATAGGAACTCATAAACAAGAAAATTATCAGAGAACTGGAGATAAATAAGAACTCAACAAAAATCTTCCAGTATTTACTAAATAACTAGGGTAAAAGTAAAAGAAGTATTTATTCGGTTCGGTTCGGTTTTTTCGGTTTGGTTTTGAATCATAAAACCGAACCAAACCGAAAAAGTCGGTTTTTGAAATTTTAAAAACCAAAACCAATGGTTTTGGTATTGGTTCGGTTTTTTCGGTTTCGGTTTTTTCCTGCTCACCCCTATCCGATTCGTCTACCATGAATCTAAAATACTCAGCAAATTCCTCTTCAGGGGCATTGCTCTTAGGTCGTGACATAGGCTTATTGATCACCTAAAGCTTACCCTAGGCTCTCAAAACATTCTGTAAATGTAACTTCCAAACTGGAAAGTTCTGGCCCGTAAGCTTCCACTTGCCCATAATAAGGCGAAGTGATTCCTCAGGTGAATAAAACGGAATGCTAATTGGAGACATCTACAGAAGAATATGAATTTCAATTTAGTTTATAATTATAAAATTCTAATAAATTATTACCCTTAAAATAAATTTATTAGACTAGAATCCATATTTCACATGTGTCGGGAAGCATGTGATCATGTCAAACCGACTCATGCGATTTATGGTAGGTAAAACTATACCAATCGTATTCTAACTCGAAAATACGACTTCTAGATCGTCGGGACATCGGATATATAGTCCGTGCATATTTAGTCCCTCTAGTGCATTTTGGCCCGGTACCACCCGGTGAATAAATAATTACCAAAATAGATTGCACCACCCGGGACCTGGACAAACTCTGGCCGGTACCACCCGGAGATAATTCGCAGAGTTTTATCACCCTCCAGTTTCGGTTTGAACACGGACGTTCATAGTGTGTGCACTTACAACGCCCTATGTACCTTACACCGGAGGTGCCCCTAAAGTGGGTTGCACTTACTAATCTATGATTTTACAAGGGTCATATATGCCAGTTTTTTTTTTTTTAAACTTTGGATCCAAACACAAACTGTATTTTGTTTCCAATTTTACCTTTTAAAAATATTTAAATTTTAAAAAGCAAATGTTTATATTTAAAAAATTACGTAACTTAAGCAACCATGCAATATAACTGATAAATATAAACAACCACGCAGTTTAAAATTTGTCATAGTTAGAAACCCTTAGCTATTGTCGTTTCGTGAGCCAACACAAAACGACGGTTTCATTCCTAAGGGACAAAACTTCTTGGTGCTCCCACTGGCTCCAAGCTCCATGGTTGACTCCTTGGCTCCGTCTTCAATTCTCGATTACAAAATAATATTACAAATAATCGGGTTGTAAATGGCACGCAGGCCTCCCGTAACCAATAAAAAACATAAGTACAAATAAAAATACAACCACGGGTCAAAGGGTTTGACTATGACAACAAAATCTTGACTAGATTTTACAGAATTAATTAAACGATTAAATCTAATTTAATTAAATCAAATAATTAATTTAGCAATTAACAAAATTAATCCCTAGGGTTCTTAAACCTTATCTGGTTTAGGATAAACCCTTATCAGCTATCGTTTTAATCGAACCGATCTCGATCCGAAAAAACAACCATGTTACCATCAATCCAACTAACGATGGCAGTGACTTGGTGCCACCACCACCGCCGTGGTTCAACATCACCACCGATCACCGCCGGCAACAGCAGCGGTTTAACACCACCGCTGCCGCCGTGGTCGCGCAACAAACGAACCAGCCACCACCACACGCTGTGGTGTGGCCGGCGGTCAATCATCACCGATCACCACTCGGGAAAAACACGATGACGGCAGCAGCAATTGCCACCACCGCCACCGCTCCCGGTGATTGAAACAAACCAGCGCCATCATCATCACCGTACCAACGGCGATAGCAGCGGCGCAAGGCCACCACCATTGCCGTGGTCGGCGAATGAAAACAAAACCAACACCATCGCTCTTGACGACGGTAGCGACAGCCATCGCCGCCGTTCGGTGGTTTGATTAACCGTTCGATCGCCATTGCCACCACAAACACACCGGCGACAGCGGCAGCGTAACGCCACCACCCGCCGCCGTCCGGCTTTTCGATTGATCATAACACAATCGCCGCCACCACCACAAACGGTGGTGTGGCGGTGGATCTGGAGTACGACAGCAGTAATGGCGATCGCCACCACCACCGCCGCCTCCGGTGGACTTATCGAAAAACGCCATCGCCGCCACCACCACAATCGGTGGTGTGGCGGTCGACATGGAGAACGACGACAGCAGTAGTAGCTCCCACCACCACCGCCGCCTCCGGCGTCATCAACGAACATCACCACCGTTGCCATCTCCGGCTTCGGTGGTTCGGACCACAACCCCGTCGCCACCACACGGCTGTGTGGTGGTTGATTAATTTAACAGCCGCCGCGGCCACCAATCGGTGGTGCAGTGGGCCTTGGTGTTACGGCCGGCGGCCACCACCAACTGTGGTGCGACCGTCGGTATCCTCTGGTGGTCCGAAAGCGGTGATTGACCTGGTGGTTTGGCCGGCTAACTGCCGCCGTTCCACCGTCGCTTACCAATTCGTTAGGTTTTTAGAAAAATTCAATTTTTACACAACTTCGATAAAATAAAAAATCAAATTTTTAAACCTAATCAACAAACAATTAAACCTGATCTGTAGGTTTAAGAAGTGGCTCTGATACCACTGTTGGGGAACCGTAGGCACTAACGGTGCGCAGCGGATAACAAAAACGATTCCCAAACCGGGACCCATCTTAAACCATAACAGATACAATCAAAGTGGGTTTGACGGTTTACCTTTTAGTGAATAGACTTCCGGAAAGCTGGCAGGGGGTACACCGCTACTGACACCACGCGAGAGGGTTGCTAGACCACCGTGACTGATCGGAAAAATTCCGACCGATGTGAGAGAGAGAGAGAGAGATCGACGGTTGGGAGAGAGAAAGAGAGAGCGAGAGATTTTCGTAGGATTGATCTACTGATTCATCAAAGCCTTAACCCTTTATTTATAGGATCAGATAAGGCAGTGATTTAACCTGATTATAATTCCTTTCATGATTATCCTTTTAATCAATTCCTTAATTAATTAATACTTTAATTAGTTTACTGATTAATTAAAACTAGTAAATAATTATTTAACTAATAATTATTTAATTCTCTCTTCTCATTTATCTCTTTCACACAAATTCTTAATTAGGTGTGCAGCGGTGTGACCTACTAGTGTCTTATAACATTGGACACGGTAACCCTGTTACTGTCTCGCACATAATCCTAACAGCGACAACGGCAGCCGTGGCCACCATCGCCGCCATGGCCGGCGGCATTATCAACAGCAAACGCCGCCACCATCGTACTGTGGTGCGGCTTTCATTCGCGAAGGACAAACAGCCACTGCCACCGCCTTGGCTCGGCCTTAGGGCAGCCGGCGGTTGGCCTGGTGGTTTGTGGTTCAATCTGATGACAACGGCCAAAGCCGCTGCCACCATCATCACCCTCCTGCCGCCGTCGCTAAGCAACAGCAGCTACCTCCACCACTCACGGTGGTTTTGGCCGAAAAACAGCCGCCGGTCACCACCATCTGTGTTGCCGCCGGCGGTGGTATCACGGTGGTTGCGGTGGTTCAGTTGGCTAACTGCCACCGTTCCACTTTCGATCAAAAATCCAATTTAATAAAAACCTAATGCGTAAAAATCGAATTTTTAATCAAAAACAATACGCAGATAAACCTGATCTGCGGGTTTTGGAAAGTGGCTCTGATACCACTGTTGGGGATCAATGCGTACAGACGCGCAGCGGATAACAAAAAACTGATCCCCAAGAGCCGGATCCAATCCAAACCACACAAATACAATCATAGGGTGTTTTTGAGGGTTACCTTTAATCATGATGATGCATTAACGACATCTTTCATGAACTAGGTTTTCTAAATAAACCTCCTCCTTCCTGAATTCTGTAAACCACCCAAAGAGAGCATAAATTTACTTTATCACAACACTGCTTACGTCTCAATCTTGAGACTCTACTTACAAGCCTTTCCCCATCATAACAAGGGGGTCTAAAATCAACCGCCAAGGCTATACTGTTACATCTAACTCTCAGAACTTTCTTCTACACTTCATTCGATATCCATCATGACCTAGTGAGTCCACGGCCTTCATGTTAAATGACACAATGATTTATGTTATTTTTGTACATTTGAAAATTTCGATGTGCACTATATCACGAAACAACTTAATATACATAGCACAATATTGTCATAAATACATAACTACTCATAGATGATTTCAAGAATCATCCATGCACACCACATGACCTGACACCATCATGCACTGCCACTTGACGCCAATGCATATAACGTGTGTTTAGATAAAAATTTATCATTTGCAAAATACTTAATAAAATTCCTTCGACCAATCGAGTGAAATAACTCTCCTACTCATGGATAGGTATGTTCTGTTTTAGTTTCACTTATAAAAATTTGCAACTAAGTGTTGCCCCCTTTTTTTTAAACAGTTTAAAATTAAAAATGGTTCGATCATGAAAGAGGTCAAACAACTTTAATAATCACTAAGTACAAATCTCTCCGAGGGACAACATAGGTTTGCTAAAAACACGTTTTCCTAAATACCAGCTCTTTTCCATAAGATATGATAAATTCAATGAGAGAAAACGACACATTTCGTTTTAGACAAAAATAAAATACATAGATTTAACTTTCAACATGAAGGCTATTCACTCAGTCATGGTCAACCACTTACATTCCAACAATTCACCAATTAATGTTTTGCTTCTTTCTTCTATCTTGCTCCTATAATTCAGGCTCTCTAGCCCAAAAATTTCCGCGCATCTGATGGAAATCAGTTCACCTTGCTATCACTACACCTTCCCTTAACTCTGACTCTAGCATACCAGCATATCAAATCGTCTTAATTCCTTCATTCACACATATTTCAGCCAATAATTCTGAACAAGTGAGCAATGACTCTAAAAGCTTGCTGGTAGTCTCATTCATTAATGCATATCCTCGCCTCAAATTCACTGATTAACTTTTCTACCTCCATCTGAGGTACTTGCCAATATCTAAAAAAAAATATGGAATCATTTCCACACCATATTCTCTACTTGCTCTAATAGACTGGAAAGTAATTTATGAAAAACTTCCCTTATGTCAGCGCAACCACTTCCTTTAAATCTAAAGCTTCTGAATTCCCTCTACTAGGTAGTCTATCATTCTGACCTTTTATATCCACCTAACTGATTCATAGAACATCACCTCTTGGGATAATTCATCCCTTAAAGCAAATTCTAAACATCACTTGTCGTACATAAAAGAGAAAAGTCTACACTTTTCTTTGATATAACAAACTCACATCATCACTTCTACTTATTCACTTCACATACTATCATACTCTTTACATACTTCTGCTTAACATTCCATCTATAAACAATTTTATCATAACATGCTTCTAATCCCCTTCTTCCCATGACCTCGTTCGGTTCAATAACTCCCTTCATGATTCAGTTAAGTCCTCACAGTACAATGTAATTGCAATGATATGGGCCCTTATATCATTATAATTACATCCTACATGTTTAGTCTATTCATCATCACAAAAGAATCATCTTCCCACACTTGGTTCATTCACATAACACATAGAACGTAGTTTACTACATGTACTTCTAATAATAGCCACTATGCACTAAAGTGTCATAGACTTTAATAAATACTATACTAGCTTCATACACAAACCACCAACATATTCGTGTCATAAGACTTCATAAATCGTCATAACCATCATGGTATAATACATGCATTTGCAAGTGTATCGTTCACATTCATTTCTCAATATCAACATAACATACATGAGCACCTCATTACATGCATATAATTCTAACATAACATCATATTAACTTGTACCATAACACTTCTCATAATAGCATCATAAGTTCAAGACAAGTTTCTAACATTCAATACATCCATACATAGCACCAAACGGTGCCCATACATACATAGGCATAACATGCTTAATCTTTTTCCTCCATAGAGTATAGGGTGCTCACCCCCGTCTTGATGCTCCGGATCGCAGTTCAGCTCTAAATTCCTTTTCTTAAAACAAAATTTCAGTTTCTAAGGTTACTTTGTTTAGAAAACATGAACACTTGGGTTTGAGTTCAAGCAATCACTCCTCGTGAATGTCTGAATCCCTCAAACCAAGGCTCTGATACCAACTTGTGACGTCCACTTTCTAAAAACACCAATTTGACATGAAGTAACCAACAATCATTTGAAAGCGGAAGCTCGTCCAAAACACACTTTTAAAAACTTGATAAATAGTGATCAAGCCAACAATTTAGCAAAATGTAATAAGTAGCGGAAACTCATCCCAACTATAATTATTTGAAACCATTTAAAACATCGTAAAAGTGTAACTGAAATCCATTCATGTTTAGGAAAAACACCAACAAAACTGTTTACACAATTTAACAACGTTTATAAACCGTAATCAAGTAGTTCTTTTAAAACCTTTAACACCATCCTTTCTAATCTTGTCCATTGAGACTGAACTGCGAATCCCGGAACCTCACTTCTTATCCTTTCCCGTACGGGAAGTTGTAACACCCCGTTTTCAGATTTGGAGACTTAACGATGATTGGTAAGCAACTTAACTTGTTTACCTTGTTTTGTAGGAGTTCAGGGACTAGAGTGTTGTTTCTGGAAGTAGGAGGTTTAGTATTTAAAAGAAGTGAAACCCTCATACTGTCTCTTTATTCAGTTTACTCCAGAGATCGACTAAGGGAGAGAGGAGGGCGACGGTTTTGAAGAGAGATGAGGCAAGGGATTCAATTGGAGTCTTGGAATCGAGCAATTGGATGAATAGTTTCGTTTATTGCGTTAAGGTATGAATGCTACACTCGATTATAGTTTAATTGATGTTTTTTTCGAGTTATGGTATGAGTTAGGGCTAGATTTGTGGAAGTGATGATCAATTGATCATCAATTGGTTTGAATTCTATAAAATTAAGTGTCTATAAACGTTAGATTTTGACCATTGATGATGTAGAAACATGATTTTGGCTTGATTTGATCATGAAAACCGTCCTAGAGCAAGAAAAGAGAGAAAAGGGAAATTTTCGGAATTCCCGTCAGAATTGCGCGGCTGTGGGAGATTGGCTCGTTCTCACTCGTTAACCGTCGGATCGTCGTGAAATTTGGACAGCGGCTTCACGACTCATAGTTCTTCGATCTGACCGGAGGGATCGAGCATCGGAGACTCCAGTAAGGAGCAGTAAATGGCAGAAGTGGGCTGATTTTCCAGGAAGTCGTTTTCGGTATTTTGAGGATTTAAGTGTTGTGCGCGTGCGATTCTCGAAGGCAACCGATGGAGAATCAAGTACTGAGTTATAATTACTCATAAGGTATGATTATAAAACCCCTTTAATTGTTGGATTGAGTTTGGTTACGTAGAGTTTGTGAGTTAAGGTTATGGATTGCGAATGATGGCCAATTGATCATTATTCGGAAGTGATGAGTCGAATTTGATGTCGTATAGTTGTGTATAAATGTATGGGGATGACCTATGGTCTTGGTTTTGACATAAATGGGATGACGTTGGATTTGTGGGGTGAAAACCCTCAGCTGTGGTCATGACCCGCGACTGGAAACCAGTCTGCGGGCATCCGCGGGTCAATCGATGGGTAGCCACCCGCGGCCAACCCGCTGATACCGCTGTCCGGACTTTTGAGTTTTCCGTTTGGGTTTCATTTGGGGTTCTTTTGTTCATAGACCCCTAAGGGCTAGTATAATTAGACGTTACATGAAGTTTCGTGGAAGTTGGTCGAGGGTAGCTTGGTTATTTCATGATAGAGAGTCGGGAGTGAGTTTGAGACCCGTTAAGGGCCATGTTTGATATGTGTTGTGCATGTGTTGTTGACTAGGGGATACGAGGTGACCATATCACATGTTTGTGTGGCTTGAGAAGTGTTGGTGTTGCTAACTACTTATCAGGTGAGTTTCACTGTACGTGCTTTATTTTATTGTGAATGTATATATACATAATTTGTGTGTGAGTACTTATATACATGCTTGCTATATGACTTGTATGTGTGCGCACGGTATGTTATAAAAAGGGAACCACATGCCCTTGATGAGTTGTGGGGGCGGACTCGCGTCCTAAGCTGGCGAGAAAAAGGGAACCACATGCCCTTGGTGAGTTGTGGGGGCCGACCCGTGTCCAAACTGACGGGAGAAAGGGAACCACATGCCCTTGGTGAGTTGTGGGGGCCGACCCGTGTCCAAACTGACGGGAGCTTTATGACCTCATGAGGGTCGATTATTGTTGGATTTATTGGTTGGAATTATTGTTGGGTATATTGTCGGGTTTATTTGTTGGAATTATTGTAATGAAAATGTTGAATTGGTATATGATTGTAGTTGTGATTGTGATGGCACCGGTTATGGTATGTGCGTGCATGGTAATGTAAGGTACGTACGGTGCTTGCTCACTAAGCTTATAGCTTACCCTTTAGTTGTTTCCCCTTTTTCCAGGTTCGGGATCGGGTGTGGACTAAGGCAAAGTCCCGCTTTGAGGCTAGCCGCGAGGATGGTTCCGACAAGGGAATTGAATATTTTTCTTAATATAATTATTGGAACATAATTATTTGTAATTAATTACTTGTTGCGGGATAACTGTAATAATTTTATTTATTTAGCGTTTTCCTTAAACGTAAATGTTATTTTATTTTATTTGAAATGGAAAAAAAAAGTGTAGTTTTATTTTTAAAATTATCGGTTACTATTATTTTTGAAATACGGGTGTTATAGAAGTACCTGTCACTAAAAATGGTAAACAACAACGGGTAAGCTTTCGCTTAGTGAGCACACATCTATACCAACGTAACCATACATAGATAATCAAAACACATAGTCATCACATGCATAAAACTTGCTCCCTTGACACTGGTACCAGGCCGCTTAATCCGTAACTTGATCCATTGTCCCCGAAGTAACACATCTTCCCTAGGGGTATTTCTACCACCATAGGTACTATCATATCCATCACATAATCATGTCACATAATCACATATGCATATCAATCACATAGGCATGATCATCATCAATATAGATAGAGTACTCACCTGACAATGTGTTATTCAAACAAGCATGTTCACAAGTGAAAGGTTCGCCACGTACCACCTATAACATATACGTACACATAACACGTATCAACTATTATTTAAATTAATCTTAATAAACGTACCCGAGCCTTAGGCTCCAAACTCAAGGAAAAGCTACTCCAACTCTATCAACTTTTCTACATTATTAACTTAAACAATCCCTTACGGAAAACCCCTTGAGAGAACCCCAAATGGTCGCCGCAAGAAAAAGTCGCAAAAAAATATATATAAACATTCTGCCCAACTCCCCGGCCGGGGAAGAATTCTTCCCGGCCGCGAAAGGAGGCAGATTTCCTTTCTCCATGAGTTTTCAACCCCAAACTCGTGGGTTTTCACTCCAACCCATAAATTCAACCATTCTTTGAGCAAATAAGTGTATACAACCATATCCAAACATTCAATTACATTCTATAACATATAACCATTACAAAACCTCCAATTGGTGATCAATTAATCATAAATTCCCAAACCAATTTAATTGGAACCCTAACTTTCAAAAATCAATTCAATCCAACCAAATACAAGTCTATACTCCATTCTCATACCAATAACCAATAATTATAACATCAATTTGAAGTATAAACAAGTATTTGATGATCAATTGATCATCTCTCCACAAACCCTAGTCCCAACCATAAACTCAATTCTACACAAACATGAATTGGGATCATACCTTATGCAATTCTCGTAGCCACCACTTCAATTGCACCATAGCAACCTCTGAACTTACTTCAATTGCTTTCAATTTCTCCAAGGATTCGCTATCTCTCTCCCTTCTCTTCTCTGGAAACCGTCTAAACAAAACTGAAGGGAAGTTGAGGGCTTTTCTTCTTATACACAAGCCACCACTCAACCCTTGCACTTTCACTTAATACACTTTAGCCCCTAGGCTCCTACAAATACGTTAACTGGGTTAATTAACTAATCTGACCTCGTTAAAACTTAACACGGGAAACGGGGCGTTACATATACAAACTTATATTGGGCAAGTGAAGAAAACAAGATATACTTGTACGGTTCGGTTGTACTTATACACATCTATATATATTTGTTATGGGAGGTTTGAAAAAAACGAAATGTCATGACAAACTAAAAATGTGAGAAGTTGTAGCAAATGTGCCAAAACATAAGAAGTGGTTATAAGATGTTAATACATATTAGGATGAGATGAACTAAGATAATTTCATCAAATTGATTTTATTCTAAAGCATAATTCAAGGAAAGACATGAGATCAAAAGATGGTTTGGATCTAATTTTCACTATAACTCAACTTCTTACACAATCTTTCACCAAATGGCTTTGTTGTTCCCTCCCATCCGCCTAAGATAGTTGTTGCAATTACATTGATTATACGAATATGATTCAATCGGTTTAAAACCTTGTGGAATTGTGGTTACCAAAAATGACAAAGCCTATTAAATCATACTTTTGGTATCAATTCTTCATTAGGGGCTGTTTGGCGGTTGTTGAATGGTTTGGTGTTGGATGATTAAGTGGCCAAAATGATTAAGAGGCTCTTATGATACGAAGCAAAATGATTGAGCATGAAATCAGGACTCTGAATAGTTAAGAAACATCCAAGATGCTAAATCATTCACAAGGTTTTGGAACCATTAAGAGGCAGTCCATTTTTTTGCCAAACAGAATTCACCTCTTAACGATTCAGAGATTGCCTCTTAACAAAACCTTTAAGTGATAAACAAACACCACCTTAGATACGACTTCAATTCCTTTATCATTTTTCAACCATGTGTGATGTGTCATGTAATTTTAAGAATATTATTTACTGGATCAGTTTAAATATATATATATATATATATAAAAGTATATAAAGGAAAGTTCAAATGTGAACCACATTTTAGTTGTGAACGTGAGGACAGCCGAGAGCGCAACACGTGGCGGAGACTAGTCAATAAAGACGGCTTTGAGTGTGGTCCCCCCTTTTAATTCAATGCCCTCCCATGAATCGCGCCTAGTCATCCGCCGTGGAACTGACGTTACGCCTAGTCATCCGCTACGTGTCGCGCTCTCAGCTGTACTCACGTTCACAACCAAAAGGTGGTTCACATTTGAACCCACCCCTATATATATATATACATACAAATAAATGATGCTATTCTGTCTCATCTATTCTTTACACACACAGACATTCACAGATAAAAAACCCCACATGACGAGCAGCAAGAAATATGCAGCAAAACTTCCTTTCATTTTCAACCATCTACTATACCAAAAAAAGAGTTCGAAAACGTTAAAAGCATTTACAATCACAAAACTTTTTGCACTCTCGATTCCCATATCGTTCATTCTATTTAACCAGAAACAGCGATACGTTTCTTCACTCAAAGAATGCATGCAATAAGCATTCCATTGTCTGTTATTAGATTGGATCGTTTTTTGGATCCTCAACTTCAATCAAGTCATCGTAGGACACAGGCACACGAATTCTATCATGAACAGGTCGTTTCTGTGCCTGTTTCTCTTCATCTTGCACTATGGCTTTTGCATCACCACCTTCTGCTACAGAACATGTTTGTTTCTTCTGGATTGGTGCTCTCTTCAAATCTGGATGTTTAAATTGCTTCTGCAAATATAATAATAACCACAAAATCATTATCTCACTCTTTAGAATTTCTCAAATTTAAAGACACCATCAAACAGAACGTAATAGAAACCCAATATATCCCACTCGAAAGTAATAGTATGGTCTGCAAAGAGTAGTTATTGATTACGCGTTTTCGTTTTTATTTAATACCATTAACTCTTTATCCAGTCGACTGTTTGATTGAAAAAAAACCGACAAGTGATTGTCAATGTGCAATGATAAATTACCTCAAACTCCTTCCCCTTTTTCATGATCTCCCTAAAGGCATTCGGATCACGAGCTTTGAGGACGCTCCACAAAATACCACCGCCTGTTTTGTCGCGTCTTCCATCGGCAGTTTTCTGACCACCACAAGACTGGATTGCATCCACCTGTTTACCAATTCATATTCATTAAGGCTTAAGCAATCTCAGATACAAGATCATAAGCACTTGTCAAAATCTTCAAAAGGAAACAACAAACTACAGCCATTTGACATGCCATCAAGATAAATCTAACACAGAGGAGTTTACTCTTTAATAAAACCACATTATTTGGGTGCACTCATAGCTTCCTATCAACACAAATTACATGAAAAGAATTCATGAATAGCAAAGTGAAAGCTATGACTAAGCCTGACCTATTAACCTACGATGAATAGTGAAATTATTAGTTGAAATGAAAAAACTTTCGAGAAATTGCTTAGTGAAAAAAAAGAAAACAACCCCGGAATTCAGGTTTGAGATTCTCCGTAATTCACTATCTGTATGAAGGTGGAAGTATTTTAGAGTAGAAATTGCAGTCCCAAATTCCCAATCAAGAGTCTTCTATTTGGAATTGTGAAAACAAAGTTTCAGAAGTTTGGGGACTGGATTCTCATTGTTCCATTTGTTAATCCACACACATTATCTTTTGGATGTATAAATATTTGTTTGTCTGTATTCGTACCAAGTGATGAAACTGCAAAACATACGCCAAAACAGTTGACATCAATAGGAAATTATGAAGTAATACATCCAGAGCTCAAGGATCCACAGACTGAAAGCGATAAAATGGCTTCTGGAAGAGAAATCTGCGATTGTAGGGAAACAACATTGAGCATCAGAGACTAGGAAACAAATTAATCCATAAAGATCGAACACCAATGCACCTCTAAGCTGTTCCTCTCACCTTCAACCTCTTTTCTTGCTTTTCCAATACCATAGGCTAGATTGTACACAGTCTCACAAGGAAGGACTAAGGCATCATTTGGTAAAAATAAGGTAGCTTATAAGTCAGCTTATAAGTCAGGTACATGTTTGGATGAACCATAAGCTAGCTTTTTGAAAAGCTACTCTGACTAGTGTTTTGGTGACTTATGGGACTTATTAGTATTTGATTCCAAATATACCCTTGCTACGTTTTACACTACCAACTTTTTAACATGTTTTTTTTTGTTAATTTACAGTCATAAGCTACCTTATCGGCTAGTTTTTGCCAAACATAACTTATTCATCAGCTAGCTTATCAGTCATCAGCTACCTTATTAGTCATACGCTAACTTATCGGCTAGTTTGCCAAACATAGCCTAAAATAGGAGACCGAGTAACACAACTTCCACAATTGTCGTTGAATTTTGATAGTCCGTTATCGAAAAAGTGAAGGCCCTATAGATCTAGAACTAACAAAATTTGAAATACTAAACATATTGAAAGTGTCGTATACAAATTTTGGAATATTGAAAGGAAAAAGAACCACCAAAATAAGTGTGATGTATCCTCAAGGTCATCCATATAAAACCCATGTTTTCTATCTATGTGCACAAGTGGTTTATAAGAATGCTACATCTATTAAAAAGAAAAAAGGTTGTAAGTTTGTGAGGTTCCAACTCAAAACCAATTGGCAATGAGTGGAGTAGCCCAGGACCCTTATAAGTACATTACAAGTTCACTTTGTGTCCAATGTGGGACATTGCTCAACACGCCCCCTCACGTGTGGCGTTCTTTCAGCCTAACACGTGGATACTTTGGGTTACGTAGAGTCCGTGCGGCTATTTGACCAACCACGGGTGAACCTTGCTCTGATACCATGTAAGTTTGTGAGGTTCCAACTCAAAACCAATTGGCAATGAGTGGAGTAGCCCAGGACCCTTATAAGCACATTACAAGTTCACATTGTGTCCGATGTGGGACATTGCTCAACAAAGGTTGAGATATCTTATAAAAAGCCACACAAGTTTCACTGCTTCAGAACACAAATCCATACCACGATTCATGCTATTTTTTTCCTTCTTAATAAATGACATTGAAACACTTTATCAAACATTACAAATTTCTCCAGAAAAAAGAATACCTCTTTTACAAGATCACTCAGAGCAGACACACCCAAACAGCCCACTGCAGTCCATACGAGGTAAGACTTCTTTTCTCTCAAACGTCTACAAGTATCTAAAACAAATCTGCATACAAGCCATAAGTTTCAGATTAGCTTTCCTCCATTCATTAGAACAATTAAAATGGTCAAGGCTAATTATCATAATCTGTTCATGTATATCATATTCTAAGATTTATGATCAGCAAAACAATTCAAGATGAAGTCCAAGAAAAGGAAGACCAACTTAAAAACACATGATAGCAAATGAGCAAATGTGTAGGCTTCAACTATTTTTAAAAAACCTAATACCCTCTTTGTCTAAAATCAAGCAATCCAATTTAACTTCAAATGTCATGTTTAACTTCACTTTCGAGTAACATGATTTCACTTATATCTTTTGACATCCATGTATTTGTTATCTATAGTACTTCCATACATTTATATTCTAGTTACTAATACTTCTCTAATATTTAAGTATATACAAATCAGATTCTACATTAGAAGTATCTGTTTGATTTCAGTATTTCACACATTAGAGGAAGATAAAATTTTAAAACAAAGCAAACCATGGCAAACACCTGTTGATGTCTGTGATTTCAGCCCCTGAAGCGCCTTTCTTTTTCTTATTTTTCTTCTTATTTTTACGTTTGCGAGTTTTACTCTGAGGTTCTTGAGCTACTACACCAGCATCAGCATGGCTGCTTTGTCCCAATTCAGCTTGATGATTTTTCTCAACCAACTCTCCTTCTTCTACATCAGCCATCTCAACATCTTCCATATCGTCAACATCTTCCACATCAAGTATGGAATCAAGCAAGCTCTCTTGTCCCTCCATGCGTAATAAGAAACTGCCAAAATTAACAAAGTATTGGGCACATGCAGAAATGTCTAAAATTAACAGTCAAAAGGTGCTCAAGATATGAGGAAAGGTATGCCGTATGCATAAATTATACTATAACAAATTAAGTAATCAACAGTCAAAGTAGATTATAAGAAAATAATGGAATGTTCTGAAAGCCTTCAAACCCAAAAGAATAACAATGCAACCCCAATGGGGCAGCCTACCGGTTAAGGCTTGGTGTTGGGGAAAAAACCCATCCAAGTTCGAATCCGGGGGTGAGCAACCAAGGGCCACTGAGTGTTAATCCCAGGGGAGCATGCTTTTGCTCTCGGTAAAAATTGCCAAGGATGTAGTCTAGCCAAAGTCCAGGTGAACCTTCTAAAAAAAAAGAATAACAATGCCATGGGCAATGCAGCTCTTAGCGTCATCCCTAATGGTCACCTCTTATGAATGTAATTAGAATAAGAAAAAAAAAAACAATATTCTTAATTTGATGATTACACATTCTTGGTAAGCATGTGGCTAGGGGTGTAATCGAGCCGAGTATCACTGAGCTCGAACTCGAACTCGGCACTAAAACTCGAGCTCAAAACTCGACTCGAGCTTGAAATTTCAGGCTCGAGCTCGGCTCGAATCACTACTCGAGTAGCTCGAGCTCGACTCGATTGAAACACAAAATTGAAATAAAAAAGCTATAGATTGAAACATAAAGCCAAACTTAGTACTTCTAACACAATAAGAGAAAAAAAGCCATGAAACAACCATAATAGAGAGAGAAAAAAAAAGAGAACAACAGCAGCAAAAGAAAAGAAATTAAACCTTAGGGAGAGGGAGGCGTGGTCGACGGTGAGGCTGCTTCCGACAGGTGGCGACGGCGGGGCGTGGACGGCGGCGGGGCGTGGCCGGCGGCCGGTCGTGGCCGGCGTGATGGTGGCCGGCGAGTTGATTTTGATCGAGAGGGAGAGGGAGGCTTGATTGTGCTGATGATAGTTAATAGGGTTTGTTTTATTTTAACCGTTTTAAAATACAAGGGGTATATTATTTGTTCACCTGATGTCTGAATGGGACAGCTGAGGTTTGGTGGCTTTCCGATTAAGCACATGGTAGTGCGATTAAACACCTTCAATGTCTGTGCGAATAAGCCGAAAAATCCTATTAAACTCCATTAAGGTTGTGTTTGTTTTTTAGTTTTCAGATCTGAATGGGCTCTTTTGTCTGACTCGGTCAGACCTTAGAGAATTCAGAGTGTTTGTTTTGTTTGAGTTTTCAGGGACACTTAAATCTGAAAATCCTCTAAATCAAAAGGTGGTTTCCCAAACTCTGATTCGCTTAGACGTTCCTCCAGAACCCACTTTCAATCCACCGCCATATCCTTTCAATATTTGTTCCGTCTGTCTTCATCGATTGCTACATCAATCGGCACCCCAGGCCCCAATTCTCATGACAAAAACCATCGCAACTGTCAACATCGGAGCCTCTGTTTCTGCTATGAGTTTTGCTGATCGATTCAATAAAATTTGGAAATCGTACGAGGGTCGGTGAAGAAGAATCTTCCATGGATTTTCTCATAGCTGCATATAATAATCTTTGATTATTTACAAGAAATTGTTTTTAATTGCAAAAAATACCTTTGATCATTTACAAGAAGTTGCTTTGTATCTTTGTTTTGGAAGTACATAATATTTAAGAGGTTTGATAATTTATAAAACAAACAATCGGATTGATTCATATTTCAGATTTCAGTATCACCTTTTAAAATTCAGAAGTGAAATCAGATTTCAGACTTCAGCACCTCTTAAAAAACAAACGACACCTAAGTCGTTAGTAAACAGACCTTTCGAGTTTTTCACTTAGGCCATCATTAGCCGGGTCGGTACCACATCGGTACCACCCCCATACCGGTGGTAACACCGTTGTGGATGAGGGGTATGGTGCCGGTAGTGGTACCGATCGGTACCCCAATGCCGGTTGAAAAAATGTTGCATACCCACCCCCCTCCCCTACCCATCTCTCTCTCTCTCTCTCTCTCTCTCTCCTCTCTCTCCTCTTCATTCACTCTCTCTCTCTTCTTTTTCTATTTTCTTTTTTCAATTAATTTAGAGGGGTATGGTATTGGTATGGTTAAGGATGGATTGGTATGGTGTTGGTAAGGTGTTGGTAAAGCTGATGTGGCGCTGATGTGACAACAAAAATGAGGGGTATGAGGGGTACGGTTAAGGATGGCCTTATAAACCAGGGATATAATCGTAAATTAGTTAACATAAAAGGGTAAAAATGGGTATTTAGCTAGAAGCTCGATTAGGCTCGCGAGCCTGACGAGCCGGGTATTGTAAAACACCCCTCTTTTTAACTTTGTCTCTAAACCGAGGCACACCTAAGGGTGTTACGGACTTTATTTTTATATATAAATTAGGAACACATTTAAGAACAATAACGGAAATGATTAGTATAAAAGATCTTATTCATATAAAACCGTTAGGATGGATCATAGTTACAACACAAAACCTCTAAGCTTCTAAAACACATACTAGTCCATACAAACCAAACCGACATCAAAACCATAACTCGACTAGGTCACGATTTTGGTAGCTTCCTTGAACTATCTACCTCCATCTTCACCTCCAAAGCTTGGAATAGTACTAATCTGCGATACATACTAAATTATTAAGCAAAATTTCCTTAGTGATTCCAAGGTTTACAATAAAATCATATACTCAATTTTAGAGCCTCGTAATAGAAACAAACATGTTAAGATGCTCACGTAAGTCACTTTCGTTTAGATTTCAATTTCCACCGGTGGATGTCACACCTTCCGGTGTATATAAAATAACTTTATCACTAACTTTGTTTCTGTTACTCTTTTATAGGTATATACGATGTTGCTAGAGTGACGTGGCAGCGAGGTCAAGTCTCAAGCCTTACGGTTACGGCGAGATCATGACGTTTCCAAGACGTGCCCCAAGACGACATAATTTCAACTCTGAAACCAAAAGACTTTTTGTTATATTTTCTAAAATCAAACCTTGTAAGAAATATTTAGATTACTATATAATTTCAACCTCTTTTTCTTAATTTCAGGTCATAAATATGATTCTAGATTCTAGAAGATTATTATTTATTTTGTTGTCACCCATAGAATGGTTTGTTGCCTATGGCTATGTAGGGTGGTTTAAACTACATAAAAGTATGATATAAATATAGTATTATCTTTTCCATTGTTTTAAAACAAATAACATTTTATATGCCATTCTGTAATTAGTTTGAGCAACACTATAATTATTACAAGTTTCTACAATTCATATAACTTGATGTTATACATTATGGAGGGTGTTTGTTTGTGCGTTTCAAAACTCCTTTTCTTCTTATCGCGTTCCACATAAGCAGATAAGGAGTTTTGAGGTTTGGGAATGGATTGCAAAAAGCTCCTTATCACGTCTCCAGGAAGTTGAAACGGAGTTTTTGAGAAGTCAGAAGTGACTTATCGCGTTTCAGAACGCCCCCTTCTTCCCTGATACCTCCGATTGAACCTTGCCGGCTCTGATTTCTTCCTTGCCGGCTTTGATTTCTTCACTCGTCGGCTCTGATTTCTACGATCCTTAAGATTTCACTAAATTTGGGCGTCGATTTTGGATTCTTAATTCTATGGTTTCCTGATTTGGGCGTTTGATAAGCAAAAAAGCTAATCCAAACACTTTGATCAAAATTTCTTCTCCAAAACACATAAGTTGATAAGTAGTTCTACCAAAAAGTCCTTGATTATGAAATGCACTCCCAAACAAGCCCATGGTATTATATAATTATAAGATATATATTACGAAGACAACACTATCATTCAACAACATAAATAAGCATTGGTCTTTAACAACAATATGTTTTTATGTTTTTCTAGTTTTTAAATAATGGAGACATTATATAGTTGTTTCGTCCAAGGCATGAAAAACCCTAGCGCCAGCCTTGTGTAGCTTACACCAGAGTTGCTCAAATCTTGCAGGATTATTTGAAAAGCTCCGACCGAATTGAAGACCGGTTACACTAGGTACAAGCGTTGGTCCTATTCATAACCATAATAGCGAGTACAAGACTGGTTACGGGCATTGTGCCCTAACTAGCCCTTATATATAATACAATTCATGAGCTCAAAGTAGCAAAAGGTACTCAAAGCTAAGTCAATTGAAATTTTGCATGAAATAAATGTTTGTGTAATTTGTTTGGATAAACTTCATTTCTTTCACTTCCATGCTTAAATCACTTTTCACTTGTTTCTTTCCTTGGCAAAACTTGAAATAGAGGGGGAATGTCTTCCTAAGGGGGTGTTTGGCATTGCTTTTGAAAACAACTTATTATTACCTTATTTTACTGTGAAAAAGCAAATAAGTTGTTATAAAATATTTGATTTTATTGTGAAAAAACAAATAAGTTGTTATAAAATATTTGGATGAGGTGCTTATGGCTTCCCAAAAAGCTGATAGTCACTATTTGAAAAGGCCAATTATTTTAACTTTTTTGAAAAGAAGATAAGCTAATAAGCGCTTATCACCAAAAGCAATCCCAAACACCCCATAGATCCTCCTAATCCCATACTCTATTTCAAGTAAGATATAAAAAAGAATTGGTTTTTCATTGTTCTTAAATCATGAATTAGAGTTCTTCACTGTTTCATTTTGATACTTGTTCCTTAGGTTTTGTACAAAAATGATGAGCTCCTGTTTGAGCCCATTCATTACTTTAGCTGTCTGCTTGTGAGAATATTATATTACTCTTTAAAAAAGCCTTGAAGGGATAAGACAGGTTTACCATATAACGAGGAGAAATGGTACAAGTTTGACCAATGTGGGGCTCGTATATTTCTATACAGAAACCGAAATGGATAAGCAATTTCTCATTAGAAGGCTAAAAGAGCAAGTCTGCAGATGATCTATTTGTACAAATGGATGATGATATTCTTTACTAATAAAAACAGAGATTCTGCATCAATCATGGTGTCTAGACAAGATAAGTTTAACCTGGGACTTGGTTTGAGTCCAAGATTTGTGGATCCATTCATGGCTAAATAACTGCGGGTTCAAGAAACTACCAACACAGGAGCGGTGGCTGGCTATAATAATAGTAAGAAGAATTTCCTAGAGGTTAAAGGATGGAAAGACGATCTTACACTTTCCCGCCACCCGAACTACTACAAGCTTGATTTGGAAGAACGGTATTGCCGCCAAAATCTCCATCTAAGCTCATTTGCTGGACTTCTTGAGGAGACAAGATCTTGATACACCTTACGCAGTTTACAAACTCCCTGAAATCAAATCAAAACATAATTATGTGACATACCAAGAGAAACATCAAATGGACTAGTTGCAAGTAAGGTTCTATATGGTGTGAATGTCTCTCTTTGTATATATATATATAGTAATAACGTGAGAACTTATATCATACAATATTGTTTCACATAAAGACTAGAATTTAAGATATTGATCAATATATATTTGTTTTACACTTTGATTGTTTCATATGTATTTGGTTCTGAATGTGAAAACTTTCATTTGTATTTTTAGTTTCACAAACATGTAAAATGTTCACAATGTGAAACAAATATATGTTATTCAATATTTTAAATCTAAGCCATAGATGGAAAAAGAATCAGGTGAAATAGCACATAATAAACTTGCTCTCAAGGTTCCCACAATTGTGGTCCTCAAATGATTACCCCCTATATGTGTGTGTGTGTGTGTGTGTGTGCTGGCACATGTATGTCTATGTTTTGTACTATTACTCAATGAGTCTATCATATTGAACAAATTAAATTCATATAAGAAGAACAAGAAAAAATATTGATGTTAAATATATAGGTAACAAAAATTACAATGATCAAAATAATGCGCATTGGGCCAACCGGCCAAGGCATGCCAAGGGGGCTAACAAGGCTTAAGAAACAAGCCTTGTGCCATGACATACCTTTAGAACACCGGTTGCAAGAGGTGATTAACAAAGATGGGCATCTAAAGTTGGTTTTAAGACATTAAAAGCATCTTTAAAAACCATGTTAATTTGCAAATTTAATAGTTCCCAAACATCACAACTGCATTTGAAAGTTGAAAAAGATGGTCACTATGTCATGAAAATTGCAAGTTACCCATAGTCACCATCATAAGTTACAATCGTGATCTACAATTTTATTTATCATGAAACGGTAATTTAAGACGTAAGAAGATTTGACTTACTCCCAAGGGTCATCCCCAACAAGGAGAACATCGTTCTCATGATCCACATAGACAAGTTTCCAGCCAACTTTTTGTCGATCCTCCAGTTGACCCTCAATACCAAACCTTCGAGCCAGGTCTTGCTTAAGCTCGTCATAGCCAGAATATGCAGTAATATCAATTGATCTTCCCACTGCTCCTCGCTTGTAGACCTACATGAATCCAAATAAAAGTTTCGACTTCTGATGTTAACAGTGCACTAAAAAAGAAGATGGAAATGAAATGGTCACCATCAAACCTTGGTATACGTCCGCATTCGCTGAAACTGTTGAGGTGGTGGGGCCCAGACGCCACTATTCAATAAGCTGCTGTCGTTTATGGTCGAATCAATGGAGTTGAAAGTCATATCTGGAACTCCGAAAGACTGAGATGCCATAGATGAAGAGAGTTCGGGTTGAGTGTCTTTGGTGCTCGAAATAATGCCGCCTCCTGAGCTCTGATTATTTTGGAAATCTTTACCAGATCCCATCATTCCTTTTGTGAGCAACATTTCCATGCGGTTGTCCATGTTCATCCCAAATGGAATATCTGCTCTAGAATCATCTTGAACTTCCCCATCTTGAATCGTATCACGAAATGGCAATGCTTGTGAGTTGAAAGAAAGTTGGTTTGAGTTCTGAGGTTGCAAATGAACATCATTCTGCGATAGGCAAACTGAAGTTGCTGATGAAGAACTGTCCAAGTAATCCAACTGGGTTCCAGCAAGATTATGCAAGTATGTCTGTGGAGCTAAAAAACCTTGGTTCTGAATCTTTGAGACATTCACAGAAGGTTTCACATCAACTTTTTGCTGCAATTCTTTAACAAAGTTCCCATTTGCTGATACTGTTTCCAAACCACTGGTGTTCATCAGATGAGCAGAAGCCTGAATTATGTCTTCACCACCCATAGTGTAGGATCGACCATTGATCATCGACGGAACCGTGCTTGGGCAGTTATTTGTTGAGGGTGATGTGGAACACGATGGAACGTCATCACTGATCCCAGATTGACCTCCACCTGCAGTTCCCGTTAATAAACTGCTGCCATTTCTTGAGATCTGATTGGTTGGCATCTGTGTGGGACCAGCCATCTGTCCTGACAACTCCTGTTGCTGATGTTGAAGCTTCGGTTGCTGCTGAGAAAGATGGGAAAATCGAAAATTGGCTTCACTGTTATTTCTTGGCATTTGTTGAGGTAGTGAGGTGATTGGTGTTTGAGATGGCATTTCTGTAATTTGGGTGGTTGGCATTGACCTTGTAAAGCTTTGAGGTGATGCATCTAACAGTGGTTTCTGTTGTTGTTCTTGGGGGTGTTGTCCTTGCTGTGCTAAAAGTGACTGTTGCTGCTGATGAAGCTTCTGTAGAAGTTGAATCTGATTTTCCGGCATCTGTAACTTTTGACTAATTTGTTGATCAGCAAACTGAGATGGCAATGAGATTTTCTGCTGATTTTGAGTAACCGCCATCATCTGCTGCTGCTGCTGTTGTTGTAGCTGAAGGTTTCTCTGGAACTCATGGTTTTGTATCAACTGCTGCTGAAGGAGAGCATTTTGAGATGGAATTTGCGACTGAACTTGGTTCTGAGGCACCGTTTGATTGATCAAAGTTTGCCTAACCGTTTGCTGGGTTAGGTCGGTCAACTGTTGTGGCTGCACCATCATGGCTAATGGGTTTGTGGTGGCAGGTTGAGGTAGCTTTTGTAGCTGATCAAGCTGCAAGGATGACCGTTGATTATTGAACTGCAGGTTGTTCTGTGTAAGCATTTGTGGTCCTCCGTAGTTTTGCAGAACAGGTCCAGCCAAGGGATTCAAGTAGCTCGGTTGGATTTGATTAGCCAGCGATGGACCTTGCTGCATGTTCATCCATTGGACTAAGCTTAGACCAGGATCCTTCATGGACATATCTTCACCAAGCCATGGCATTGTTCTCTTGAATAAATTGTCGATATCCGCAGATTCATCACCTGTCAATTTAGAGGTCAAGTATTACACCAAGTCCAAAAATGTTCTGAAACCCATTGTCAGGTTTTTTCTTTTCTTCTCGTTTTACGTCGTTGACCACTTGAAAGTTTAATTTATGTATGACAAAAGCTTCAAATTCTAATTCTCCTTGTAAAACATTCTGCTCACAAGAAACAAGCCAACATGAAAAAGTTTAAGATGTTAAGGGTGCATTTGGTTGTGGAAAACCATTCTCGTTTTCTTAGAAAACGTTTTCAGAAAATGGAGTTGAGTTTTCATTTTCAGTTTTCTATGAAAATTATAGAAAACGTGTTTGGGTGAAATGGTGGGAGTTTTCATTTTCCATTTTAGAAAATTAGAAAACACGTTTAGATAATATTGGAGAACCACCAAAACAAATTTACATAGAAGTTAGAAAACAGAAAATTTTCATTTTCTTGGAAAACTTCTGAAAACTGAATGAACCAAAAGCGTTTTCAAAATTTTCATTTTCCTTGGAAAACTGAAAAAAGTTCCACAACCAAACGCACCCTAAATGATCTACACGAAAAGCATCAGTTGGTCATCGTACCTAGCATTCCTTGTTGTCTAGGACGTTTTGATTGGTAAAAAGGTGGTGTTGGGCAGATGAAGAAGGGAGCTGTAACAGGTTCGATGTCCCAAATCGAGACACGGTTACGCCTCTCCCCAGCAGTTGCCTCATCCCAGCCAACCTACTCGAGATGATGAAATGATTATGGCGGTAAGCTCTTTAGTTGATGCAAATATGCCAGCAGAAGTAAGATAAAAGCATGCACATTGTAAGATGTGGCTGAGCAAATATACCTGTAAATTACGCCATTGTGAGTTCTTCCATCTTACACCATCAAGATCACTAATACCAGTAATCGTTCCCATATACCTGCAGAATGTACCAACTAAAAGATTTAAGGTTCCAGTAATATATAACTAAAACTTCTAGGCCTCAATCACTTGAAATAAATTACACAACATTATCAAACATGGAGTGATTACAAAACACCCTCGACCATAGCTCAATTTGCAGATTTCGTCTCTTTTGTCTTGACCATCCTTAATGTTGGTGAGCCCATAACGCTCACCTAAACTCCATGATCTATCGTGACAGGAATGGGTGTTAAATGTGCCACATGACAAAATCATTGGCAAAATTGTCAACTCATGTTTCGAATGTCATGCCATCAATCTTTTACTCTGTCCTAGAAAAATGATCAACTTTACAATCTTTGTTCATCATAAAAAGAATCCAATGTAAAATTTCCAACATTAAGATAAATCCGTCGTTGCTAAAAAGTTACTCTTCCAATATCAAGAATTTCGTAGTAATTTTGTTACCTTCTGATTATTCATGTGTAAATTTGTCTTCAAATTCCTTCTAATTTTGAAGTGGACTTTTTGGGACAAATGAAGTATTATTATTTGCTTAGTTTTCATATCGCAATTTCACCCCTGATCGTTAGTCATGTCACATTTTTTACACCCAATTCATCATGGTAGGAGACTGAGAGGCTAAAATCTTGATTCAGAGACCATCAAAGTTAGAAGTCCACTAGTCTAGAGATGATATTAGAAGGTTGAGTGATGTTCTGGTGGATAGTTGCAATTTCTAACAAACAATCTTGTTAGTTAAAAGTAAGAAATAGTTGATGACCATAATTAAAACAATTGAACATTCAATCAGCAGAGGATATGTTGAAAAGTCTTATCAATATTAGACTCTATTACCTTCTTGTTCCCGACTCTTCAGTCTCGAACATCATCCGGAACCGCATGCCAAGAGATATTTGATTACTGCACACTGCTTTGTAGTACTTTGCTAATGGAATCACAAATTCTGATGGACTAGCCCTGTATTCAAAAGAATAAACAAATTTGATGATAAATATTTGGGTTTTCTCAAATAGAAATTTTTTTCATCCTATCCAGTTTAGATACAGACATGTAAATATCTATCTAGTCCCTGCTGATTTGTCCCAGCGGTAGAGATGTGGGTGTAATCCATATGTGTGAGCTCCTAGGTACAAGCATGTGCATATGTGGGATGCATGCGTTGATATACCTCCCCATGATGACCGTGGGACTGGTGCGGTGGAGACCCTCATAGGGTGGCCTCTACACTTTTCTCTATCTATCTATATATATACACATCCGTGTCTTCATAACTATCTATCTATCTATATAATATAGGGTTAGGTTCAAATGTAAACTCAATTTTGGTTGTGAACGTGAGGACGAATCTCAGCCACACATCTTCGGTTATGGTGGACGCGATCACGGAGGATTGACGCGATTCATGGGAGGGTGGAGATTATTAAAGGGTTTAGTTCCCCAAAATATATCCAACTTGTCACCTTTTGCTATTGTATGTATCCAACTTTAAAAATTACCATTTAATACACTAAAGTTTCAAAAACTACCATTTAGTACATTGTGACCTGCTATCAAAGGTCAACAGCCGGTCACCATCTTCTCCGACGACTTTTCCGGCGACCACCATCATCTCCGTCGACTTTTCCGGCCACCACCATTTTCTCCAACGACTTTTCCGGCCACCACCATTTTCTCCGACGACTTTTCCGGCAACCACCATCTTTTCCGACAACTTTTCTGGCGCCTTCTCCAACCACCATGTATAGCCCGTTTCCGACGACTTTTCCAACCACCATGTACAGCCCGTGGGTGGCGGAGAAGATGGGTTCTTGCCGGAAAAAGTCTCGCCGGAAAAAATAGTGGAGTAACCGGTGAATGTGAGTGGTTGCCAAAGGTTCGTCGGAAAAAAATGGTGGAGTAACCGGAAAGTCTCGTCGGAAAATGGGTTCTTGCCGGAAAAAGTCTCGCCGGAAAAATGGTGGAATAACCAGTGACTGTGGGTGGTTGCCAAAGGTTCGTCGGAAAAAATGGTGGAGTAGCCGGAAAGTCTCGTCGGAAAATGGGTTCTTGCCAAAGGTCGCCGGAGAAGATGGGTTATTGCCGGAAAAATCGCCGGAGAAAGTCTCGCCGAAGAAGATGACTGGATGGCCGCAATGACCTGTTACCTATTCAACAAGTTTCCCAATGTACTAAATGGTAGTTTTTGAAACTTTAGTGTATTAAATGGTAATTTTTAAAGTTGGATACATACAATAGCAAAAGGTGACAAGTTGGATACATTTTGGGGAACTAAACCCATTATTAAAGGAGGGGACCCAGTCAAACCCGCCTTTATTGACCGGATGAGTGGCTGAGATTCGTCCTCATGTTCACAACCAAAATTGAGTTCACATTTGAACTTTCCTCATATAATATATATGCAAGTTTGTGCGTATATATAGGGAAACTTCAAAGGAGAACCATAAATATTCAGAGAGCCGTGAGAACCACTATATGCATACATATACATTGATACATGCGCATCATCAAAATATGAATCAATTAGAATGTTCATTAATGTGTATATCTATCTATACAAGTATATATGCGTTAGTGCTTATACTCGCTAAAACTCATATGGTTTATATGCATGGTTCTAATTTCTAAATATATTTATGGTTCCCATTTGAAATTTCCTCTCTCTCCCTCTCTCTCCCTCTCCCTCTCCCTCCCCCTCCCCCTCCCCTCCCCCTCCCCCTCCCCCCCTCTCTCTCTCTCTCTCTATATATATATATATATATATATAGGGTCAGGTTCAAATGTGAACTCATTTTTCATTGTGAACGTGAGGACAACTAGTATCGCGCCACGTGGCAATATTCAGTCTGAATATTCAAGCTTGATTCAGACTAAATAAAGCTTTATTCATACTGAATTAAACATGTATTCAATTTGAATAAAGCATGAATATTCAGACTGAATGAATAAAGCTTAGGCGCCGATTCAAATTGCCATGTGGCGCGATGTTGTTGGTCTTCACGTTCACAATGAAAGATGAGTTCACATTTGAACTTTACTCTCTCTCTCCCTATATATATATATATATTGTGTGTGTGTGTGTGTGTGTGTGGGTCTGGGTGTTATGTATATAACAATGAAGACGATGAACACAGATAGAAGCCAAAATGCCAAATGTTGGCAAACGTGGAGGATTTTTTGTATTAGGTTACGATTCGAGTTACAAGAAATATAAAATAAAAAAATTATATATCCAATGGTATTTACATAACATATCCTAAACCAAGAACAACTACAAAAGTGGAACAACATATATTAGCAATGTGTGTGTTTGTGTGTATAGGGAGGTTCAAGGGAGTAACTGATTTTTTGATAAGGTTCACCTAGGTTTGCCCAGACTACATCCTTGGTAATTTTTGCCGAGAGCTAAAGCATGCTCCCCTGGGATTAATACTCAGTGGCCCCTGGTTGCTCACCCCCGGATTCGAACTTGGGTGGGTTTTTTCCCCAACACCAAGCCTTAACCGGTGTATGCTGCCCCATTGGGGTTAAGGGAGTAACTGATTTGTAATGATGATAAGGGTCAACTTATTAATGGTAACTTCTTTTAAAAATTGAAATGCTACAATTTTCATGTCACATCACAATATGAAACGTCTTGCAATTTGATATCTAAGTCAAGTACCTTGGATTATAGAAGACAGTGAAGGGACTGTTGTTTGCAGCTGCATGGGCAGCAGCCGCCAAAATTCCGATATGCATACTATCACTCGACAAAACTGATGATGATAAATTGGCTGGTTGTCTGTTTGCTCGTCTGATACCCAATAGAAGCTGTTGCTTTTCATCCCTGTTTATTCACTCACGTGTGTTTGACTCATATATCAGAAATTATACATCAAAAAAGCGCACAAACTTTAATATGGTCACGGCATTACCTTATAAACAAGACCGAGTCTCCTGCGAAAAGCCTCTTCCCACTAACAAAGAGACTCCAACCGGTCGTGAGCAAGTGTCGTTTTGGTTGCCCTGAATTCCAAAAAAGGATTTGTTTCATGGAAGCACAAAAAAAAACTTTCTCTGATGACCCAAGAAATCACACCCAAGTTTGGGAATTAAACTTATGACCTCAAGATTATCCCGAGCATGTCTCCCAATCACTTGACCAAGACCAGTGGGGCGGTGTTTTGTTTTTTTGGTTCTATGTTAGTATTTTTTTTTTTTATCTTGGATATGATAAGTTCACTTTATTTTAGAAAGAGCAAGTAGGACTTACCACGATAAATATGACGAAATGTCCATACATTGTCATGTAAATCCCTGGCCACAAGTTCTTGTGCAGGTGGTTGCATGGAAAAATCCTAGGGTGAACAAATAAAACATTGAAGTTTCAGTTTTCATCAATTAACCTTCCTCTTACAAAAATAGAAACAAAGAAACTTCAACTCACAAGAGGAGGGAAAATCTTTTCAGCTGCTCGACGAGGAACAGAAAATCCTCCATGGGTGCTTGTATCACTTGCTGTCAGAGTTTTGCAGAAAAACTCTGTTTGTGGTTTGTGTGCTTTCATCAACAGGTCCGACCTCAATAACGCTTCTTTATCAAACTGCAAACGATTATGTGTTTTAGTTAGCAACCTACATTTGTACCAATTGAAATTCAAAAGTCAAGTCATACAGTTCCATACCGAAGGAACCGGTTGGAGTGTCATCTGAGCATATACTTCATCTGTCTCTGTGTCGGCCTGGAAATTAAAATTTTGAAATAAAGTATATAAATACGTAACATGATACAAAATCAATCTGCCCATTTCTGCACAGAAATCCCCACACAATAACTATTTAAAGCAGTGATTGGCATTTCAGATCACAATGTTTGTCACATCATTTCAAAACATCCAAAAAGATTGTTCTAAAATGCAAAAAGAACATTTCAATGGGAAGTGCATAGCAAAGAAAATACCATAGTGGCCAACTGGAGTGTGTTTTTTTCGCTGCTTTATGGTCGATGGACCTCATTTTGCTATTAGGCAACAGGAATGTTTTTCTTTTCCGTTTTGCATTTTTTTTCATGTATATTGGCTTTTAGAAAAAAAGTTCCAAAATAACTCACATTTAAACAACAAAAGGAAGGAGCATACATGCAATGTGACGTTATGAAGGATGCATAACAATTTTGACTGGAGATTGGGATAGTTCGGAATTTGAGCATCCACATCCTTCTTCATAGAAGCAGCAACCTGAAGACATATTATTAACAGAAATATTATTGGTGTTATTAGGAGCATCTTTCTCAATTATTAGCTGAAACTTCAAAACAAATATTGAAACAACAATGGTAACCATCAAAACATTGAAACAAATATTTGGTCATGCAATATCGGATAGAAATAGAATAGGAAATTACTGATTAAATGTCCTGTGAATATTTTGTAATATTTATTTATGTTATGATCACTTTTTTGTTTATGGCGTTGTATGGGCTGTATATATCGAAGGTAATAGGGAGGTCCAAAGGGCAAGAGAGAGTTATAGAATTACATGGTATTAGATTTTAGGACATATCTTTTCTCCCGCTTAAAATTGTCTGCCCTAACTCTGCCCACCACCATTATTGCTTCTCTAACAGCATCAGACTTGTCGTTTACACGTTTGTAACGATTTGGTCCCTTGCCCTAATGGCAATCCATAATCTTGGTCAACTCTGTAATCAACTAATATTATATACACACACACATATATATATATATATTATGTGTACCAATATAAGACACACAAACCTTGTGGAAACAGCCTGCATGCCCTCCCCCCATGCCACCAACCCCCCCCCCCCCCTGCGCGACCTCCACCTCCGTGGCGTCCACCCACCACTCTTCCCTTCTTCCCATGGCCACACACAGGGACTGTTTATGTCGGTGAACACCATTCACCAATCCATTCCCCCTTCCCGTCCAACGAACACCACCATCACCACCCCATCCATGATTCCACCATCACCATCAGTAACCGCCATCACCACCCCCTCCCCGTCCAGCGTGACTCTCCTGTTCCTGTATAAATTGAGACCCTTAGACCGGCCCACTCCTACGTGCCACCGTGAGTGGACCTACAACCCACCACCTACAACCTTTTAGGTGAAATCATAATAAATATAGAGCCTATCTTTCTTCTCCTTGAAAGAAACCATGTGCATGTATGAGAGAAAGATCGAGTCAGAATAGTGGCGGAAGATGATGAACTGGTTGCAAGTGTGTACATGTGTATTGTGTGACTGTGTTTGCAAAAGTGTGTGCGTTTGACGGGCGGTGTGTGTGTTTTGCAGCGGGTTGGATGTTCAGGGTGAAGATCCTTGTGTATGTTTTTTTTTGGGAAAAGGACTGAGTTGGTGTGTGTGTGTGTATAGAGGTGGGTTCATACGAGAACGATGTCAATTTAAGAAAATGCGAGGACGATTCTCAGCCACACATTTTCGGTTACGGTGGACGCGATCACGGAGGATTGATGCGATTCATGGAGGGTGAATATGATTAAAGGAGGGTGACCCGGTCAAAGCCGCCTTTGGTGACCGGATGAGTGGTTGAGAATCGTCCTCACGTTTTCTTAAAAAGTTATGTTTCTCGCATGAACCTCTCTCTCTCTCTCTCTCTCTCTCTCTATATATATATATATATATATATATATATAGAGAGAGAGAGAGAGAGAGAGAAAGATTCAAATGAAAAGTGTGAAAAAAAATGAGAAGTAGAGAAGTGATCTCCACCACTCATCCGGTCAATAAAGGCGGCTTTGACCGGTTACGGTGGACGCGATCACGGAGAATTGACGCGATTCATGGGAGGGTAGATATTATTAAAGAAGGGGACCCGGTCAAAGCCGCCTTTGTTGACCGGATGAGTGGTGGAGATCGTTTCTCTACTTTTCATTTTTTTAGCACTTCTCATTTGAACCTAATACTATATATATATATATATATATGGATATGGATATGGATATATGTCTGTAGAGCCGGGTTCAAACAAGATTCATTGCCAAATAAGAGAAGAACAATCAAATCCAGGGGCGGAGCCAGAACTTTTAACGAGGGTGATCATTTGTTTCAACTATATTTTTTGCAAGATTGTCAACCATTTTTTAATCGTGTCGAGTGTCTTAGTGTGGTGGATCGTGATTTTAATATAATGAGAGAGAGAGAGAGAGAGAGAGAGGGAGGGAGGGAGGGAGGATCACATGTGAGGAGTCGATCAACATACGAGAAATGTGATAAGTACTTATAATAGAGCAAAATCACATGTGATACATGTTCAGAAGGAACAGCTAGTTAACGCAACCAAGGTCCTACAAAAATTGCACGTACAAACTCCCCTCAACTCAACATTTATGTATCATATGATTTTACTCTAAAATCACATGTTATTTATAGGGTCAGCTTCAAATGTGAACTCAATTTTGGTTGTGAACGTGACGACGAATCTCAACCACACATCTTCGGTTACGGTGGACGCGATCACGGAGGATTGACGTGATTCATGGGAGGGTGGAGATTATTAGAGGAGGAGACCCGGTCAAAGCCACCTTTTATTGACCGGATGAGTGGCTGAGATTTGTCCTCACATTTACAACAAAAAATGAGTTCACATTTAAACTTTTATTTATATATACATGTGTGCGTGAGAGATCGATGAAAATGAAAGGGTTTTTAAGACATCCAAGTGTAAATCGAAATAAGCAACCTCATCTTAGTAAAATAATTTCTTTAATTTCTTAAGACATGGATTTATGTATACTGCTAACTTTTATAAACTAAAATAACAAACTTATATATTAATCATAGACAGAAAAAATAATAGAAGTGGCATGAACTTACCATCACACCATCCTTAAAGAACAATAGCTAACTAATGGCCTTTTTAACTATATATATAAAAATAGTTTTTAAAGGTTGAGGGTGATCCTGGGATCACCCAAGGCCAACATTGGCTCCGCCCCTGATCAAATCCCTAATGATTTTACACAAAAAGCAAGTGTAAAAGCAGTTGTGATTCAAACAGCTTTGGTCGCGACCCGATATCGCGGACAAGTCGTCGCTCACCCTTGCATTTACCGTCTTTCGTAAGCATGTGATTTGACCTTTTTCGTTTTTTCTTATTTTGACCCTGTTTTCATTTGATCCTCCCCCTATGTGTGTGTGTATATTAATTAAATTGTTTACAATCTAATATAGTATCTAAAATATAATACAAAAAAAAATAGATGGAATTGCCCTGGGACTTAACAAGAAAGATAATGGTACTTAGGAGGAACCAACTAGTTACAACTTACAAACATGCAAACAACTAATCTCATTTGGTAAAAGATGAAGTTCAAGGACCACTTTCGTAAAGCCCCCCAAACCACAGGGACCAATGCCGTAACTAACACTTTTTTTTATATTATAATAATTATTTTTGTGTTACTAGTGAGTAGTGACATAAATTCTGGATCCATACTAAATGTGTAGCTTTATATTTAAAGAATTACTACCCTAGATTTCCTAGCTGAATAACCAAACCAAACCAACCCACCATCACACTCGGAGGTAGGGTCTTGGGAGGGTGGAGTATACTAAGAGTAAAGCAATTGTTTTTGTGAAGACCACGGCTTGCTAAGAAGTGTGTATGGAGAACATTGACCTAGAAATTTCAAAAGGCTTGCCAAAATGTTTCAGCAAACTTTTGAAACGACGAATTTTCGAAAGAATAAGCAAGGCTAGATAAGAATATCCAACATATAGAAAGAATTGAGTACATAGCATAGAAATGGTAGGAGACACCACACAACTCCTTATCTAACAAATGGTGAAAAAATCTATACTCCTTGGTACACTTAAATTGCAACGTTTGACGCTTACATTACTATTAGCTAAAGATATCCAAATTACCACACAATTGGAATCTTGTGAGCTAAAATCACCAGGAGCAATAATTTCCATGATTGTGCACAACTAAGTAAGGCCTAAAAATGCACTTAAAATTATTTGATTTTGGACCAAAATGAAATAATTTGCAGCGATAATGGGGAATTAGATAATAATGAGCTAGTAGATAATTGTGATTTGTGACATTGCAGAACTTGATTTTCAGAAAGAAAAGGCAAGTGGTCCCTACAAGGAAGCATATCATATAATATTTTGGCAGCTTTTGCATCATAAAAAAGGCCAAAAGAAATCAAAACTCCCATTAGCTCTAGCTGAACCTATGGTAGTAAAGACCACGTAAAAGTAACAGAGAAGAGAGTTCCATCTCACCAACCATCACCATATCATGTGCATTCTAGCGCACCTAGCATTAATTATATCCCTTTGTAATAATTGAATATATTTATTCATCTGAAAAAATATATTCATTACATTTATGTATATATTCATCATTTTACATATGTGTGTGCCTATTACTTATTGTCTAAATTGACATCTTTTTGACAAAATTAACCCTTAAAAGGTTCTAACATAATACTATATTTTTACAAGGGCAAGCGTGTGAATTCCTTTTTTGGCCCCAAAAAGAGTTTGTTGGGAAAAAAGATATCAGAACGTAAGAAAGATAACTAAATAAATAACTTTTATAAGAAAGGTAATATAAACTTACCCAAATTTTATTCCATTGTACAATCAAATATTCTTTCCTCTAATATCATTAATTTTGCAATGCCAGTACCAACTACCTACTGTACAATTATTCTAAAAACTGATATGGTTCTTGCTTTCCCTTTTTTTTGCCTTAAATAATGGCCCAGTCCAACCTGTCCAGCCAAAATGCTAGTGCTAAATCATCATCCTCCACCACACAAATTTTATAGCAACTTATTCATTAAGTTTTACTTCCAGAATAATATTGCTTAACCTAGTTGTACATCATGCATAAACAGTTGTATAGTGCCTATATTTATCTATGGAAGAATTTTGTTGATATGAAAGCTTATCAAAAGCATCAAGTAATTGAAAATGATGTAAACCTAGGAATTTGTTCAACAATCGGCGCACGTTAGTCTGTATCAGCGCAAGATAGCATAAAATCAAAAAAAGCGAGAAGGAAACCTGTTCACTGTGGCCTTGGGGGAAATAGACGACGTGAGTCCCGGCCGCCGGTAAGTTGACCAGAGGTCCGGCGCAGGCCTGCCATAGCTCCTGATTTATTATCCGGCTATTCTCTCCACCTATAACACGATTGATTCAAAAGGCATTTCTTAACAAATTACTATTAAAACAACCTAATCGATCGGAGTTTTCTCTAAAATTTCTGGAGAACCTAATTGCAATTGCTCGATGAATTGGTAGTATAATCATCTAAGTTCAACTAGAATTTTACAAATAAACAACAATAATAGCTTATGGAGAGGATAACGAACTGACCTTCGCCGGTATTCGCCGTTGTTAAAGTAGATCCAGAACTGTTTGCCGGCATCTTCTTCATTCGATTCAAATCACCGGCCGGCCGACGTACTACTCTTATTATAGATTCATCGTTGTTTTTCGATCGCTATAAATCAGATCAAACAGATGTTTGACCAGCTGTGTAAACCTAGTTGACCGGCGGTGTTCGCCGGCGAAACACGCCGGAAACGAAAAAACAAACTAAAAAAATTAAAACAGAGTTGCCGGAAAAGATGACCGGAGACACTTTAATAAAGGAGAGACGAAATGCTGCACCTTTGCTTTGCCTCCTCCAATCTCTCTCTCTCTCTCTAAAAAAAACTTTCTGTATGTATATATCTGAATCTATCTTTCTCTCTCTAAAAACTTTCTATATGTATATTATATATCTGAATCTATATTTATGTCTCTGAAATTATCTGTATGTATATGTCTGAATTATATATATCTCTCTTTCTTCTGTGTCTGAAAGCAATCTTTCTCTCTCTACACACAAAGGGGAGACTTGCCAAAGAAAGGGAAAAGGGGATGGAAAGTTTGACCAGGATGAGGTTATTACAGTAATTGACCCCCTAGTTAATTAATACTAATCAAAGCATCCACTTCATTAACTTTTAGGTTACTCTATATTCTGTATTTTATTAAAACAAAAGTTCCTTTTTATTAAAGTAAATTACACGTGCTTCATCGTTTGTAATTGATTATTTATTAAAGATCTTCTTTTTATCGTATTACATATTATAAGCTATTTTTTACCAAACATAATTTATTTATAAGTTAGATTATTAGCTACTAGCTAGTTTATCAATTACCAGCTAGCTTATCAGCTAGTTTGTCAAATATAATCTTAGAGTTTTTTTTCAATTATACCCTTATTAATATTAATTATTATATCTCAATATACCTCTTTTGATCATTTTACATACTCATAAGTTGGTTATTGACAAACATAATTTGTTCATAAACTAGCTTATCGGCTACTAGATAACTTATCAGTTAACAAGTAGTTTATCAGCTATTCCCTTTGGCTATATAATCGTGTGGTTTTCGGGAATTTAAAACCGGATTTCCTCCATAAATTCTCCGATCTAAATGGTAGAGAAGTTTTCATATTTATACCTTTTCTTGTTGGAGTTGTTTGGATGGGTGTTTACCCCAAAGTGTTCCCGGACTGCATGCATACATCCGTAAGTAACTTAGTGCAACATGGAAAATTTCATTGAGAGGAATCAGCAAAGAAAAGAAAAAGGGTCAACATCTTAATGTGTATTTGAGAGATTGTCCTCGGGCTGGTGAGTTTTCACCGAGCTCGTCGCTTGAGTCTATAGGCTACCTCTTCTATCTGCTTTTCTACAAGGTTGACTTTCTTCTTCCTTCAGACCGGGCCAAGCCTTTAGGTTGTTTAAGTAGGTTTAGGCTAGGTCGTTGCGCTCCTGCCACCTCTTGGCAAAGTAGGCTGCTGGGAAAGCCCCCTCCTGTCGCAATGGTGTGGGGCGTCAGAGGCTGTTGCCCCGTGGCCAACTCGAAGGGGCTGAAGTTCGACGCAGAAAAAAAGGTTGAATGAGAGGGCGATGAAAAAAGCGATCCCCGCGGAGAGACCTTTATGAATTAAAAATAAAGAGACAGCGCGCCCCCCCTAAAAGAACGGGAGGGCCCCCGCCTTCAGACAAAGAAGGTAAAGGCCGAAGAAAATGAACAAGATAAGAAGAACGGACCAAATCCTGGGGTCTAATCCACGCCTTCGCCTTCCTGCCTTTCCCGCAGGAACATCCACAATAGAGCCAGTGCGCTTGACAAGATCTCCTTCTTTTATAGCAGTATCACTACCAAAGACAACAATCCCTACATTCTCATTCTCAAGATTCAAGGCTATTCCTTTCACACCGCTGGCAAATTCAACCATTTCCCCAGCTTGAATCTCGTTCAACCCATAAACACGTGCAATCCCATCTCCAACTGAGACCACTCGACCAATCTCATCCACTTGAAAATTCGTGTAAAAGTTGCTAATTCTACTTTCTAATAGAGTCGTTAGTTCAGCAGCTCTCGGAGAGAATTCCATGATTCTATTTATTTTGATATATAAAGGGGAATACCGCTTTTTCAAAGAGCTCTATTTTCGAACAGATTTGCCCTATGCGCTAGAGGCCTCTTAGGGGATATCCCCAAGGAAAACCTTTAATCTAAGGAAAGAAAGCGGTGAAGACTATATCCTTCCACCCAAATCTCACACACTTCATACTAAGGTGCTATACTATAGGATTTCAATCGGATACCAATTGCTTGGATGCGTTTGAAGCCTCGAGATGACTTGCAGAAAAAAAGCTTTCTAGGTTTGTCTTCTGTCTCCGTAACAAATGGTCCATTTATTGATGGGCGAACGACGGGGATTGAACCCGCGCGTGGTGGATTCACAATCCACTGCCTTGATCCACTTGGCTACATCCGCCCCTACCCCCGCACAAGTTTCAGTCTCTATCTACGGTCAGATCCTTTCTGAACTCCCCTATGACCGCTATCAAAGAGAAGCTTTTTCCTATACTATAGTTGCAAGTCTATTGTTCTCTTTCCGAATTAGGTGAAACAAAGCTTCAAACAAAGAGGTTGGGCTGTTCACTTCATTGATTTGACTTCACTTTACTTAAGATTAAAGAGAGGGGCCGGGCGGGCAGTTAGGCTCATTTAGTAGACAGCGAGCGAGCAGCAAGCACCTACTCTTATCAAAATGAAAAGCAGCAAGCTGAACTTGAATTGAAGAAGCGAGCCTCTATCAGAGAAAGGAAAGTCGTTGCGCGTTAGCGCATCCGTTCTATCAGCAAACTTATCAGTTAGTTTACCAAACATAGGCGTATGTGGTATGTACAAACGTAAGAAATTTGTTAGTCGATTTAAGTAAGGGGACATTTTAGTCATTCTACATACTTTTGTTGTTTTCTTCTTAAAAATTACAGAATATATTATCTATTCAATTACATAAAAGAAATATATTAGTTATTTTTTAATATTCTAATTTAAAAATTATAATATTTAAATATGTTTTAACTTTTAAATTTATAATATTTTGATTTATATAAAAAATATACATATCTATAGATATATATAACATTATAATAGATTATATAATATATATGAAATAATATTTCACTTTTAACATTTAAAGATTATACTTTTAAGATTTAAAGATTATACTTTTATAATTCTACCAAGAGGAACTATTTGGAAACAAAGGTTGATTTACTACATAGAGGAATTATAAAGTCAAGCCCACAAGCCCATTTCAAGTGTGTCAATTCAGAGGACACAACAGAAGAAGATGTCCAAGTTGTTTTCTAGATAAGGAAAAACAGACAGAAGAAAATACAGCTGTCAACTTAGCATCTGATACTGAATAAAAAAGGGTATTTAAGACACATGGGTCCCACCCCATGTGTACAAAAACGTGGTTTTGTCATCTATGTGAAGAGAAAGAGACAAACCCCAAGTTACAAGGCTTTTATGAAATAATATTTCAATTTTAACATTTAAAACTTTTATAATTAGTTATTTAAATTACTTTTAATTTTTAAATTTTTTTAGTTTTTTAATTTTTAAAATTTTAAATTTTTTTTTCTTATTACAATATTTACATAAGTAATATATATGAACAAAAATGTATTAAAAATATTTTTAAAAAATTTAACAAATTATATCATTATAATAGTCATGATAATACCTTCAAAATAAACCTAATATTTAAATATTTTTGAATTTGATCATATTATTGAATATCAAAAATACATTCAAATTTATTTATTTTATATTTTTTACATTGTTTCTTTCATTTTACACCTTTATCTTTAATAAATATCTATATTATCTTATAAGTTTAAAAGTTTCAAATAATTCTCATACTAAATATCATTATTATAAATAAAATTACCTTTATATTTAAATTACATTTTATTCATATTTCTTTTTTATTCATTACGTTTTTATCATATTAACATATATAATTTTATGTTAACTATGATTATATTAAAAATATTTTGTAACAAATTATACTCATATAATCGTCAAGCCAAAACCTTTAAAATAAGCTCAAATGTTATATGAGTTTGAATACCCACTATCGATAATTCGCGCAACAACACGAACAAGCACATATCTAATATTATATAAATATAATACTAATGCTATACTTTTATAAAAATATATTAATTTATGCCTATATATGTATATATGCACATACAAAATTATCCTCCATCAATTTCACAAATCTTCTATGTCTCCTTTCCAAAAAATATTCATCATCCATCACCATTCAACACCATCATCCATTCATATCATAACTGAAAATAGAACATCAAAATTAATCATTACAAACAATATGTCTAGAAATAAAATCTTAATAACAATTATAAAGTTTTCAAACTTAATTAGCAATAACATAAATATAAATACAAATTCTTAAATCAATTTCTTAAAACAAACTTGAATCTGAATCAAATCTTTAAACCAGACTAATATGAGATCAAAACCGTAGGAAATTGTAAATCAAGATCACCTCCACCACCCGCACACCCTCTACACACACAAAAATACACAACATGAATAGAAATAAAAAGGGGAAGAGACATGCTTGAAGTTAGGTTCGTTGAACTTTCCTTTGACCAGTCTTCCAGTGATGTGGCGGATTGGTTATCGCTCGAGGGATTTATAGCGTCCTAACCGAGTTCGAGTCTTCTCGTGCACATGTCTGGGGACATTTAAGTGGGGTCATGTTTATTCCTCAAAATTGCCAGAGATTAGTCAGGCTTTGGCCCAGACACCCTTTTAAAAAAAACTTTCCTCTAACCACACTATTGATTCATTTGTGTTGAGAAAAGGGTGAAGGTGAAGTTGTGAGGGTGGGGTTGAGGGTAATACTAGTAGGCTAAGGGTGGGGTTGGGTTGCTTTAATGACAAAAGATAACAGACAAAAAGACATTGTTATTTTAAATAATGTAGGAGAAAAAAAATGGTAAAAATACAAAAATGCCTCTTGAATCATCTAGATTAATAGTTATTTTTAGAAGGGACTTGGTATATGGGTTTTTACATAGCATACGCATCGTTAGTGTAATAACCATATTTCATCGATCGTAGTAATGACAAGCAATAAACCACATAGATTATGAGTATAGTTTACTCTTTATATTACTTACATATATTAATAAACTAATTAATATACTTTTATATTATTATTTTATAGTATAATTGTATAAATATCATTTTTGTGTTGTAGACTTATAGCTTACTATTTAACATGCATCATGGGAAAAAAATTAAAAAAATATATATATATATTTTTTACAAAACTCTTACTCATTTTGTATCAAGTAAAATTAATATACATAAATAGCGTGTTTCAAATATAAATTATAAATCACATAAAGCGATGTTAAGAATACTTTTAACAATTTTTAGTGGTCATCACGTTCACAACCAAAATTGAATTCACATTTGAACCTAACCCTATATATATACACACCCACGCGATGTCCATATTCCATCAATCGGACCGTGTAACATGCAAATTGAGTAGCCCAAACAGTTTAACTAAACCTCATTCGGTTAGAGTGGGTTATTCCACTTTGGAGTTTTATACTTCTATGTTTTCCTCCCTATAAATTAATTTTCTAGATCCGCCATTGGTAATTCGTGTCATGACAACAAGGCCAAGCCTTAATACGTTCGAGTCATTGGTGATTCGTGTCATGAAGATTCAAATAAAGAAAAGCAAATAGGTTGAGAGCATTAGAATAAATGATTCGTAGGTGTATCATTACTAAACATAAAAAGGTACATTCAAATATGCAATTCTATGTACCTTTTTACCGGTTATTGTATATGAAGATGCATATTTGAACCCATGTTTCATCAAATAACAATTCACATATGAATCTTTTATTCTTAAGTTCGACCTTTTTTTTTCTTTTCTTAGTTGAACCTCAATAATATGTGTGTGTTTGTGTGCATGTGCCCACACCAAAACCACTGATCGACGGATTGTATCGAATTAAAGTTATTGTGAGAACAATGAGAACCCTTTTAAGCTTTTGAATGAGTTGAGTTTTTAATTCACTTCATTCTTTTCAACTACTGTCACTACATTCAATTAAATGTGTCTACCTTCAATTACCTTTAACTACCTTTAGCTAATATTCATCTATCTTTAACTTCAATTTGAAGTCATTTCTATGAACTTTTATATACAATTAAGCATTTTGACACGTATGAATTTGTTAAAATTTCAAAATAATGACAAAAACAGGTAAATAAAGGTAATTGAATGTAGATAAGGGTATATGAAACAATATGAAATGGTTCAAAGGAGAACACCTGTTGTTTATGAAAATGAAAGAATGTTTCTAAGCTCGTTACTTTTTTAAGGCACATTTATTTTAGAAGGATAGAGGAAGCATTAAATTATTATATTAATATTTTCTACTTTTTTGAAGATCAAAGGCATGGAGGGGTAAAATGGAAAAAGAAGCAACAAATCACAAAACGAACAAACAAAGCAGGTGATTGTAGGTCTGATCATCATTCATTTTCCTTTTATCACAAATAAATTAAATTACAAGAAGTCTTTAATTTTTTAAAACATTATCATATTATTATCACAATAAAATCATATTATACAAACATTATCATATTATTATCGGAATGTGAGAGACCTTGTTTTGCCGTCATGGCATCACCAACGTACCGCCTTTTTAAAAGACTAATACTATACAAACATATCAAATGACTAAATACTTGTTAATGTACGTTATATACTTTTAAAGAGGGTCAACTCAAAATTACTAAAGGAAAAGGAAAATTGATTCTTTCATTCCACCTAAATAACATTAAAAAATCATGTTCAATTTGATTTGAGTAACTCATGTCCCTTAGTTGCTACTTTAATGGTTAAGGTCGATACAAAATAGCTTAAAGGTTCAAAATTAAAATCTTACACTCATATAACCTTAATAAATTACCTAAATTACCTTAATATTCTAGTTCATTTGATATGACAGCATTTTGATTTTTAAATTGACTATAATGAGAGTCTTATTGCTAATTTGTGGTGTGAAAATGGAGAGTATCACATTCTCTATGGTGGAGCCACAAGACACAAGAAAATTGATTGAAAAGAACGTAAACCACACAAACACAAAGAAGGTAGAGACGCAATATCATTATTATGGATTGGCATAAGCCAAACAAAGCATTAAATGAAATACTACATAGCCAAGTTAATAATAATATGCATTTGTTTGATATATATAGTTGTTTTGTATATACATTCTACATAGTATATTTTTGAACTTCTATAAAGTAATGGTCTTAAAGATATTGGATGGTGTTTTGTGCAAATTAAGTGTTTATGTATGTTTTACCTTTCTGGAGATTCTATGTGAAATCGAGTAACAGAGAATAAAAAGGACACGAAATAAGATTTTTTTATTGAAAGTGTTCAATAGCTTAAGATATTTTGTGTCAAATCGCACAACATACGTATCTAGTTTAAAAAATATTCTAAAAGTATGAAAGAGAAATGTATTTTAAGTTGTCCTCACTACCTACGAAGTGTGTTTTAATCTTTGTAAGAGTACTACTAAATATATTGAACATATTATAATACCATACAATTTCCAGGAAAAATAAAACTTTAACCATAGAAATTGCACAAATTATAAGTCTGTCAATATCCTTAAATTACAACATTGACAATGATCTGACTTAACATAGATGGTAGGAAAAATAAAGCTTAACCTTGGGAATTGCATAAATTACAAGTATGCCATACTCCTAAAAATTACAACATTGTCGTTGTCAATAAATTACATGCCTACAATTTTAGTCCTTATGGTTTGATATTTATAACGATTTTTGTCCCTTCTCTTTAACAATTGCTTTTTTCATCACTGTGGTTTTTATTTTTATTTCATTTTCATCATTACATTCAACTTTGTTAAATTAAGTAGTTAACTTATCCAAAAAATGTTTTATTAAATTACATATTTGATCATTATAGTAGACCATTCTTTGTATTTTATATTCTCAATTAAAGAAATCACATTTTTTACTTCTTATTTTATTTATTTTATCAATACATTTTGTTTTATTAGTTAAGAGTAAATTACATATTTGGTCCCTGTGGTTTACACATAATTGCACTATTGGTTTCTAATTTAAATTAATTATGGAAATGGTCCCTATGGTTTACATTATATTGCACTATTGGTCCCTATGGTTTACACTATATTGCACTATTGGTCCCTATGGTTTGCACTATATTGCACTATTGGTCCCTATGTTTAACAAATTGATTTCACATGGAGTTAGGGTTTGGGACCAATAGTGCAATATAATGTAAACCATAGGGACCAAATCCATAATTAATTTAAAATAGGGACCAATAGTGCAATTAAGTGTAAACCACATGGACCAAATATGTAATTTACTCATTAGTTAATTATAAACTATTATAATTAAAAAAAATTCAATAAACTGCTGATAAATACATAATATTTTTTTCCTAAAGCTTTAGGTTAAAATCTCTTAAAATTGTTATTTTCTTATTCTATCATATTAACTATAATAAAATCTATTACAATTTACAACCCGGTACGACGCCCGGGCTCAACTAGTTAAGAATACATTTTAGGAACATTCCCAAAGGAATGTGTAAATATCTATTTTAGTTAGTACTTAAATTAGTGTCTATTTTCAAAAGCATACTTCTATTTTTCTATTATATCCTTAATTATAAAATGAAAAAAATAATAATTAAAAGTATAATAATTATTCATTTTGTTAAACACTTTTAATGTCAACATTACCTTCTTTTTTATTTTTGATTCTCTATTTTGAAACAATTTTGAACATCTATAGAAGATACTCTTATGTACCGGTGTAAGAGAGTTTCACCCCTAATTTGAGTCTACCCTCTTGTTCGGTTTTGGATCCTATCTATAAAAGAAAACGAAAAATTAGAACCACTACTTATTATGCAAAAGGTTGATTTCGGCAATCTCAACCGGCTCACATCGATTGTCAATATCATAATGTGGGGGACATTCTTGACTCACTCAACGGTTGTAGTCTATGGAAGTGTTCGGGCTCGAACCGAAGACCATTTGATATTGGTGCAAACCTGTTTCCACTTATTACCAACTGAGCTACATGCTATCGATAGAAACCACTATTTATTAATATTATCTTCATGGTTTGGTAAAACACATATTGTTACAATTTATTAGAAATTATTTAAAAGTTTAAGCACAACATTGAATTTAATGGATATGAAACTCATTATGCATATACACACTTCAATAATGCATTATGTTAGTGATCAAGACAATTCATGTTCTAAGGAGGGTACCCTATGTACATTATGGCCCTACCATTGGATGCATCTCTAATTTTATTGCTTCTTAATTAAAAACTTTAAAATCCTGATTTTAAATTTGTGGTTAATATATTTCAGAAATAAGCAGACATGTATAAAAGTTTATGGGGATTTCTTGTATAAATGTAAAAACAGGAATCCGACGATTAAATACACATGCAATTGTAATCTTCTTCATATTTTGGGAAGAAGCCGTATTTGAAATGTTTTCGAAATACTTATAAAACTTTGTTTGAAAAACATACTCATTTTCATCATCGGGATCCATTTATAATTTTCTAGGGGAGTTGTTATGTGGACCCCTTTATAAATCTTTTGTCACTCATATAAAAATAGACCTCCTTACACTGGATCTCATCTATACACACACATAAACCTACTCATTTTCATCATAGTGTCCATTACATTCCCAAAAAATATTCCTAAAAAACTCAAATAGAAACGTAATAACCATTTAAACACAATATTCATGTGCTATGGTATAAAACTACAGTAATCAGATACCACACAATGGCGAGTATGGGAAATTCGGAAATGTCTTTAGAATCAAAATCGCTTCAGAACTGCCGGTGTTTCGGTTCCGGTTTCTAAAATACAAAATTGATCAGGACCGGTTTCGGTTCTTATTTTTTGGAACCGTTGCGTACCCATTGGAAGCGGTACGCTCGTTTTAATAAAAATAATGTTCTATGCTTATAAGACCATCTGTAACGGAGTAACCCGATGGCTTCGGCTTGCCATCGGGATGATCGGGTCCATCGGCAACACCGACGTGGCCCGATCGGGTTGCAAACTCTCGACAAGGCCAAGCCGATCCTGTAGACGCCCCACCCCACCCCACCCCACCCAACCATCTCTCTCTTCTTTTTTTTTTCCTTTTTTTATTAATTATTTAGATTGGATTGATTGTGGATGGATTGAGTTAGACTGGGTTGATTACTTGGTTTGGATAAGATGGTTGAAAGTTGATGTAGTGCTCCACCATCTCTCTCTTCTTTCTCTCTCTTCTTTTCTTTTTTTTTTTCCTTTTATTAATTATTTAGATTGGATTGATTGTGATTTGTGGATGGATTGAGTTAGATTGGGTTGGTTACTTGGTTTGGATAAAATGGTTGAAAGTTGATGTAGTGCTGATGTGGCTAGTCTAATGTTTTTAATAGACTAATATTAAATTATTATTTTACATTTTACTTTTACGCACTTTCACATATCTACTTACGACCACTTTCTTCACTCGAATTGTTTAGTCTCTTAATTCGACATTTTTTATATCATATTTGACATTTCAAGTAATGCTTTTTGTTATTTTCATTTTAGTAATTGGTCGCAATTATTTCTATAATTATTAGTTTTTTTGTTTTTACTAGATAAGTTTGTCATTACTTGTAGTATTTATTTCGTTACGTTAGAACTATGTAATGACCAATAATTTTTTTATAGCATAAATCGATAAAAAAATATTTTAAAATAATTAAACATCGAGTACTTGTTTCAATACCAGAACCGACGGTTCCAAATCGGTTCCCAAATATAAAGAACTGGTGCAACCGTTTCCAGTTCCTTCGTTCCAGGAACCGTAGATTCCATGAATTTTGACCAAATACCCACCTATCTTAACCCCTACATTCAAGTGAAATATATCAAGTTTGTTTGAAGGATTAGGATTAGAGCACATGACTATAAACCTCCATATGCTTGCTTAAAACAAGCCAAATGGGTAGAAAGCCATAATACAGCCCCATAATCAACCCAAACTACAACTATACATATCATGTTGAAGTCTTACGTCAGCTAAACATGAACCGTAAACTCTATATGTGTGGGAACCTTATCCCCCTATAAAGGCTTTATTCAAAAGAGTTTCCACATTTTCTAACATAGCTTCACAACCATTTTTGGGACACCATCTGGCCCCCTTTTAAGAGGGCACGTTAGGGTTTCACATCGGCTAAACCTAATAGACAAAACTTATATGTATCTAGAAACCTAATCTCTCTATAGAATCTCTTTTATAGAGGTTAGGTTCCACATATTCATTCCACCAAACCAGAATAAGAAGACAAAAACTGAAAGATAATGCCAATACTAGTTCCTTTTCTTTCCCATATACATCCCCAAAAAGAAGTCACAATGGCATCCTCCTTTCCCAACCTCCAAAAGAACCCAGTTTACCAGTTTGCTAATTCCACATAAATTTGTTTGATTCCAATATTAATAGTTACCTAACCTACATTTGAGGGTGTTGTAACATCAAATCGAAATTTTCTCTACGTTTACCTGATGCACTCCTTGCCCTCTTTGCCGCTGGATTCACGGGATCAAACGTGCATCGAGCAGAGAACCCTGGCAGACCAAGCTGCAATTCTGTATTCTGTTCTGGACCTGGTAACACCGCCAATGGTTTAGCTGCAAGGAAAATGGATCATTCATTGTCATTACCAAACAAATGCAATATATCCCACAAACATCAAACCAGAAGATAAACACAGCCACATTGATGATGATTACAAGGGCTGTAGCAAATATTACGGTTTCCAAAAGTATCAAGGCCACATTCATTATTCCTTCTTGAGACGTAATTTATGTCATGGGATCTAGTAAAAGGGATATAAAGCAATAAATTGCCATCTTTCCATTCCACCATCACCCTCATGAATCTGTTTGCTGCAATAAGATAAAGTTGGAAGAATGGGCTCGTTATCATGGAGCTAATTAGCCACCTGTCCACCCAAAATATTTGTTACCGGTGCTAGACTTCCGCCTCCATGCGTGCAGACCAATGATCTTGAACGTATCTTGTTACTTGCCTACCTCAAGAAAGCATGAGCAGGACCTCAAGCACTTGGATACCAGAGATGAGAAAGCTAACAGAGGGAGTCCGTCGAAGATTTAGAACGCAAGATTGAACTAGCTGGTTGACTCTGATAATTGAAATTCTCCCCACTGTTTTTGGACTAATTCAATGCCACTCTTAAAACCAAGAAAAGCAACGTGTTTTGGTCACCTTGAAAAAAGCACTCAAGGGCTGGTAGATCAAAGCAAAGAAATAATATGGAAGTTTGCGGACAATTGTCAAGCGCATCTTTGCAAATGAACACATCAAGGACTTGGAGAAAACCTTCCAAGCAATGAGAACATACATATAGATATATAACATACGTATGCATATATATTTATATAGGGGAAGGTTCAAACGAGAAGCATGTCAATTTAAGAGAACGTGATGGGCAATCTCAGGCACTCATTTCGCGGTTACGGTGAACGTGATCACGGAGGATTGACGCGATTCATGGGAGGGCAGAGATTATTAAAGGGGGGGGGGGGGGGGACCGGTCAAAGCCGCCTTTGTTGACTGGATGAGTGACTGAGATTGCTTTTCACGTTCTCTTAAATTGATATGTTTCTTGTTTGAACCTCCCTCTATATATATAGAGGGATTTTCCTTTGTGAACCATAACTTTGGTGTGAACTTGTGAACTTCGCCAAAAAGACGATTATATGATGAAATTGGTTCATGAAATTGTTTAATATGATGAAATTATATTATATGATACATTTTTTGATGAAATTGTTTCATATTTCGGTGTTTCATGTATATATATATAGGTATGTTTATTGTGTACATACATACATACACACATAAATATTATGTATAGAGGAAAGTTCAAATGTGAACTCAATTTTGGTTGTGAACATGAGGACGAATCTCAGCCATTCATCCGGTCAATAAAGGCGGCTTTGACCGCGTCTCCTCCTTTAATAATCTCCACCCTCCTATGAATCGCGTCAATCCTCCGTGATAGCGTAACCGAAGATGTGTGGTTGAGATTCGTCCTCATGTTCACAACCAAAATTGAGTTCACATTTGAACCTGACCTTATATGTATGTGTGTGTACCACATATATATATATATATATATGGGTCAGGTTCAATTGTGAACTCATTTTTCATTGTGAACGTGAAGACCACTAAAATCGTGCCACGTGGCAATATTCACTCTAAATATTCATGTATTATCCAGACTGAATAAAAGCTTTATTCTGTCTGAATAAAGCTTAGGCCCGCGATTCAGAGTGATTGCGCCCAAGCTTTATTCACTCTGCATGTGCATGTGTCAAGAGTGCATGATATTCATACTGAATAAAGCTTAGGGGCCGATTCAGATTACCACGTGGCACAATTTTTGTGGTCCGCGGGTATAATTTTGTGTGTGTGCATTACAAGGATACACATGCAAAGAACTCTAATGCTTGGGAAGGTCAAGAGATCCAGGCACCTCCATATAAATTACCTTCTCGCAATGCTGCCACACGAGGAGTACGCTTTCTTACATAGTTCTCCTGCAATGGTTTCGGGATCTGAAACGAAAATTGTGCTAGTGTCACCCCGTGTTCAACATATTCTGGGTGTTTAAACAAGTACCTGTTTGATAGAAACGATTAGGAACCAATTGAACTGTTAAGATGAGATGCAACATTAACATGATGGAGTACATTACATACTTCTCGACATCAGGTATTGAGCGCAGTTTATTGCCTGTTGGTGCAGTGTAATATCTGATTACCATAAAAAATATCAACCCAAGTTAGGCTAATAAAAGTTCATTGTGGACTTCCGTTAGCGTAAAAAAGAATAGGAAAAAAAACTGGAAGCATTCATACACATCGGCAAACTTTGTGCTTCCTTCACCCCTGATCCTGAGATCCCTCTGCCAGCCAGGAGGGGTTTGTGCGATGTTGGGCTTGTCGATAGCCCAGAGTCTGCTTCCATCTTGCTCAATATCAGGGGGATCCTTGCAGGAAACATCCGGACGCCATTCATGAGCTGTTTCACACACAAAGGGTTTTTCGGTGATGTGTTCTCGTATTTCCTCATATTTCTCTTGGCTAGGGATGAGTCTCCATTTGAAACAGTTAGCACACTGGACTGTGAAAGCACCTACAGATGGCAATATTCTTTGAACGTGATGATGTCTTGGATAAGATGGAGGTATATATGAAATTGGATCTGGGACGGCTTCAATTGCACCTCCACTATTAACACAAGGATCATAAAGTACCAATTGTTTCTGAGAGTCATTGCAAGAGGGGGTATTTTCATCATCAGAGGAAGATAAGTCGATAATGTTTTCATTCAAGTCCCCATGAGATGTAGACCGACTAATGTCTTTGTGATCCTTTATCTTCCTATTGATCTTAGGTGGAGCATTAAAGCCATCTATGTCAATTGGCTCTTCCTTTATGCTACCTTGATGACTCTGGACATTACAACTAGCAACTTGTTGTATATGCCCATTCACCCTAATAGTAAGTTTTGTAGGATAAGGCTGCATTGAAGTAAACCTGAAATTACCTGTTGCATAAAGACCAATGGTCAGAGAATTCACACGATAAATGATTATTCCATATCAAGGGGAAAAAAGACATATATGGATTCTGGAATTAGAAAAAGAATCAAAAAGTTTGCTTCAAGCATCCAATTACATATTTGTTTCCAACAGAACATAAAAAATATGAAAACAATAGCTCTTATTAAGCAATGAATTTGATAAATTAATTTGCAGATCATCAGCAAGAACATATCCTTGGTGAAGGGCATGCAGCATGGGATATCATCCATCCATGATAAAGGGGTTAAACGGCAACGATATTTTGCCATTTCGAATCTTAATGTTGCTGCCAAAATATCTATCACATGTCTTCATGAAGTCATTGGACTCAAAACTCAAGAAACACTCTCTCTCCATCTTTATGCAAATCACCTTAACTATGCTGCAAGGATACAAATGCAGGAATAAGGTTGTATGATATGTGGAGTCTAGGATTCTGGAATCCTACAGTTTTAACAAAGGGTGTGTGTTCATAATCATAAAATACGTGTGTGCATATGATACAAGTTCATCAAACGAATAAAGCAAGTCGCAGTTAATGTGCTAAATATATATCGAGTAGACACACTTAAGTTTAAGTTTTCACTCTGGTTTTACCTTTTTATTGGAACTACAATACGCTCTAACTATTGAGGAAGATGTAATTGTTTTCTCACATTGCTGCTCTCCTTTATCTATCTCACAGGCAGATGATATGAGTTCTACTTTCGAAATTTTAGCCTTTAAACTATTGAATTTGTAACATGAGGATTACATTTCACAATGTTCCAAATAGAAGACCAAAACTTACCTCTTGTGTATCGATCAACGTTGGACACCTGCTTCCTAGCTCCTCGGTAACGGATACATTAAGAACAAAGTGATCCTCACATATAGTCTTCCATGGTCCCTACCTAAAATTCATCACATGACTGTAACGTTAGGAGAATTTCATCAATCAAAAAGAAAATCCTACTTGATGCCTTTTTAGGTATTCCCCCATACATAAATCCATAAAAACAAGCAAACCGGTGTAGATAAACTAGCATAAGCAATCTGCATATTTCAATCTTTTCTTCCTGTTTTTCTGTAACGTTTCTTTTTATTTTCCTTTACTTTTACCTGAGTCGTATACATGTACTTAATTGGTGGATAGTTGAACCTTACAAGTTCTTATTATGTTATCATAATTTGTAAATTTGAACATGTATTGCCTCTATAAAGCACTGAACCATTCAAGAACCATTTACATTTATAATATTATGGTGCATGTCAGATATTGTATTGCCTCTATAAAGCCAACCATATTATTTGAACTAAAGTTGACTAATATATTCCAATGTTACTTTTTCTGATCACCTCTCAAAATTTACCTTTGCTAAATTCAACACAAATGCAAAATAAGTAGAAATGGAGATACACAAATGCACAATACCACATGTGATAATCCGAACAAAATCCATAACATGCAATATAGCACAATTGCATCCTTTTAGGCCATTCTTGGTGGCAATTATGTGAATCGGGAAAAACTTTAGCCCTTGGTTAGAATTTGACTGATCTCTTGGCAAGATTAGGTCGTACTACTTGGTCACAAGCTTTATATAGTTCGCTTTTTCGTGAGGGCAATGGAAATGTGGTTGGTCTAGTATGTTAATGCAGCAAACGTGAAGAGACAAATCTTTCAAGAGATAGTTCCCATATGTGTTTATGGTAAATCATCTTGTAAATTTGATACATCTAATTCATATTTTGACTCTAAAGCTAAACCATCTAAAATTTCATATATAACCGGTGCTTTATGATGACACCAATCTTCAACTGTAAACTTATGAGTCTTCCCATTTACTCGAATAGTGCTTTGTCCAGGATACTTTGTTACTTGTTTTTGTTTCATTAGTCTTCTAATAGCTGAAACTCCATCCCAACACGATGTTGATGCATAAATGTTTGCCATTTCTACGTAGGGAGCTGCAGCTCGTGGTTCCATTTCAAAAAGACGACAAGCTGCAAGTTCACCAATCTCAACATTGCGATAAATTTTGCAAGCACTAAGCAATGAGGACCATATACCGGCATCAGGTTTCATAGGCATGTTTTGAATAAAATCCAAAGCTTCATTTAGCTTTCCTGCACGTCCAAGAAGATCGGCCATTGAAGAATAGTGGTCTAGCCCTGGATCAAGTTTGTGCACTTTCATCATAAGATCATAGATCTCCCATCCCTTTTCAATAAAACCTCCATGATTGCAAGCTTGAAGAACTGCAAGGAATGTTATGTGGTTTGGTTTCACCCCGTGTTCCAACATTTGGGAAAAATGTGTCAAAGCTTCTTCAAATTCTCCATTTAGAGCACACGCAGCAATCATCGAAGTCCACGAAACAACGGTTCTTTCACTCATCATGTAAAAGATCTCACAAGCTTCTTTAATGCTTCCACATTTTGCATACATATCTATCAAAGCATTCAAGACCATCATATTACTTCTTAACCCATTTAACCTAGCATAGTCCTCAACCCATCTTCCAATTTCAAGTGCTCCTGTTTCTCCACAACCAGCAATGACACTAAGCACGGTAACTAAATCAGGTTTTACACCAGCGGCATCCATGGAGTGAAACAAGGCCAATGCCCCATCTAGATCACCTTTCTCAGCATACCCACTAATCATCGCAGTCCATGAAACACAAGTTCTAAGTACCATGGCGTCAAATACTTGTCTCGCATGACTAAGGTCGCCACACTTGGAGTACATAGAAATTAGGGTATTAGGTACACATGTGTCTAAATCACAACCCATCTTGATTCCATGACAATGGATCAACTTACCATACAAAATGTCTTTAGGTCGACGAATTGAAGAAAGCAAGTTAAGATTGGTGCTAATGTCTGGCTTAAACCCGCCATAAAGCATCTTTTTGTAGAAACTAAAAGATTTCTCAAAATAACCATATCCTGCTATCATAGAATTCCATGAAACAACCGTCACAAAACATGGCTCAATCCCATGAAATACCTTCTCTGCTGAAACTAAGTCTCTAACCTTGGCATAGGAAGAAACCCACGTATTGGAAACTAAAACATCTATTTCTACCCCCATACGAATCCCAAAAGAATGGACAGTCTTCAGAAGCCCGACGCCTTCTCTACTAGTAATCGATTGTGATATCCCAATCACTGTGACAGAATCGGGCTGAATTCTTTCAACTCTCATTTGCTTAAATAGTGAAAAAACTTCATCAACAATACCCAATTGAGCAAACCCCAATAGCAATGAGTTCCAAGACGCAATGTCCCTCCGTGACATTCTACTAAACACTTCATATGCAATGTTCATACAGTCAGATTTGATATACATGTCCATCATTGCTGTTTGTACATATATATCATCTGAAAATGGCGATTTTAGGATTTGGGCGTGAATGATTTTAGAGAAGTGTATATTTTTGAGTTTCCCAGCTGCTTTTGCAATGATTGGAAAGGTTAAATGGTTGGGTTGTAAGCTCTTTTGCATCATTTGGCAGAAAAGAAAGAGAGCTCTTTGAAATTGAGCTTGGTTTACGGCTTCTCTAATGGTGTAGTTCCATTGCCTAACCATTGAGAGGTTTGTAAATTGGTGGGAAAATGAAGAGACTGTTGACTTTATCATAGTAATCAATATCAAAGTGTTCTGCAAATTCAAATTTAGAAAACATAAAACTAATAATCCACTCCAAGGTTACGGTATTATAAAGTTACATTTTTATCCTAAAAATACTCATCCGAATTCCAAAGAAAAATAATGATTAACACCATGGTTTTCAAAAGCGTGTGAGGCGTACGCCTTGAGGCGCGCCTCGAGGCGAGGCGGTCCAAAATCGTACCTGAGGCGCCGCCTCTCAATCCCCAGACGAGGCATACGCCTCTGTCGTCTGAGGCGGTGATCGAGGCGTTGAGGCGTGAGGCGGTGGTGAGGCGTACGCCTCAATACAAAGGCTAAATTATTTAAAGAAATGACTGAAACTTTCTCTATTTTCTTTTTGAAAGCCTTATTCTTCTATAGTTCTCCTAAGCCCTATTTGCTATTCGTCTTTTGTTGTTCGTGAATTCCAGTTTTCTCCCATTTTTATACATTTTCTTCGAGTCTCTTCGGTTCACCAGACTGCTATGTATATGTATATACTCGATATACTTCTTTTATACCTAGCCTCTATTACATGTTACAGTCACAATCACACTTCTATTGTTCTATTACTAGTATTTAGTATTTTTTTTTTATGTTATTCATAGATAAATATTTTTTTCTTTGTAATTATATCTATATTTCATGACTGAAAAAGGTGTCTATTGATTGTATTGGTAACTAATATGATATTTATGTATACATATATATGTGTGTGTGTGTGTGTGTGTGTGTGTGCGTGTGTGTGTTGTGTCTAACACTCAAGTGTGAAGTGTGTGTATATACATTGCATATATTTCTTGAGTAGAAGCAGTGTGTACGTATATTTTTTTATAGTATACATTTCCGCCTCGGGGCTTACGCCTCGGACCGCCTCGAGGCTTACGCCTCGCCTCATTGAGGGAAAACGCCTTGAGGCACGATTCCGTTTTTTAAAACCTTGATTAACACTTATACTAAAGGTAGTCCTTATAATTATCATATTAATATTACTAATTCTCCTAACATATCTTTTCACATAATCTCGCGTTGCTGAATGTTATAAACCTCATCAATTCTCTATACAACTTCTAAATCAATAAAAATCTTTGACCCTCCATTAACTTCTCATTTAAATTTATCAAACACAACCACAATTTGGTTGCACCAAGAAAACAACAAAATGTAGCAAATTCAAGAAGATATACAACAAAAGAAATCCTCCCTAAAGATATCAACTCAAAACAAACACAGGAAAGAATGTTCTTGTGTATATAACTTCTTTTGAGCAAATACCATGCATAAAATTATTTCAATTTTTAAATTAGTATTAAGACTCAAAGAACAAGGAAGCCTACTTATATAATCACTAAATTGTACCTTAAACATAACCAAAATAGGAAGAAAAAAGCCTTGTTTATGCAATGTAGTCGTGTAGGTGCTCTTCAACAATTCAGGATTGTCATCCCATATTTCTTGAAAAAATGGAAATTTTTTCTCTTAACAATTGCTATGTTTGACCCCATGAATAACTATTTGACATAGCTCATAATGTGCTAGATAAACTGAACATAGAAACATTTATAAGAGTATCTACTTACATGTCTACATTTGTTATAGCACTAACACAGAACAATGAACAAAAATGACACAAACATGAAATCAAAAAAACTAAATAAGCAACTCCAAAACCATTAAGAGTAAATCAACATAAATTTGCATAGGAAATTACTAAACCCACCGGTAAACAAAATCAAAGATGGAAAAAACTCACTTAAGATCCTAATCTCTAATTACGAAGCTCATGGCATAATATAACACGTTATTGATGGTGTACATGTCCATCTTTGTGTATGCTTGTAACCTAAGCATATTTCACTTGCATATGAGATGGAAAACAAAGAACATGGTGTGTTGCCAAGTAGAAGAAGGCATATGACAATGAATCAAAGAGAGAATTCCAAATAAAATCCTCGAATAACAATGCTCATGCGTGCATGATCACGTTAGGCCAATTTTTTTTAACGGCAGGTAACTCACGCATACGTCCCGACACAAAGTCGACGAGGTATCCGGGATCCATACGGGCACCGTCGGTGACCATACACCGACCCATGGTCAGGGTATCGCTACATGCTCACCCTATGAATGCAAGGATGTTACCGATCACTAGGCTACTAATTCTCTGATCATGTTAGGTCTAAATTGATAATGCTCATTCATACATGATCACGTTTAATCGAAATTGATAATGCACATTTCTACATGATCATGTTAGTTCGAAATTGATGTTTCAAATAATGAATATAATTTAAACTAATGGTAAATCACGAAGAATGAATGTTTTCTTAAGCAGTAAACAAGAAAATCAATACCTGAAAGCAAATGCAGATCGTGAGAGCAGTCGTTTGATTTTGGAGAATGGTGAGATTTAGGGCAACACAGATTAATCGAACAAATTGAATTTTGGAGGCTGATGGAGTTGAAATCGAACCAGAAACAAGAAATTGATTTAGGGGCCCAGATAGTTAGTTTATCTTTTTAACTATTAAATAATAAATTATCTAGGGTTAGGTTCAGGTGATAAATGTCAAATTTGTTTGTTGAGAATCTCTTATATATGGTTATGGTCTATGGATTAAAAGTTACACTTTTAATACATGGTATGTTGATAAAATATGATTTAACCCTTAAATTTTATGCTTAAAAATGGTTTAACCCCTAAACTTTTTTAATGAGTGTTTTAATTCCTAAACTTGTTATAATGAATGTTTTAATCTCTAAACTTGTTATAGATAATTGTTTTAACCACTTGACCTGCTATAGCAGATTACCATACTTTTAAAAATCATTTTAATCCCTAAACTTATTGACAATATATGATTTAAGCCTTAAACTTTTTATATAAAAATAGTTTAACCCCTAAACTTTTTAATGAATGTTATAATCCATAAACTTTTTATAATATTTGATTAAATACCTAAACTTATTAACCTAATTATTATTTTTATCTCTAATGAATGTTTAACACTTGTTTGAAGTACTTCAAAAACACATGATCTTAAATATCTCTAACTTGCATTTCTTGATTTTTCATATCCCTTGATTGGATGTAATCAATAAAATATAGGGTATGAAACAACAATAGACTAATGAGTCAAATTAACCAAAAATTTAACAAAAGAAATAATCATAAGACCTTTGGTGATTCTGTGTTCATCGTGATGCAAATTTACCTAAAATTTAATACGCAGATTTCACGGCGAACATCAAATGCGGACCAAATCAAGCACATAAATGACATAAATGAAATCAAATGAAATGTACCAACGAGTTTATGAAGAAATTATTGGCAAAAAGATCGATTTGACCAAGTTGCAAACTATACTAAACTAGAGACAAATGGATGCAAGGTTTTTCCAATCGTGAATGGATGGTAACGGGTTTAACCGGCAGAATGTTGTATTAAATTATGTTAGGAATAAAAATAATTAGGTTCAACAAATTTAGGTATTTAATCAAATACTATAAAAAGTTTAAGGATTATAACATTCGTTAAAAACGTTTAGGGGTTAAACCATTTTAAGTAAAAAGTTTAAGGGTTAAATCATATTTTATCAATAAGTTTAGGGATTAAAGTGATTTTTAAAAGTGTGGTAACCTGCTATAGCAGGTCAAATGACTAAAACAATTAATTATAACAAGTTTAGGAATTAAAACATTCATTATAACAAGTTTAGGGATTAAAACATTCACTAAAAAAGTTTAAGAGTTAAACCATTTTAAGTGCAAAGTTTAGGGGTTAAATCATATTTTACCATTTAATATATGTTTCTATGCTAATTTTCTATACTTATCCATCTAGAGAAATTGATTTTCCTAATCATTTAAAAAATGGTAAATCATCTCTTAGCCACAAACTCTCTCTCATCATCAAAATAACAATCAAAGTCGTCCCGGTGGAAGTCGCGCCCGGCGACTTGTGCTTTTCCGACGGAACACCCTCTTTTTCGGCCAAATGACGTAAGAATCCGGCAAAAACCACCGGAGTCTCCCCAAGGAAAGACGCCCGGGGCGACTTCCACCTTTTTACACTTTTGGCCCCTGAAGTCTACACTTTTGAAGATTTACGAGTTTAGCCCGTGCACTACAGTCAACCCATCAGAAGTCGCCCGGGGCGACTTCTAGGGACACGTGTCGATAAGTGGCCGGTTGTGGAAGAAACCCTAACAACAAACCCTCCCTACACTTTCTTTATCAGCCAACGCCTCGTCCATATTCAAGACTCTCTCAAACTCTTTCTCTATCTCTCACATATCTCTTTCCCTCTCATTCTTCATTCTTTTTTTCTCAAACTATCTCTTTCAATCTCTCCTCTCTATCTCTCTTTTACCAATATTTTTCAAACTCTCCAACCTCTTTCTCTTATGTAACACCCCAAAATTTGGAGTAAACAAAAACTTTCATTAACGAAAGGTGGTAATACAAATTACGCCAAAGCGTGAGCTCTTCCCAAAAATGGGGTATAAAGTAATGTACAATTACAATGTTTGTAATTTAAATGAAGCGATATAATAACCAATAAGTCTAATTCCTAACAAGGAAAAAGACTACAAAAGGTTATCAGTTTCTACTATCAACTCGCGGTCTAGATGACCGGTCTCTTCACACGATTCCCCAAGCTCACTCTAAACCTAAGCATTTACTTTGGAGTGGCGCCACTAGCACCTGAGAGACACATCGACACCACGCAAGTGTTAGGCCAAAAGAGCCTAGTGAGTTGTACCAACAAGTACAATACATATAGAATCATGTTAAGACATATGATGTATACATAAGGGTATTTAAACAACATAATCAAAGTATACTTTTACGGGTTATCTTTTATCTTCGGAAACAGTGGGAGCGACCCACTTCCACCAACCAATATCCCTACACTCGTTACTTCCAAACACCCCGATGCCGAATTTAGCATGACATCATCCACTGGGGCCGCACACCTCGGAGCCATTCGAGATGCCGGCGACATAGGTGCGTACCTATTTCAGTACCTCCCAAGACTGTTTGGTGTGGACATATTGCGTTGGATCGTCCATTGTTATTTATATAGCCGTATATCCGCCACCAGTCCCATCACTCGTTACTTCCAAACACCCCGATGCCGAATTTAGCATGACATCATCCACTGGGGCCCGCGCACCTCGGAGCAACCCGAGAGCCGGCGACATAGGTGCGTACCTATTTCAGTACCTCCCAAGACTGTTTGGTGTGGAAACATGGCACGGAATATACTTAATTACACATACGTACTGTCTAGAAAGACTCATACAATTATCTTCACCTTTCATAGGTATTGATCGAGGGTCTCAAGCCCTTCATTCATTTCATATAAGCCCACATGCTCGGGATTTATGTGACATCCGTCAATTTTTGACACTCAGGTTAGCTACTCGTTAAATTCACTCAGTAGCGTTCCCGTAGATGAAAAAGGTAGAATTTCAGTTGCCTGGATAACCTAGGTTAGTTTGCGTGAAAAAGTTAGGCTAAAACCTAGAAGTCCCGAAAACTGCCCGAAAAAGCCCGAACCGGCCCGAAATCACCCGATAATCCTAAAATGCCAAATTCAAAATAAATCTTGAAAATTTAAGTTATTTTGTTTAAAATATGAGTAAACTGACCTAAATAATCTAAAACCACCTTCGAAAAGTCGGTTTTTGCCAAAAAACGCCGAAGAACCCGGTACCGTATCGAAAAAGCAGTGTAAGATTGTAAAAAAAAAAAAATAATAAAAGAAAAGAGAGGAGAGAGGTGGGACCCACTAGGGGCCGGCCACCCCCCCTATCTCTCTCTCTTCTCCTCTTTTCTCTACAAAAATAAATCATCATCATCATTTCCATCCATTTTTCAAAATTCTCTCTCTCTCTAAACTTCTCTCACACTAAACTCTCTCATTCCTCTCTCAAAATCCAGCCCCATAATCATCTTCAAGTTCAGATCCTTGAAGATTAAAAACACATTCAAAGTTTATATAATCACAATCTCAAAGGTAAGAAGGTTAGGTTTAAGTTTAGATTCGTTTTTCAACCCTTTCAAGCTCTATTTTCATGTTTTCTTGAGGTTAAACCTCCTTCTATGGATTCTAAATCCTTATGGTGTTTGGGAAAGAGATTCCACCTTAGAAATGTTGGAAAAACAATCTATGAAGGTGAGAGTCTATGATTTCCCCATAAGAACACCATTTGGATGCAAAATTCTTGTTAAATGTTGTTTTTGACCATCAAACTTGGGCTAGACTTACTTGATAGTTCATGCATGAGCTTTGATGAAATCAAATCATGGTTAGTTTGTTTTTCAAGTATACAATCTGATTTGGGGGTAAAATGGTGAGAAAAACCCCAAAGAGTTATGATTTCATGTGTTTTATTGTTGGATTTGATGTTAGTATGGAGACAGATTCTGTCAAAAATTTTGCATGCACTTTTCACGACTCAAAAAGGGTCTTGTTGTATTCATTTCTTTATGAAATTTTTATGGGATGAAATTTAAGGTGTTAGGGTTCAAACCCACTGGATTTGCATAAAAACACTAAGATTTGAGCTCACACCATCCAAAAACATTTTCGTGTGCAACAGCACTTGGTCAGAAACTTAAGTCACATTCATGCATGCATAACTCTTTGGTAAATCATCCAAATTACAAACTTTTTGATTCTAAACTCAAGTATTCTGAGTTAGCTTTCTATAGAATCCAAAATCAAGTCATTTAGAGTAGTTTTGAGGGTTTAACCAATGAAAATGAATTGATAGTGCAATCTGTCCCATAATGGCAGAACCACATGCACAACTTCAAAGAGGCATATCTCCCTCAAAAATCACTCTAATGATTTGAATCTTGTCTCATTAGCTTGGTATGTGTGTTGGTTAGAAAATCCCTTTTGAAATTCGTGAATTAGTGGTGTATTGAATAATCTATGAGTTAAACTTTACCAAAAGGTATTCTGGAATTTCAGCCTTTACCACTGATTTTGTAAAATTGTTTAAAAATAGTAAAAGAACTCTAAAAATTGTGAAATTTGGTGGAGTTGTTCCTAACATCCCCTAATTCAGAGGGTAAAAATTTAAAGACTCAATATTTAGAGGACCTAAGTTCAAAATGGCAATTTTTACAACTCAAAAATTTTGACAGATTCTGAAAATTTCTTAAAAGCCCAATTTTATAAAATTTGAACTTCTAAAATGTTTGGAAGACTTTCATTTGTGACAAAATGAATTTTTATTGGATTAGGCTATAAAATTTATATAATGGCATATTGTGGATTTCGGTACGATTTTAGATAAGGACCGTTGGACCTAGAACTTACATTAAAATTTCGTGTTTTATAGGACGACCCTAGTTCGGAGCCGGGATTTAGGTCACGCATAAACCCTTTCAAATCCGCACTAAACACCCGAGGTGAGTATTCACAGCCCCGTTTTTACCGTTTTTACGAAGTTTTGGGGTGAAAAGCATGTTTATGAATAAAATGTGTTAAATTGTGAACTTGTTGTGAAATGAAATGATTTATCGTGACATAATGAAATGAATCGTCTATTTGAAATGTTATGAAATGTTTTTATAAAATGAAATAAATTGAAATGAGTATATGATAATGAAATGAATTGAATGAAATGTTTTGTGTATATTGAAATGAAGTGAATTGGAATATGCTTTACGTATTGAAATGAATTGAAATGAAATGAATTCGAATACCGAAATGGAATGAAATGAAATGTTTTATGAGATAAAATTTCCGATATGTTGAAACATGATATAGTGAGCAATAAATGAAAATGTCCCCTGCACTACTATTAACCCTTACAAATTGGGCCTATGATACACGTGGATAGCGCTATTTGGTTTGACATACCCACCTTGACTGACGAGAATATAGGTGCACTGTATTGAAAAATATTCACCCCGGCTGGAAATAGTTTTCCCCCGGCAAGGCTGGATAGGGGCGTAGCTATGTCATCAAATGAAGGATTGTAGTAACTCACTAATGCATATCATGTAATTAACACATCACTTGGAAAATTTACTTACTGTTTGATACCAAACTGCTATTTTTGGGGTGAATGAACTGATTCACCAAACTGTTTACAAAATGTTGCGAATAAATGTTTTATTGAAATTGATATTGTACATAACTGTTTTGTACTTATAAAAAAAACCTGTGAACTCACCAACTCTTGTAGTTGACACTTGTTTAACATGCTTTTCAGGAAATCCAAAAGTTTGATCAGGTCTTTAGTGGAATGTTGTGTCACCAATCAAGACAGTGTTTATTTTGTTTAAGTCTGTAAACTTAAATTATGAATTGGGTTGTAATACTTTTAAACTATTTTAATTTATAATATGAATGATTGGTGTGGTTTATCTCCTATTGCTTTGAAATCGAGACTGTCGCACCTCGTGTTTCCGCTTTAGCGGGGTGTTACAGATTTGGTATCAGAGCCATAGGTTATAGAGAACATCGGTTTTTCATAAAAACCAAGTACTATAACCCGCTTTTTCCAAAATAAGTTAAAATTTTTAAGATTTCAAGGAATAGGAGAATTAGATACTAGTATGATTAGTATAGGTGTTATTCTAATATATCATAGATATGCGGAGCCTGATCACCTACGCCTAGCCACGATATAAGTAGGATAAGACTTATAAATCGATCATACTGTTAGGGTTTAAAAGTTAAAACTTTCTGAAAATTTCCTGAAAAATGTGAAATTGTGTGAGTTTGCATATGACATGTACAAAATTGCTTATTTCAGAAAAATTTTATTTTCCCCTAAATTAACTAAATTCTTTTATCGCAGTATCATGTCTCACGAGTCAGACCCATCCGAGTACCGATCTCACGGGTCCCCTGAGCACCCAGGTAGCGAGAACGGAAACTCCCGATCTCGGACCGCCGTGCCAGAGCGGGATCCTTATAGCGATGATGACGCCGACTCTCGACCTGTCCCTGCTGTCCGGACCGGACTCCGGATTCGCACCACCGCTCGGAAGAGCGTGCCACTGCCTACCCGGATGACCTTCCGCATTCCCACCGGGGATGGGGCGGGACCATCACGGGTCAGGGGCCAGGGTGGGTCATCGTCGTCCTCGTCGTCCTCATCGTCCGGATCCCCGCCGCCTTACCGACCATCGTCGCCGATCGTTCGAGTGCCTCCACCGCCGCCCGTCGCCCGACCACCACCGCTAGCCCCAGCTCCTAGATACCCGCACATGGCTCGTGCCCCGGTCCTTTGCATGAGGGGCATGACCCCGACCGAGCGACAGGAGGTCGCTAGGCTAGCCCGAGGCCAGGACATCCATGAGCACCTCCTGGACCACCATGACCACATGATAGACTCCCTCCTGGGTGTAGCTGGAGCGGACAGCCAGCAGTTGACCAGGATAGTGGCTCTCCTCAGCCACACCATGGCATCACTCCACCACCTGTATACGGTGGTGTATTTGGTGGTGACCGTGGTGGTGCTCCTGCTTTTGTGGGCTGTTTGGAGGGTTAGGACCTAGGAGGTGGAGTCGGTGATCGATCTTTTGGATAAAAACTCTTATTTTTGAGGCAGTATGCCTAGACTTGAACTATTTATGATCTATGATGGATGATTGTATGGATATTATCGTATTATGAATTTATTTTGATGATATTATGACTCGTATTATGATTAAATGAAGGGAAGCTTTATGATTTTATCTATGCTTCACTTATGTGTTAGAAATTAACTATACAATTGACATGCTTATTATGGTTGCTTGAAATGTCTAAGAACGCTAGATTAAAAAGATAGCGTGAGTTAGTATGACATTTAAATTGCGAAAAATAAGTAGAATTGCGAATACACTTAGAAAACGGAAATTGTCATTAAAACTTGTGGGCATGCTGTTGTTCTAGAAACATGCCTCCAAGAAGAGAGAACCCGGACTTGACAAGGCTCGTATCGGAGCAAGTGATGGCTTCATTACCCGGCATAGTCAGCCAGGTGGCTGCTGGGCTGAACACCAATCAAAACAACAATCAAGGGTCAAGGGAACGGGATTGTACATACAAATCCTTCCGAAGCTGCAACCCCAAAGAGTTCCATGGAACAGAGGGGGCTGTTGGATTATTAGCATGGATTGAAAGTACGGAATCAGTCCTTCACATAAGCAAGTGCCTGGAAAGGAACAAGGTCGAGTATGCTGCTTGTCTGCTCCAAGGGCGAGCTTTGACTTGGTGGAACACCCAGGTGCAAGTCCGTGGCCGTGACGCAACCGGTCAGATCACCTGGGAGGATTTCAAGAAGATGCTGAAGGAGGAGTTCTGTCCAAGAAGCGAACTCCAAAAGTTGAACTATGGCGCCATGAGATGAGAGGAAACGACATCACCACATACACTACCCGATTCCACGAGTTGGCTAAGTTAGTACCCCATTTGGTGACGCCGGAACAAAATCGAGTCGATAGGTATGTTTGGGGTTTATCCCCTGAGATCAGAGGGAACGTGACGGCAGCTGATCCGAAGAACCTACAAGAGGCAGTTAATTTAGCAAACCGCCTTACCAACAACGCTATCCGGTCAGGAACGTTTGCGAGTGACAAGGCAAAGGGAAAAAGGAAGATGGAGGAGACTACCAAACCGCAATTCAGAGGAAAGACGGGAAAGGATAGAAGAGTGACTAGGAGCTACGGAATGCAGACTCAAGTAGCAGAAAAAGAAAAGGGAATGTCTCAGAGGTGTGGCAAATGTGGGAATCTTCATGCCGGGAGATGTGTTGTCTGTTCCAGATGTGGCAGGGGAGGCCATACTGACAAGGATTGTAGAAAGAGAGCCTGTTTTGAATGTGGAAGCTTCAATCACTACCGGAATGCTTGTCCTAAGTTGAATCCGAGACCTTACGCAAATCAGGCACAGCCGGCGAATCCAGGGAACCAAGGAAACCAAGGAAACCAAGGAAACCGAGGAGGACTAGCTCGGGGGAGAGCGTTTGTTATTGGGACGGAGGAAGCAAGGCAAAACCCAGACGTGGTTACAGGTACGTTTCTTCTCAACAACTATCCTGCTACTGTGCTTTTTGATTCCGGAGCAGATATGAGCTTTGTGTCGCTAGAATTTAGGCCTAAGATAAATAAAAAGTCACAGAATCTGAAAGAGGATCATGTAATCGAATACTCCAACGGAGAATTAGTTAAGGCTAGCAAAGTAATCAGAAAATGCACTCTAGGTTTAGCTGGAAAGGATTTTAGCATAGACTTGATCCCGATTAAGATAGGGAGCTTCGACATAATCGTCGGTATGGACTGGATGTCCAAACACCGAGCGACAATATGCTGTGCTGAGAAGATAGTCGCATTACCTTTACCTGATGGAGGACTACTCGAAGTGTATGGAGATAGGCCAAAGAGAGACATCAAGATCGTGTCATTTATGAAGATGCGAGGTCATCTACGGAAGGAATGCATAGCGTTCATGGCACACGTCATAGATACAAAGGCAAAGGAGAAGCGAATTCAGGATATTCCAGTTGTGCGAGAATTTCCAGAGGTATTTCCGGAAGAATTACCTGGATTGCCCCCGCAACGACAAGTGGAGTTTCACATTGACTTAGTTCCTGGAGCAGGTCCCATAGCAAAGTCGCCTTATCGACTAGCACCGTCCGAGATGCAAGAGCTGTCAAATCAACTTCAGGAGTTATTAGACAAAGGATTCATCCGACCCAGTTCATCACCATGGGGAGCCCCTGTGTTGTTTGTCAAAAAGAAGGACGGATCTTTTCGTATGTGCATCGATTACAGAGAGCTGAACAAGATCACTATTAAAAATCGCTACCCTCTTCCGCGCATCGACGACCTGTTCGATCAACTGCAAGGAGCAACGTACTTCTCCAAAATCGATCTTCGATCTGGTTACCATCAAATGCGAGTTCGTGAGGAAGACATCGCAAAGACAGCGTTTAGAACCCGCTATGGTCACTACGAGTTCTTAGTCATGCCCTTTGGTTTGACGAACGCTCCGGCAGTGTTCATGGATTTGATGAACCGAGTATGTCGGCCATACCTAGATAAGTTCGTGATTGTCTTCATTGATGACATCCTAATCTACTCTAGGAGCAAGGAGGACCACGAGCATCATTTGAGGCTGATATTGGAACTGTTAAAGGCCGAGCAGCTATACGCCAAATTCTCAAAGTGCGAGTTTTGGATTCGGGAAGTTCACTTCCTAGGACATGTAGTGAATAGAGATGGAATATATGTTGACCCAGCTAAGATCGAGGCTATAAAGAAATGGGAAGCCCCGAAAACACCGACGGAAATTCGACAATTTCTTGGTCTGGCAGGTTATTACCGAAGGTTCATCGCAAACTTTTCCAAGATCGCGCAGCCGCTGACAGCCTTAACGCAGAAGGATAAGAAGTTCATTTGGGGAGAGAAGCAAGAAGAAGCGTTCCAGGTGCTAAAGCATAAATTGTGCAACGCACCCATTCTAGCTTTACCCGAAGGGACAGATAACTTCGTGGTATATTGCGATGCTTCACATCAAGGCTTGGGATGTGTTCTGATGCAAAACGAGAAAGTCATCGCTTATGCATCCAGACAGCTGAAAGTTCACGAGAAGAACTACACCACTCATGATTTGGAGCTTGGAGCAGTGGTGTTTGCCCTTAAGATATGGAGACATTATCTCTACGGCACCAAATGCACCATTTTTACGGACCATAAGAGCCTCCAGCACATACTTGATCAAAAGATGTTGAATATGAGACAGAGGAGATGGGTGGAATTGCTCAGCGACTACGACTGCGAGATTAAGTATCATCCAGGGAAAGCGAATGTTGTTGCTGATGCGTTAAGCCGAAAGGAGCAGGTAAAGCCCATAAGGTCACGAGCAATGGGATTGGTAGTGCAGACCAGCTTAAAAAGTCAAATAGTGGAAGCACAAAAGGAAGCTTTAAAGGCTGACAACCTAAACAAGGAAACTCTTCACGGCATAGAAAAGGAATTTGAGGAGAAGGAGGATGGAGTGTGTTACTTCAAGGGAAGAATTTGGATTCCGAGGGCGGAGCAGTTGAGGAAGATGATCATGGATGAAGCTCATCAGTCGAAATATTCGATACACCCAGGATCCGATAAAATGTACAAGGGACTGAAGGAGCATTACTGGTGGCCCGGTATGAAAAGAGATATCGCCATCTATGTGAGTAAACGCTTAACTTGCGCAAAAGTTAAAGCAGAGCACCAGAAACCGTCCGGACTTCTTCAGCAACCGGAAATCCCGGAGTGGAAATGGGAGCAGATATCGATGGATTTCGTGACTAAGCTACCCAAGACTAAAAAGGGTCATGATACGATTTGGGTAATCGTTGACAGACTCACGAAATCAGCGCATTTCTTGCCAATCAAGGAGACTTATAGCATTGATAAGCTTGCGCAGTTGTATGTCGGTGAGATTGTCATGCGACATGGAGTCCCGATATCGATCATCTCTGATAGAGATAGCAGATTTACCTCGCGATTTTGGCAATCGCTTCAAGCAGCTTTGGGCACTCGTGTGGATCTAAGCACGACTTACCATCCTCAGACCGATGGACAGACTGAGCGAACCATCCAAACATTAGAGGATATGCTACGAGCATGTGTGTTGGAATTTGGAGGTAGTTGGGACGATCATCTACCCTTAGTCGAGTTCTCCTACAACAATAGCTATCACGCCAGCATTCAGTGTGCGCCATACGAGGCACTGTATGGACGCAAGTGTAGGTCCCCACTTAATTGGTTGGAAGTGGGAGAGAATCGATTGTTTAGGCCTGATGTCGTGCAGGAGACCACCGACAAAATCAAGATGGTTCAAGAAAAGCTGAAAGTGGCCAGGGATCGCCAGAAAAGCTACGCCGATAATCGGCGAAAGCCGTTGGAATTCCAAGTGGGTGATAAGGTGCTGCTAAAAGTATCACCATGGAAAGGGTTAATAAGGTTCGGAAAGAAAGGGAAACTGAACCCTCGTTTTGTTGGACCATTCGAGGTCTTAGAAAGGATCGGACCTGTTGCCTATAGGTTGGACTTACCTATAGAGCTGAGCTCAGTTCATGACACGTTCCACGTGTCCAACCTAAAGAAATGTCTGTCGGAGGAGACAGTAGTCCTGCCTTTGGAGGAGATTCAAATTGATGAGCAACTGCGCGTCTCCGAGGAACCAATCGAAATTCTCGATCGAGAAATCAAACAACTCCGACGCAGCAGGATACCGATAGTCAAAGTGAAATGGAACTCTAGGCACGGACCAGAGTTTACTTGGGAGCGGGAGGCCTTCATGAAAAGCAAGTACCCGCATCTCTTCACAGAAAACCCCGGCAGTAGCGGTAAGAATTAAATTTCGGGACGAAATTTCTTTCAACCGGGGGTAACTGTGACATCCGTCAATTTTTGACACTCAGGTTAGCTACTCGTTAAATTCACTCAGTAGCGTTCCCGTAGATGAAAAAGGTAGAATTTAAGTTGCCTGGATAACCTAGGTTAGTTTGCGTGAAAAAGTTAGGCTAAAACCTAGAAGTCCCGAAAACTGCCCGAAAAAGCCCGAACCGGCCCGAAATCACCCGATAATCCTAAAATGCCAAATTCAAAATAAATCTTGAAAATTTAAGTTATTTTGTTTAAAATATGAGTAAACTGACCTAAATAATCTAAAACCACCTTCGAAAAGTCGGTTTTTGCCAAAAAACGCCGAAGAACCCGGTACCGTATCGAAAAAGCAGTGTAAGATTGTAAAAAAAAAAAAAAAAAAAAGAAAAGAGAGGAGAGAGGTGGGACCCACTAGGGGCCGGCCACCCCCCCCTATCTCTCTCTCTTCTCCTCTTTTCTCTACAAAAATAAATCATCATCATCATTTCCATCCATTTTTCAAAATTCTCTCTCTCTCTAAACTTCTCTCACACTAAACTCTCTCATTCCTCTCTCAAAATCCAGCCCCATAATCATCTTCAAGTTCAGATCCTTGAAGATTAAAAACACATTCAAAGTTTATATAATCACAATCTCAAAGGTAAGAAGGTTAGGTTTAAGTTTAGATTCGTTTTTCAACCCTTTCAAGCTCTATTTTCATGTTTTCTTGAGGTTAAACCTCCTTCTATGGATTCTAAATCCTTATGGTGTTTGGGAAAGAGATTCCACCTTAGAAATGTTGGAAAAACAATCTATGAAGGTGAGAGTCTATGATTTCCCCATAAGAACACCATTTGGATGCAAAATTCTTGTTAAATGTTGTTTTTGACCATCAAACTTGGGCTAGACTTACTTGATAGTTCATGCATGAGCTTTGATGAAATCATATCATGGTTAGTTTGTTTTTCATGTATACAATCTGATTTGGGGGTAAAATGGTGAGAAAAACCCCAAAGAGTTATGATTTCATGTGTTTTATTGTTGGATTTGATGTTAGTATGGAGACAGATTCTGTCAAAAATTTTGCATGCACTTTTCACGACTCAAAAAGGGTCTTGTTGTATTCATTTCTTTATGAAATTTTTATGGGATGAAATTTAAGGTGTTAGGGTTCAAACCCCACTGGATTTGCATAAAAACACTAAGATTTGAGCTCACACCATCCAAAAACATTTTCGTGTGCAACAGCACTTGGTCAGAAACTTAAGTCACATTCATGCATGCATAACTCTTTGGTAAATCATCCAAATTACAAACTTTTTGATTCTAAACTCAAGTATTCTGAGTTAGCTTTCTATAGAATCCAAAATCAAGTCATTTAGAGTAGTTTTGAGGGTTTAACCAATGAAAATGAATTGATAGTGCAATCTGTCCCATAATGGCAGAACCACATGCACAACTTCAAAGAGGCATATCTCCCTCAAAAATCACTCTAATGATTTGAATCTTGTCTCATTAGCTTGGTATGTGTGTTGGTTAGAAAATCCCTTTTGAAATTCGTGAATTAGTGGTGTATTGAATAATCTATGAGTTAAACTTTACCAAAGGTATTCTGGAATTTCAGCCTTTACCACTGATTTTGTAAAATTGTTTAAAAATAGTAAAAGAACTCTAAAAATTGTGAAATTTGGTGGAGTTGTTCCTAACATCCCCTAATTCAGAGGGTAAAAATTTAAAGACTCAATATTTAGAGGACCTAAGTTCAAAATGGCAATTTTTACAACTCAAAAATTTTGACAGATTCTGAAAATTTCTTAAAAGCCCAATTTTATAAAATTTGAACTTCTAAAATGTTTGGAAGACTTTCATTTGTGACAAAATGAATTTTTATTGGATTAGGCTATAAAATTTATATAATGGCATATTGTGGATTTCGGTACGATTTTAGATAAGGACCGTTGGACCTAGAACTTACATTAAAATTTCGTGTTTTATAGGACGACCCTAGTTCGGAGCCGGGATTTAGGTCACGCATAAACCCTTTCAAATCCGCACTAAACACCCGAGGTGAGTATTCACAGCCCCGTTTTTACCGTTTTTACGAAGTTTTGGGGTGAAAAGCATGTTTATGAATAAAATGTGTTAAATTGTGAACTTGTTGTGAAATGAAATGATTTATCGTGACATAATGAAATGAATCGTCTATTTGAAATGTTATGAAATGTTTTTATAAAATGAAATAAATTGAAATGAGTATATGATAATGAAATGAATTGAATGAAATGTTTTGTGTATATTGAAATGAAGTGAATTGGAATATGCTTTACGTATTGAAATGAATTGAAATGAAATGAATTCGAATACCGAAATGGAATGAAATGAAATGTTTTATGAGATAAAATTTCCGATATGTTGAAACATGATATAGTGAGCAATAAATGAAAATGTCCCCTGCACTACTATTAACCCTTACAAATTGGGCCTATGATACACGTGGATAGCGCTATTTGGTTTGACATACCCACCTTGACTGACGAGAATATAGGTGCACTGTATTGAAAAATATTCACCCCGGCTGGAAATAGTTTTCCCCCGGCAAGGCTGGATAGGGGCGTAGCTATGTCATCAAATGAAGGATTGTAGTAACTCACTAATGCATATCATGTAATTAACACATCACTTGGAAAATTTACTTACTGTTTGATACCAAACTGCTATTTTTGGGGTGAATGAACTGATTCACCAAACTGTTTACAAAATGTTGCGAATAAATGTTTTATTGAAATTGATATTGTACATAACTGTTTTGTACTTATAAAAAAAACCTGTGAACTCACCAACTCTTGTAGTTGACACTTGTTTAACATGCTTTTCAGGAAATCCAAAAGTTTGATCAGGTCTTTAGTGGAATGTTGTGTCACCAATCAAGACAGTGTTTATTTTGTTTAAGTCTGTAAACTTAAATTATGAGTTGGGTTGTAATACTTTTAAACTATTTTAATTTATAATATGAATGATTGGTGTGGTTTATCTCCTATTGCTTTGAAATCGAGACTGTCGCACCTCGTGTTTCCGCTTTAGCGGGGTGTTACAATTTAATTCCTTCACGTCATTCCGTGGCATACATAATAACACGTATTTCTCATAAATACATTCATCATATAATCACATAGATTTAACTCATGCATTAGTAGCATACGATAATCTACTCCATGTATACAATAGTCCAAGTCAAGCCATTCACACAAGCATCGTTACTCATTCATTTCATGGCAATCCTTAAACCTAACAATTTAAGCATTTCATCCAAAATCATGTTTATTCACAATAACCAAGCAAGATATGTAAATCAAACAAGATGATGTGCTCTCAGTTTTAACAAAACGGGTTTAGCAACTCACCTTGAGGCTCGTAAAGCCAAAAGCCCCAAATCTTATGAAACCCTAGATTAGTTGCTTAGATGACCACCTCAACTGATAAAAGGTTAATACTCTTAGATTAGTTCAGATCTACAACATATATTACTAGATTTGCACTAAAAACCATAGATAAAACTTACCCCATCAAGATCTTGGTTGAAGCCCTAAAATGAAGAGTTCTCCAATGGTGGAAATGGAAGCTTAAGGTGAAGGAGATGAAGATCTTAATACTAGATCTTGCTAGTGGGTGATGAATGATTCTTTGAAATGCTTGAAGGATGAGCATTCTATGCTCCAAAATCGTTTCCAAGAAAGAGAGAAGAAGAGAGAAGAAGTTATGGGTGAGAAGTGAGAAGAAAAAGCTGAAATGGTGAATTTAAGCATCTGGTACACGCGGGCTATAGTGCCATGCTATTGTGCCAGTGGCACAATCGCATGGCACAATCGCAGAAAAAAGGGCCTTGGCTATTGTGACATGCGATTATGCCACTGGCACAATAGCATGGCACAATAGCAGGGAGTGTACCAAGCTGAAAGCTTAATTTTCCAAGGCCTTGTGCCACTGGCACAATAGCATGGCACAATAGCAGAGAGTGTACCGAGCTGAAAGCTTAATTTTCCAACTTGTGGGTTGTAGCAAGAGATAAAGAGTTTCATAAAATGGCTTACTATTAAATATGTGACCTAAATTTTAGGGACAAACAAAAGTGTGAGACAAGAGGGGCGAGATTCTTATTTACGAAAATTACGGGTGTTACATCTTATATTTTACTTCAAAGCAGGGACCAAATATCAACAACACGTGTTTTTGTCGGGTCACTATCAAGACAAACACAAGGGGTTACACGTGGTTGGATCGTTTTACCATCAATGGCGAATTATGTAAGTTTTCTAGATGTGTATATAAGAATTTTTACGGTTGTAAAGTTTAATTTTTATGTGTCTAATTTTAGATGTAAGTTGTAAATTTAGTTGTGTAACTTTATGAGTTTTTGATGTATATAATTTTAGATGTTTATGGATCTAGATGTGTAATTCACCCATTTTTTATGTATATAATTTTAGTTGTATAACTTTGATGTTTCTAATGTATATAATTTTATAAGTTTTTGATGTATATAATTTTAGCACATGGATCTAGATGTGTAATTTTATGAGTTTTTGATGTATATAATTTTTGACGTAAAATTCTAGATGTTTATAGATGTAGATGTGTAATTTTATGAGTTTATGAGTTTTTGATGTATAATTTTAGTTGTGTAAAATTTTAGATGTAGATAATTCTAGTTGTGTGATTTAATGAGTTTTTGATGTATATAATTTTAGACGTAGGTTTTGAGATGTTTATGGATCTAGATGTATATGTTTAAATTTATATAATTTTAGACGTTAAAAACTGTTAAAACATTTTATAAGTGTAATTTTAGTTGTGGAAATTTATGAGTTTTTAGATGTAGATAATTTTAGAAGTAGGTTTTGAGATGTTTTTGGATCTAGAAGTAGAAGTCAAAACTGTTAAAAAAATTAAGTGTAATTCTAGTTGTGTAATTTTATGAGTATTTGATGTATATAATTCTAGACATAGGTTTTGAGATATTTATAATTTTAGATGTATATGTTTAAATTTATATAATTTTAGACGTAAAAATTGTTAAAAAAAAGTGTAATACTAGTTGTGTAATTTTATGAGTTTTTGATACAGATAATTTAGAAGTATATTTTAAGCTTTATATTTAAATGCATGTAATTATTTATGTGTATAATTGACAATCATCTCTTAAATTTTGTATAGGGAGGTTATAAATGGCCTAAACTTACGGTAAGGAGTAGGTTGTCATTTGCGGCAGATATAAAGTCAAAACTAGATGACGAGGGACAAGACTTGTTTAGACTCGGTCTATTTAATCATTGGTTGGACTACATCAAAAAAATATCATGGAGATCCCATGATTATCGTCTTATTCCTACAGCAGCAGGTTGAGGTCCCAAACCATGACCCGAAGACTTTATGTTATAGGATCGGTCCATATCAGCGTCATTATGGCTGAGAAGAGTTCAATCTTCTGACGGGACTCCCTTTTGGAATCCCACCGACCATACACTATTCGGAAGGGAATGCCTTCGTTCGTAGGTTATTTCCACATCTCGTGCTAAATGTACCTAGGGACCAACCCTTATGGTTGAAGGTTTCAGACGTAATGACGTTGTATAACGACATGAGCCACTTAGATGTCGAAGATAAGGTTCGTATCTGTTCCCTTCTGATGGTGGAGAAGGTATTCTTGGGCCATCAGGACCATGTGCATATTGATGGTGTACTATTGAATGTTGTGCGTTAACTGGATGTATGGAACGAATATCCATGGGGTTCTTACATATGGAGTTTTACATACAAGCACATGGACGGTGCCTTTGAAAGGCGTATGGAACAAGATTGTGAAAAAATGACGATATATGGCTTTGTACACGCGTTTGAGGTAATATAATTATTCACCAATGAATGTGTTTTTCATTCTTTATATAAGAAATGTTATTTAAATAAACGCTATATGAATGTGTTTTTTTAAAATAAACACTATATGAATGTGTTTTTTTTTTAAATAAATGCTATATGAATGTTTTTTAAATAATGCTATAATAATGTGTTTTTTAAAATAAACGCTATAATAATGTGTTTTTTTAAAATAAACGCTATATGAATGTGTTTTTTTATTTCTTTGATATACAATAACATATCCATGTGTTTTTTAAGGGTTAATTACATGAGTGTGTATCGAACTTGTCATGTTTTATCATTGTATGTACTCAACTTCTAAACCTACCATTGTATGTATCGAACTTGCTAAACTTGCCATTGTATGTATCGATTTACTTGTTACCTACAAAAATGCTGATGTGTACAAGTTTTTTCTGACGTGGAATTTCTTTTTTCAACTTTTAAAAAGAGTAAACTACAAATTTGGTCCCTGATATTTACAAAAAGCAACAAATTTGTTCCCTAGGAGTTAAATCTAAAACACAAGGACCAAAACTAAAAAACTTGTCACCTTCCCTAAAATCAAGCTATACCCATCATCTTCCAACTTAAAAAGCTAGCTGTAATTAACCCTAAGTTAAATTCAAAAGAGATGAAGGAAACAATAGCCAGACCACCATCGCCGGAATTTCAAGATTCCGCCGCTGCCGTCAGACCACCAACGCCTAACGCCAACAGGCAAGAGTGGGAGATCGTTCAAAACCGTCCGGCCATCTCAACCCTCCGGCGATCCCAACCCTCCGGCCATCTCTCCCTCTCTCTATCTCTCTCTGTATCTATCTCTCGCTCTCCTCTCCTTGGATTTCTGTCTCGAAATCCCAAAATCGCAGCCACCACCACCCTCCATCGGTGGTGGGTTTCTTCTCCGGTGACGGTGCTTGTAACAAAATTGGGGGTTTTGTCTCCTTGATGAAGTGGCGATGGTAGTGGTGGTTTCAAATGGCAGTGGTTTGTTGATTTGGAGGCTGGGGTGGGAATGGTGGTGGCGGTGGTGATTTGGAGACAGTTATGGGGGTGGTGATGGTGGTGGTTTGAAGGGTGGTAGCAGTGGTGGTGGTTTGGAGGCAGTGATGGGGGTGGTGATGGTGGCGGTGGTGGTGGTTTGAAGGGTGGTGGGGGTGGCTGTGGTGGTGGTGTTTTGGTGGTGCTGGTGGCAGCTGTGGTTTGGTGGTGGGTTTGGTGATTGTGGTGGTGGGTTTGGAGATGATGGTAGGTGGTGGTGGTGGTGGTTTGAAGGGAGGTGGGGTGGCTGTAGTGGTGGTGGTGATTTGAGTTTATGTATTATATTAATATGGCAAAACAGGTCCTTGAACCTTATAAGGTAGCGTTTGGTACGCAGACAATATTGGACAGGACAGGACAGGACTGGACAGGACAAGAGAGTAGGACAGGGCTGGACGGGACGGGACAAGACTGGACAGAACAAATGTCTGTTTTGTGTTTGGTACGCCTAGGACTGGACTGAACATAACTAAACAAGTTCCCTCAAAAAAATTATTTGATGATTTTATTTATCACTTAATAGTTATAAGAGTAAATTACGGATTTGATCCCTGTGGTTTGGGGGTTTTTATGGATTTGGTCCCTAAACTTTAGTAATTATGGATTTGGTCCCTGTGTAATTACTAGTAATCTATAAAAAAAATTACACAATTTCAATAAACACACACACACACACATATACATACATATATGATATTTATGTAACTAATTTTGATGGTTATGGTAGAGGTGTCAGTGGTGGCCGACGGTAATACTAGGGATGGTGGTGGTGGTCGGTGGTTGTGGAGAACGTGAAGATGGTGGGTAGTGGTGGTGGTGGTTGCGGTGGAGATGGACAGTTGTAAAGGTGGTAGACGGTGGTGGTAGGTAATCGTTGATAGTTGTAGAGGTGGTGGAGGAGGTTGTTGTAGGGGAAGAGGAGGTGGAGGAGGTTGTTGTAGTGGAAGACGAGGTGGAGGAGGTTGTTGTAGTGGAAGACAAGGTGAAGGTGGCCGATAGTGGCTACCGGTGGCGGCGGCGGCCACGACTAGTGGTGGTAAACACGAAAACAAATACCATATTGAAGTTATATATCAAACAAATGTTAGTTAGTAATATATTAGTTTCTGTCTCATTTCTGTCCCATGTTGTTCCACCTATTTTGGTGGAACAAAAAAACAGTCATTTTTGTCCCATGTTGTCCTACCTTGTCCCAGTTTCTGTTCTGTCCCATGTTGCACCAAACGTGGGACAGTGAATTCCTGTTCTGTCCCATGCTGCGCCAAACGTGGGACAGACAGTTTTGTCCCGTCCTGTCCTGTCCTGTCCCACGTACCAAACGCAAAGTAAACTAGATGGACGAATTTTGTAATTTACTCAAACATATAATGAGTTGGTAGCCTATGTGGCATTTTGACCGGTTACCTTCTTAGAAGGTAAATCGATACACACAATGACAACTCTAGCAAGTTTGATACATACAATGGTAAGTTTAGAAGTTAGGTACATACAATGATAAAACGTGACAAGTTCGATACACACCCATGTAATTAACCCTTTTTTTAAATACACGCTATATGAATGTCTTTTTAAATAAACGCAATAATAATGTGTTTTTTTAAATAAACACTATAGGGAATACTTCCTCTAAATGTATCAAACTATCCCCAATATACTATTGTGTGTATCCACCTAAAATTTTTTCTTTTGTATATATCAAACTTAAAAAATTGTTTTATTGTGTATCAAATGACCTATTCAACCGGTTAACATCAGGTAAACCTCAAAACCCTTATAATCTCAAACCCTTTTGTTTCATCCCAACTTACAGATTGAAGAAGACGAAGATGTCTTCCTCCTCCAGTCATCGAATTCGTTCATCAAGAAGTGAAATTGACGATGGTTTATGCTTCTGTGGTGATCCTTTGGTACTAAAAACCTCATGGACGTCTCGAAATCCTGGAAGAAGGTTTCTCTCCTGCCCTAACTATGTAAGTATCAAAATCCTAATTTGCCCTAAATTTTTTTCTAAAAATCTTTCAGTTTTGGTAAATGTTTGAGATATGTTGTAGGGTACAAGTCATGAATGCAATAAATTCAAATGGATGGATGTTCAGCTACCAAATCAGTACTACAAGGATGTGTTCTTCAATTTGCATCTTCAATGTAGAGGAATTGATCAGTTACAAGACTCAAAGACTGAAATTGTGAAGCTGCAGGAAGAGTTAATTTCCACAAAGTCAACAAATTTAGTGTATAAGAGGATGTTAGTGTTTCTAATAGTGGTTATTGTGGTTCTATGCATTGTCTAATAGGATGATTATGATAGTAGGATGATTTTGTAATCTGATAATGTTGTAATGGTTTCTTTGTGAAATGGAAATGACAAGTACCCTTTAAATGGGTCATTTTGATTATCTTGTTGAGTTCCTACCATTTCCATAGCTAATGATAATGTTGTAATGGTTTCTTTGTGAAATGGAAATGACAAGTACCCTTTAAATGGGTCATTTTGATTATCTTGTTGAGTTCCTACCATTTCCATAGCTAATGCAGTAATTTGCATTGATATTCATAGCTAATGCAGTAATTTGCATGAATGCAATAAGAAGAAACAACATGTGTTCAAAAGCAGTAATTTGCATTGATATTCAAAAGAGGTACAATAGATGTGTTCCACCATCTCCATAGCTAATGCAGTTAGAAGATGTACAAAAGTAATCTAGCTATTCAAAAGATGTACAATAGCTACCCAAAACATGTACATAGCTGTCCAAAAGATGTACAAAGCTACCTAAAACATGTACATAGTTGTCCAAAACATGTAGACAGCTACCCAAAAGATGTACATAGCTACCCAAAAGATGTACATAGCTAGCCAAAAGATGTATCCTACCAATTGTGAAGTCTTAAAACTAATCTATATCCATAGCATCATCCTTTGAACTTCCTGGTCCTGAAATTGGTTTGCATGCATGCTTGACTGCAATTCTTGCACTTTTCCTCCTCTTAGGTATCAATTTTTCCACTTTCATGTTGGTTTGTGAATCATCAGATCTTGGATAACTCTTTCTTGCATCCCTCATGAAGCCACCAACAGATGGTGCTATTCCCTTATCTTTTCCAGCATCTACTGCTATTCCTTTGCCTTTTCTATCCTGCACTGATGTATCATCTGGCTCCCCTTTGCCATTTCCAGCCTGCACTGATGAACCATCTACCTCTCATTTTCCATTTCCAGCCTGCACTGATGAACCATGTACCTCTCCTTTGCCATTTCCAGCCTGCACTGATGAACCATGTACCTCTCCTTTGCCATTTCCAGCCTGCACTGATGAACCATGTACCTCTCCTTTGCCATTTCCAGCCTGCACTGATGAACCATCTACCTCTGCATTGTTAACTGTAAATGTAACATGTGCCAATATTACAATATGTAAAAATTACAATATGTAAAAAATAACAGCCTGCACTGAAGTACCTTTGACAGCCTCTGCCACTGATTTTTTTGGTCTACCAACCTTCTTTGGTGGTGGCCTTGGTGGTTTTGCAATCGGATCTCTTTTACATGTTCTTTTATTATGCCCCTCTTGTAGACAAATTTGGCAAGTCATTGCAATTCCTTGTTTTGATAGCTTACCTGTGTGAGATCCTAGTTCATGTGCTACCCTCTTCCTCTTCTTTTTGGGCCTTCCAGGCATCTTCCTTGGTAATGGTGGCAAAGGCTTATTCAGATCATTTGCAGGCCACTGATTCATCCCTAGGACAGGTTGTAAGTTGTAGCTATAAGTTGTTACATACATTTCCTTCCTAAACCATGCTGGCACATAATCATCAGGGTTTTTGTGAAGAAAGAAAATTGATGCAATTGAGTGTTCACATGGTAAACCTGACAGTAGGGATGGTAACGGGCAGGGTTTGGGGCGGGGACCCCCTTACCCGCCCCCGCCCCCGCTTTTGAACACATGGACCCGCCCCCGTCCCCGCCCCCGCTCGGGTACGGGGATCTCACACCCGTCCCCGGCCAATTACCCGGTCAAACCCCGGTCATACCCGGTCAAACCCCCGATTTAGACCCGGTTTTAACTTACTTTTTATATAAAATGAAACAACAAATTTTAAAACTTAAACAATCAAAATACATCACCTAAAAATAAAAATCCAAGCAATCAAAAATTCAAAATACATCAAATAAAATCCAAGCAATCAAAATACATCAAATAAAATCCAAGCAATCCAAAAATTAACACACCAAGTTTTAAAACAAGTTATAAAACAAGAATCATCATCATCATTCAAGAATCATCATCGTCATCCTCATCTTCATCATATTCAACCGTTTGATCAAACGCTTTCGATTCTCCATCTTTTTCATCTAAAGGTAAAACAAAAGAAGTTAGAAAATTTTACATACATGTAATATAACAACTTATATAATTATTAATTTATTTACCTTCAATTTCTTTTCTCAACCAATTTTGGTTGCACATTAATGCTTCAAGTGTCTTCGGATGTAGTCGGCTACGCCCTTTTGTTACCTTGTTTCCACTCATGCTAAAAGCCGATTCCGATGGTACTGTAGTAAGTGGAATGGCTAACACATCTCTTGCTATGGTTTGCAAAATAGGAAACTTCGCGCTGTTGCACTTCCACCATACCAATACATCAAAATCTTTTTCATTCGGTAATAACTTCTCCGCCAAATAGTCATCCAACTCGGTTCTTTCACAAATATCATCCTCGGAAATCATAGTCTCAAAATCTAATTCCCATGAAGCCTTGTTCGAAGAAGGCACCCCCCCATGTGACGAAGTACTACCGGATTGTCCTTTCCCTTTGTTGCTCTCATGCTTTTTTTTGTACTCCTCAAATAGTTCATTACATAGATTTTGTATCCACATAACCTTATCTTTTGAGTCACTACCATAAATCTTTGGAAAGAAATAATTGATCAACTTTAGCTTATACCTAGGATCCAAAACAATAGCCACACTCATGACATCATGTATGATTGTCCAATATTTATCAAATTTTTCCAACATACATGATGCCATGTTCTTAATGACATCATCTTCTTGAGTGTCTTCTTGCCAACTCCTAAGACTTACTTTCATCTCACAAACCAAAGGAAAAAATAGGTTTGAAGTGGCATATTTGGTCCCGGAGAATGTCTTGGTCACACGATAAAACACCTCTAATTTATTACAAACATTGGTCGCCATTCTCCATTCCTTTTCACTAGGTGAATTAACATAATGTCTATCTTTCTTGCCCAAACGAGTAAAAACATCTTTATACTCTAATGCAACTTTCAACATCAAGTAAATAGAATTCCATCTAGTTTTACAATCAAGCGCTAACTCCTTTTCACAATCTACACCTACTTGTCGTGCAACAAGTCTAAACTCTTGGGCCCTTTTTGGAGAGGTTGACCAATAAGAGACACTATCCCTAACCTTCTTGATTGAACTCTCAATAATAGAAAATCCATCTTGCACAATGAGATTGATGATATGTGCACAACATCTCATGTGAAACAATCTACCTTTCAAAATCAATGAAGAAGGAGAAAGATTACCTAAAAGCCTGTCGATCAAAGCATCATTTGTTGAACAATTGTCAAGTGTCAACGTCGACAACTTGTTGTCAATGTTCCAATCCATGAAACTTTCAACCATATGTTGGGAGATGGCATCGGCAGTATGTGGAGATGGCACATATATAAAGCTGCATAAAATAAGATTATATTAAAACAAATTAGCATTACTCTATAATTAAAATAATATATAAAATAGTATATGTTAAAAAAAGCAACCTGATAAGACGATTTTGTAACTTCCACTGAGCATCTATGTAGTGTGCGGTTATTGCCATGTAACCTTTGTTTTGTTTATTTGCTGTCCACAAATCCGACGTAAGAGCAATTCTGCTTTCATTCTTTTCCATACTCTCCAAAATGACACCTCTTTTTGTTCTGTGTATCTTCATGATGTCGGACTTTGTTGTAGCTCTACAAGGAACCGTAAATAAAGGTCCGATACCCTTTGAATACTTACGGAAGCCATGATGCTCAACCATAGAAATCGGATAATCATGAAGAGCAATCATATTTGCTAAATCCTCCCTTGAGGTTTGAGCATTAAAGACATAATTGCTTAACGAAGAGGATTTCCCATCCTTGGCCATTTGCTCTTGAAGTAGAATCTGTTGCTTTATGTCCTTTACAGTTCTCCTAGGACATTTTTTGAAGTGCTCGTTCAAATGTGTCGTCCCATCACTGGATCTGCCGGTCAGTTTTTTTGGGCAATATTTACACTGTGCATATCGACGAACACCATCAACGAATATTGGGTCGAAATGGTTCCAAACAACAGATTTTAATTTTTTCTTTGATGGTTCAACGGTTGAATTTGACCCAATTGGCATGCTTACAGATTCATTAGTGTCGTTACAAGCCATTTGCTCTTTTTCGTTCCCTTCCATTTCCATATCATCACATCCTATATCAATGTTGTCATTTTCTGAAGTCGCCATCTAAAAATGTCATTTATAAAAACAAAACATAAGTTAATAGACATAGAAATATTTTTATACTTATTTAGGAATTAGGATTTAGGATGTCCCTTATATGATGGTTCCATTATTCTATTTCCTTATATGCAAGTATCTAACTATTTAGATGGAATAAAGACAGACACACAAATACACAATAGCACCCATGAACTATTGAAATCTGAAATCTAAAATCTAAAAGCCTAACTTACTGAAATCTAAAATCTGAAATCTAACTTACTGAAGAGTGGAGAGAGGCCTGACCGGTGATCGGTGACCGGCGATTGGCGTGACCGGTGGCGGTGGTAAACGGCGGCGTGACCGGAGCTGTGATGGCCGGCGATTGGCTGACCGGAGCTATGATGGCCGGCGATGACCGGTGGCGGTGGTAAACCGCGCCGGCGGTAGCCGGTAAGGAGAGATTGAGAGGAAGAGTGGCTGCGATGAGAGATTGAGAGGAAGAGTTTGTGTATGTGTGGCTGCGATGAGATGAGAGATTGAGAGGACTTAGGGTTTTTTTATTTTTTTCCTTCCTTTCTCTTTCAACAGTAGGCCTGCCAGTAGAAATTAGAAAGACTCCTTGTTTTTTTTACTCTTTTGTTTATAAACTAAAACTATAAATAAATATAATAATATATTATATATATATATATAAATATAAAAATACATAGGTATATATATCCCGGGTACGGGCGGGGCGGGGGACCCCTTACCCGTCCCCGCCCCCGTCCCCGCTTTTTGTCATCCGGGTATCCCCGCCCCCGGACCCGAAACCCGTTTTTCCGGGGAATCCCCGGCCCCGTTCGGGGCGGGGGAACCGGGTTCCCCACCGGGTCGGGTCAAATTACCATCCCTACCTGACAGCTCCCACATTCTGCAACTACATGTTCTTCTTTCTTCATCAACTACAAATGCATCATGCCCTTTCCTTACCTCAAACTTACTCCCTCCTCCTGGAACCACATTCCAGAACCTATGAAGACAAAAAAAATGGTTTAACATATTGAAGGGCAGATGTCATCATCTATAAATGTATAAAATTTTACCTTTGTTGCAGTTTAGCCAACTCTAACTTCTTCCTGATTGTAGGGCAGATGTCATCAACCCAAGTGTCACATATCATCCTCATCTTATGCATTCTTTCCATCACTATAACCCTAATTGATTCAAGCATGGTTATAATTGGCTTATTCCTGACTTTAAGTATGACAGCATTGAAGCATTCACTGAAACCATTCTCAACAGCCGCACACCCTCTGTGTAATGCAAAGAATGCCCTAGACCATGTTTTTGGATCTCTTTCAGTTAAGTATCTATGGGCATTAGCATTGGCTACTCTAATCTCATTCATAACCCTCTGGAATAGTAATGGATATGATGCCTTAGATGCTCTCCAAAACAAATTCCTATATTCTACACCTTTGAAGCTTTTCCTGAAGTTCTCATATATATATATATATATATATGTCTTGCACATTGTCTGTGCTCAAATAAATGGTCTACAGCATTTGGACATCTGTAACAGATTCATAAACAGCAGCTTTTGGCAAAACATCTTTAACAGATTCAAAGACTGATGCACATATTTAAGTACATAAATGAAACAAGAAAATATACCTTGTGTTGATCACTCAGTAGTGTGATTCCCTCACCACTGTTTAACTGTAGATCATCACTTAGAAGAGTGATGAACCAAGTCCAGTTGTCTTTATTTTCAACAGTAACCACAACCCATGCAATAGGGAAGATATGGTTGTTCCCATCTCTACCTATGGCAGTTAATAACTCTCCTTGGCATACATTTTTTAGGAAACAACCATCCAAAGCAATCACCTTTCTGCATCCATACTTCCATCCTTCTTTCAGCCCATGTAAGCAAACATAAAATCTATCAAAGTAGACCTTTTCATCAGGATTAACTGTCACACCTAATTTCACAGTTGAACCTGGATTGCTTCTTAGAAGCTCATCACCATAAGACCTAAGCATCCCATAATGTTCAACTAAAGACTTCTCATACATATTTAAGGCCCAATGCTTAGCCTTAGCACATTGATTTGAACTAACTTGACAGTTGTACTTCTTCATTACCAAGTCCATTAGTTCAACATTTTTAATGTCTAGATTCAATCTAATTCTCTGTCCAAACTCTCTGCCTATCCATTTGTAGTTAATCAAATTCCATACTTGAAGTTCCTACTACATGTGTGTACATCATTCATTGAAATTACCTGAAATGATTGTTCCTTTTTCATCCACCTTGCATACAACCTCCATTGGCAATCTTTGATGCTCTCATCATCCTTACCTTTTTTTGGAAATCTAATCTGTTTTCTTTGCTTCCCTTTGATCTCATCTGCTATTCTTGGAGTTCTAGTCCCACACCTTGCAATAAGCTTGTGGCTAGCACTTACTTCATACCACAATGAAAATCCATTTGCAAGAGCATAGTATGTTATACACTCTTTCAGCTGCTTTGGTCCTTCATACCTTTCACCAATCTGTAAGTAACAACAACAAAAAATAATAATTAAAAACCAAATAAAACAATAAACTTCAACCAAATAAAAGATAACAAACATTTACCATGAGTTTCTTGATTTTCCAGTGAGTCTCAGGGTCATGAATAGGGTACTTTTCACCAACAGTTGTCTCTGCTAAAGGGTCCTCATTACTTTTTAGAGCTTTCAGAAGCTCATCAATGAACTCATCATGTTCAACAGTCAAATCACATCCATTGGAACTCATTGTATCATCCCCAAAATTGTATCTTTTAGAAGGGCCTGCCTTTGTTTTACCAGCATTTGCCTTCTTCATTCTTACCTCAAGCAACTCATCATCCTCACCCTCTGATAAATGGTCTAATGAATGTACACTGTCATCATCATCACTATCCATTTCATCCTCCATCTCATCCTCCATAGCATCATCCTCCATCTCATCCTCCATCTCATTCATTGATACATCCCCTGCATTCTCCTCTTCTTTATCCACTTCTACCTTTGATTCACTAATCACATTACTATCTACATTACTTTGTAGATTAGCATTTGCAGCCTCTTGGGAGTTTTCATGTGTACCAAGGTATGCACTTAGATCATCACCAAAATACTCAACATAGATATCTATCAGACCATATGAATCACCCACATCAAATAATATATCTACATCTAAATCATTTTCTATTTTCATCAATCCACTTTCCAATGAATTACCAGGTGTAGCAAAATACAGAGCACTAAACACTGCAATAGTATCCTTCTCCACAAAATCAATCAACTCCGTATAACTACTCTTTGGGATAGTCAAGGAATATGATTGACCATTTTCATACCTTAAAGGTTGATACATAAATACACCATCATGATGAACTGTAAAGTGATACCCACGTTCACGTTTTCGTTCCATCATCCCCTGTAAATATGAACAAACAGTAACCTCATAAGCATTGCATTAGATTGAAACCCTACTTCAATTTCATATGATTCACATACCTATTTGATGATTATCAGACCACCAGCAACAAAAACCCTACTTCAATTTCATGAAATTGATCGTTAATCTTGTTGAATTTCAAAACCCTTTCTTCTTCCTGTTGCTCGAGAGTGATGTTTAATGAGAGGGGTTGAAGAAAATATTTAAGTAAGAGGGAAACATAACAAGGGTTTACCGGCTACCCTCTTCACCGGTTTTTTTGTCACACAATAAAACAAATTTTTAAGTTTGATATATACAAAAGAAAAAATTTTAGGTGGATACACACAATAGTATTTTGGGGATAGTTTGATACATTTAGAGGAAGTATTGAATGTGTTTTTTATTTATTTGATATACAATAACATATGAATGTGCTTTTTAAATAAACGCTATATGAATGTGTTTTTTTAAATAAACACTATATGAATGTGTTTTTTTTTATTCTATATAAGAAATGTTATACAATAATATTCTTTAATATAAGAAATGTGAAGTTATTTCGGTCATTGCAGACTTGGATTTTTGAGATGTTCCCTGTCTCCCTAAAGTATTTTTCTATGAGTAGTGCGTATCCTAGGGCATTTCGCTGGGAGAAGAAAAATAAGAGAATATTGAATAAGGCTGAGTGGGAGGAGTTATATACATTTCAAGACGCATGTTTTTGTACCGAGCTTTCCTAGTTTAATTTAGACAAGATAGTTTAGTAATTTAACCCAACATTACCTGTTTTTTATATATTAGGAAGAACATTTCCCACATGAGAGCCTTGTAGCAGACAAGTGGGAGCAGCAGCAGGGGTTGTATAGACGGAGCCAGGAATAGTTTCAGCACATGGCCAATCGACGACCGCCCAAGAGGGCCAGACGTGTTATAGAGGCACGTGCCGATGACGATGATGACGATCCTATAGATGTAGACCAATACCATGACAAATGGGTGACGGATGCGGTAATTATCGTATATAAAAAGCGTAACAAGTTTTAACCTCTAATGCCTAGCCACCGTCTTACCACATATACAGGCAAGCGTACCTGATCGTGAGTAATATAGTGTAGGAAAGTCCAGGTATCGTATCTACCACTGGGAACGGTCAAGTTATCGTAGACTAAAGTCTGAATCGGTTTAGTTAATCTAAAAGGGGGGGGGGGTTTGTATGAAAAAGGTTTGAATACTGAAAAAGATAATCAACTACGAAAAACTAAGAAAGCGGTTAAAATAATAATTGAAGTTTATAATAATGGAAAAACAGCAGTACTTATCATGATAACGTGAATCCCCAATATGGATGACATGAATAGGTCGAAGGTTTGGTTGTTTTGACTATTGTAGGAATTTAAGTCTGGGACACCCTAACATGTGCAATTTATGGCTATGAACTAGGATATGGTCCTCCTAATTCCAATCCTAAATTGTTTGGTCCACAATCTAGAATCGGTAAACCCTTCCCAATCAGTATTGCAATGGCTCTTCTACTATCGGTCACTTATTGGTCAAAGTAACCCCTTAACACAACTCTATGGTCCAAGTCAAGCTAAGGTAGGTTGATTATCCTTTCGGAGTCTATCTGTTTTTGGTCTAACAAATACACCCAACCAAGTGAATTCAAATCGCCACAACAACAATAATCAGAAAAGAACCATAAACGACATTCAATTAATAAAAAACAAACCAATAAACATTAATTGCAACGTATCATCCACAAAGGTTCATCTATCATGACAAGCACTACTAATAGACTACTCATTCATATTGAGAACAAAAACATAAACAAAAGTGGACGTCGACATGATACCGACAGTACAACGATAGATGATCAGAGATCGACTTCCGCAGCGTATCGGCACCTTCCGTACTCTCACTCTCGTTCATCTGTATTCCCCTCGTGTATCGCACTTCAAAACTCATGTCCAGAACTGAAGGAGGAGGCTGATATTTAAAGAAAAACGACCAGGCTCCATCTGGCGATCGCCAGACTGCCCACTTGGCGACGCCAAACACTTAGTTTAACCCTAATCTTCAACTCAGTCGCACTTGGCGGCGCTAAATAGAGGACTTCGCGATCGCCAAGTGTCTTCTGTGTTGACTTTGTGCATTTTTCACGTTTTCTCGCCTTTTTCCGTACTTTTCCGTTCCACGGCCTCCAAATCCTTCACAATCAATAAAAATCTCATTTAGTGCATGAAATGATCATAAACGGGTGAGAAATGGGGTAAAGTCATACGATTACGCGCAACCAAAACATGTATAATTTTGGTGTTATCAAAATCCCCACACTTAAGCTTTGATTGTCCTCAATCAAAAGACTGAAAAATAAGAAAGATAACTCCAAAATTATCTCCACCCAAGATCATCAAAGAGAACAAAGTATACTCACACAATCGAACACACAAACAAGACTTATCAAGCAATCGGATACCAAGGCCAACCTTTTACCCTCACATAATATGAATAACAATATGAAGTGTATCTCTCGGGGGTAAAAGTGTATATATAAGTGATCACACCAATACTCGACTAATTCCCGCATGCATAAGCTTGTCACCAAATCTAATCTTCACCACTGAGAAGTTGTCAACCGTCAAGAGGACTTTAGGGTTGTAATGTTAGGCTAAGGGTTAAGGGTAGGATAAAGGATATATATATAAGTGACTAAGGGTTTTGCAACAAAAACTTGAAAACTTAATCAGTAATGATCTAAACAGTGAAGCAATCTGACTTTCAAACAGTGAGACTTTTGGGATGTATTTCTCTCTTTTCTTTTAGATTGGCCTAAGCCTATGGCTTATTTGGGGCACAAATTCTTTTTCTCTCTTTTTCAGCTCTCATTCTTTTCTTTTTTGTAATCTCGACTCTTTTGATATTTCTTTTCTTTTTTCTGAGTCTCAAATATTTTCCTTTTTTCTCTCTTTTCTTCTCTTTTTTTTTCAGAGCAGCAACTATGTTGCTTTTGGGCTCTTTTTAAATCTCAATCCCATAAAAACTGTCAGATATGAAAAACTGGATCAAAACATCTCAAGATTCAAATTTAAGTCACGGCCAAAAGATAGATAAACAATTAGGCTCAAGGATAAAGTGTATAGTGGGTAATGAAATGAAAAGGCTAAGGCTCAAAATGGTTTCAAGGGGTAAAGTGTTAAAAGGTGAACACTTTTCAATCAAAGGCTAGGTAAATCAGATAACCTTATGATGAGGTTATCTGACGAAGGCTAACAGGGTTAGAAACGAAGGCTTCTATCAGTGCAACGGTGATAAATACTTCTCTTATGTGGTCTCAATATGCATTCAAATGACAAGTTCTACCTTGGGTCAAAGTCGGTATTCCTCACGAAATAAACAGATATAACAATTAAGGCTCAATCTCTCAACGGAATTGGGTGAGGCACTCATGGTAATCAGTATTCCAAGGTATCCTTTTACTCAACTAATCCTATTCAGTGTTCTCCTATGCAAGCAATTCAGTCTCAAAAACAATCTCAGATTTCGAAAAAAAATTGGGGTCAAATCTCAAAGCTTTCAAAAATTTGAAAAACGACAATCCACAAGCAAAAAGTGAACCCATTTAAACAGATAAGTCTACATAACCCCCTCCCCACACTTAAAATTTGCAGTGTCCTCAATGCAACAATTAACACAATTAAGGAGTAATTGGGAAAAAGAGAAACTTCCCGGTTATGTGACGAAATCTGTTCTGATCTGAGAGTAGTGCATAAAATTCGTGCTCGATCATAAATCGCCATATCTACCAACAAAAAGAAAAAGAAAAAGTAAAAACGAACAAATGAAAAATAAACCAAACCAAATTACTTAAAATCCTAAACAAACCAACAGAAAAATAAAATTGTTCAACACAACCACGCAGTTCAAAAATTAAAAATTGTTTAGGACAACCAAATCGAATAACGGAGATAAAAGAGAGAGATCAATAAGGGCCACGAGGTTGGTTTTGCCAATCCTCGTAAGTCGGGTAACCGGGCGGAGCATCCTCGGAGTATGGCCAATATGGAGATGGAGCAAAAGCGGTATTCGGTTGAATACCGAAGTGGGAGGCCATCTGGTTCATCACTCCACTTTGCCAGTTGGCTTGGTGAAAAGCCTCCACGGTGTTGTACTCCATGTGCTGTTGATGCCGACCATAAGAAAGTGACATCTCCGAAAGTTGGTTACTCAAGTCTTGGTAACCCGAATAAGCAGTCCAATCTGCCGGTTGTTGACCTGCATTCGCCCCACTCGTTCCACCGGTCTAATGCGTACTCCTCGGTGCTTGGCTAGGTTGACTTCTCGGTTGACTCCCATACGCTTGAGGATTACGGATCCATGCATTGTAGTCCCTTCCGATTGCATGCTCAACTCTTGCCACGCCCATACCTCGGAGTTGGTCCATATCAATCAACCCCATCTCCCCGAGGTTCGTCATCGAAGCGATTGCGGCGTCGGTTAGGATACCGAAATGTTTGGCCAAGAGCGTCACGTACTGGCCACCAACGATGCGACTACCCTCGCGATAACTACTCGCCTTAGCGAGTTAAGCGGCGATGAGATACGGAGCATTCAGATATTTATCATCCGTAGAGAGTTGCTCAAGAAGCCACAAATCCTGCACAGTCACTTTTTCCTCACTCGAAGATCGAGCATTCACCGCTTGAATGAGCATGCGGTGTAGAAGTCTATCCGTCGAAGCAATAAAACCTTTCACTTTGAGGTTGCCATGATAATGACCATCACCCAAAATCGCCCATGCCAAACGCGGATCAAAATCATCGGGTCTCTTTGCGGTCGCCCACATGTACTCCTCAAATCCGGGAGCATCAACGTCCAATTGGGTATATATCCCCAAAGCAAGAGCAAAATCAACCAAAGAAAGAGATCTCCAAACACCACCAAGTCGGAAAGTCATACACGATTGATGAAATTCCCCAAGAGCCTTGATCGCATCGAAACGAAACGTGGCCACAAACTCCACGATAAGCTCTCGGTATAGGGTCTCGGCGATATCGAAAACTCGCTCCCATGCATGGCATATGTAGTACTCATTGCCATCCTCGTCGTATGCGTGCTTTTCAATAATCGCTTTGATGTCGTTCTCGACATGCATCGATCGAAGAAGATCCCAATCGACTCTTTTCGGCATGAGAATTTGGCGGGGAGAAGTCGGTTGACAATGTCCCGATATTCCTCCTTCTTTCGAGCGTTTAAAGTCGGGTCGTTTGTAAACGAGGTGAAAACATGACTTCCATCCGGTGCATGGAAGTTGGCTACGACGGCGGTCTTAGATACGCGGGTCTTTTGTCTCTACACAATCAAAATACCATTGTCTTAGAAAGGTTTCAATCCATAAACGCAAGACAAGGCTTATACTTTCAAAATTCCAACGAGACAAAAATCTATACGACTAACAAGTTCAAGCATCACATATATATGCATCACAAAACAAGAACAATGGGGATGTGGAACATCCCCACACTTGAACTTTTAGTTCAATCCCCAATTTCAAACCAATCTAGCTATCAAGAAAGAATGGGGGATTTTGGTTTTCTCAAAATCCCCACACTTATCATTTAAACACAATCACTAGATTCAACAATCAATTAGCATGCTAGAAACAAGATTTCAATCACAATAAAGGGCATGCATTCATCTATAAGCTCTAAATCATCAATGGTGTATCAAGAACCATGTCAATTTCAATCAAGCAAAGAAACACCATTGATACCCAAAACAAGATCTTCAAATACCAAATCGAGCAATCCTTACGAAATCAAAGTTAGGAAACGTACCTTGTTCATGATGAAAGATGAAATTGAAGCTCAAGAAGAACGAATTTCGCAAGAACGTGAGAGGGTTTGGCGGCGCCTAAGAGGAATTAGGTTTGTGTGTTTGTGAAAAGTGGGAAAAAGAAGGTTTAAAAACCCCTCTGTCCCGACTTCGCGTTGCGAAACCCTGGGTTTCGCGTCGCCAAACAGGTTGATTTCAGCAAACCCTGATTTTTTAAAAAGTTTCGCGTCGCCAAACGGCCTTCTTCGCGTTGCCAAGTTCGAAATTTTTTACCTGATCCGTGGCTTAATCACTTGGCGTCGCCAGAATTGGGAATTGGCGATCGCCAAATGCCTACTGTTTCCAACTTGTGAAATTTTGCATCGCATTCCGATTTCGCTCGAATCTGGTTTCTATCCCCTCCGTATGGTTACCTAAGCAATATCAAATGAAAACATTAATAAAAACACACACAAAAATCACTAAAAATGAAAGAAAATCAAAAAAGCTCGGGTTGCCTCCCGAGAAGCGCTTCATTTTTGGACGGGTCTAGAGCTCGACCCCACTTTCGGCTCATTTCTTGGCACGTCGGGATGACGAGCCTTTCTTCTTCCTGTGATCTTTCTTGGAGGTTCCCGGTTCCTTGGTTGATTTCTCCTTTTTGTGCATCGGGTTTGAATCGTCCTTCGTTTTCTTTCCAAGCTCATGCGGGAGTAGCGGGCGGTTCATGCTATTGGTGTAGGCCAGAGAAGGATCATCGTAAGGTTCGTCGAGGTGTCTAACCGGCTCTCCGTTAGGATCAAAGTAAATCCGATTGTCTCCATAGCCTAAGCTTGTGACTTGATTGCGCATATCGGTATTTACTTGAGCGGTGTGCATGAAAGATCTCCCGAGGATTATCGGGATCTCCGTGTTCTGTGGAAGGTTAGCTATGACGAAGTCCGTATAGTACACAAATTTTCCAATACGAATTGGGACTCCTTCCGCTATTCCTAACGGTGTTGTCATATAACCGTTTACTCCCCGGTATTGATAGTTCGTTGGCACGATCCTCTTGACTCCCATTTTCCTGCAATAGCAAACAGGCATCATATTAAGAGCGGCACCTGAATCAACCAAAGCAAGAACACTAAATTTATGACAAGAAATAGGTAAGTTGTAACTCCCTGGATCATGCTTGATTGGCACGATGTAGATGAGATCATCTTCCGGTGCTTTCTCCTTTTCTTTCTCTTTCTCTTTGCCTTTATCTTCTTTCTTTGGGATCATGAATTCCGCGTATCCGCCTTGCTTTCCATCTTCCTCATCTTCATCCTCACTTGAAGCTTCGGGAACCTTGAGTCGTAGGTGTTCGAAAGACACGGTGAACCCCTCCGAATCGTAATCCGTGGCATAGTCGGGCTCACTTTCACTCTCGGTCTCCACGTACTTCTTCGTGTAGATGTCCGTCCACTTCTTTTTTGACGGCTCTCCGGTTATCATGAGCATTGGCTTCACATTCTCCACTTTTTCGGTTGTGAATCTCGGGGAAAACTGTGCTATGGATCGATCGGCTGCCATTCTAACACTCAACAAACGATTACTGCAACTTGCGGGAAACAAAGAGATAAAATAAAGATAAAGATAAAACTAATGAACTAAACTAGAAAGCGAAAAACTTGCAAGGGACAGAATCCCTTACAAGGATCGATTAACAAAACTAATTAGACTAAAATCTAACAACTACCGTTCCCCGGCAGCGGTGCCAAAAACTTGATGCGGTAATTATCGTATATAAAAAGCGTAACAAGTCTGAATCGGTTTAGTTAATCTGAAAGGGGGGGGGGGGTTTGTATGAAAAAGGTTTGAATACTGAAAAAGATAATCAACTACGAAAAACTAAGAAAGCGGTTAAAATAATAATTGAAGTTTATAATAATGGAAAAACAACAGTACTTATCATGATAACGTGAATCCCCAATATGGATGACATGAATAGGTCGAAGGTTTGGTTGTTTTGACTATTGTAGGAATTTAAGTCTGGGACACCCTAACATGTGCAATTTATGGCTATGAACTAGGATATGGTCCTCCTAATTCCAATCCTAAATTGTTTGGTCCACAATCTAGAATCGGTAAACCCTTCCCAATCAGTATTGCAATGGCTCTTTTACTATCGGTCACTTATTGGTCAAAGTAACCCCTTAACACAACTCTATGGTCCAAGTCAAGCTAAGGTAGGTTGATTATCCTTTCGGAGTCTATCTGTTTTTGGTCTAACAAATACACCCAACCAAGTGAATTCAAATCGCCACAACAACAATAATCAGAAAAGAACCATAAACGACATTCAATTAATCAAAAACAAATCAATAAACATTAATTGCAACGTATCATCCACAAAGGTTCATCTATCATGACAAACACTACTAATAGACTACTCACTCATATTGAGAACAAAAACATAAACAAAAGTGGACATCGACATGATACCGACAGTACAACGATAGATGATCAGAGATCGACTTCCGCAGCGTATCGGCACCTTCCGTACTCTCACTCTCGCTCCTCTGTATTCCCCTCGTGTATCGCACTTCAAAACTCATGTCCAGAACTGAAGGAGGAGGCTGATATTTAAAGAAAAATGACCAGGCTCCATCTGGCGATCGCCAGACTGCCCACTTGGCGACGCCAAACACTTAGTTTAACCCTAATCTTCAACTCAGTCGCACTTGGCGGCGCCAAATAGAGGACTTCGCGATCGCCAAGTGTCTTCTGTGTTGACTTTGTGCATTTTTCACGTTTTCTCGCCTTTTTCCGTACTTTTCCGTTCCACGGCCTCCAAATCCTTCACAATCAATAAAAAGCTCATTTAGTGCATGAAATGATCATAAACGGGTGAGAAATGGGGTAAAGTCATACGATTACGCGCAACCCAAACATGTATATATTTTGGTGTTATCAGTGACGTTAGACCGAGTAGAAGATAACCAAAAGGACTTGCTAAGAAGGATGAAAGAAGTTTAGGATCAGATAGCTCGTATGCAGGTAAATATTTAACCTAATATATTAATGTCAATGGTTGAAAGTTTGTCTAATGTTGAGCATGTGCGTACATTGGTTAGGTGTCTGGATGATATTCTGTTTCTACTAGCCGTCCAACCACTAATTATGGTTCCATGCCTGTCTAGTACTCGCCATTGGTTAGTTAGCCTTAAAATTAACGTAAGTTATTTAGTGCTAATTTGTCTAATTTAAAATGACAACATTTAGGAGAAAGCGAGGCGCTCTTTTCACATGGGCGGGGACATGAGTTCGTCATCCTACCATACACAGCCTGCGTACGCACAATTTGTAAGCATCGTCGATACCTTTTCCCGTCTCCTACTTAATAACTTTGATATCCTGCTTAATAAATTGTATGTTCTATTTGTAGGGCCAGAGTTCGACCTTTGGCATGACTGAGCCGACATGCTTTACACCTCCTGCTCACGGCATGGCTGAGTCTTCTTTCTTTATATCGACCCCGAACATGCAAGTTGTAAGTCTTATTTAATTTATATCTTAGTTTTTTGTATCATTTTCCGCTACGTTGTTTACTAATTATTAATCTCATTTCGCAAGGTGCCTTTTCTGGTACAGAGCCATTGGATCCTATTTGGGGTTACGCTGTAGAGATAATTAGTGGATCGGGCTCAGTGTTTAGCACTTTCGGCCAGCGTATAGTGGTATGTCTGGTCCATCAGGGTCATCATACGGTGCTGCTGTTGACACCGTCGTACCACCGCCGATCACCACCCTCGCCGAGCGTGATATTGTTGAGTCGGAGTCGGAATCAGGAGCATGGGAGTCTGAATCTGATCCTCAGCCCGAAATAAACAGGGGGAAGACAGTGGTAGAAAAAACTCTGCGGCCTCAACGGGATAGGAAGCAAGGGGAAAAGACTAAACATCCATGGACCCCAGGAGTTGGTCTTTCAAAGTTGTTTAGTAGAAGGGGAAAAAGAAAAAATAGACTTGTTTGTTATTTTTTTTATCCTTTACATTTTGTTATTGCTTTATTGTACGGTAATTTAGTGATTAGTGTTTTTTTACTTAGTATAGACATTTTGTATCCGATGGCAAAAGGTGGAGCAAATTTCAGCAGAGTGCGACACACTAGAGGAAGCAATGAGGCTACTCCTAAATAAATACTCGCCATCGTGCTACTTCGGTTCAAATACATCTTACAATTTACCATGCCATAGATCCATTGCTTCAAGTCCGATTAATGAAATACAACATGATATAAGACCCGCCAAATGCCAAACATCATTTTTATAGGGTTTAAATGCAACCATCTTTATCACGGTGTTTCAATTCGAAAACTATAATAGAGTTAGTTGCTTCTAGATCGTATAAAATTAATGGTTGGCATTTGTAGGATTTATCATTTATCGGGTTGTCTTTCTTTACTCGGACTTGTAGCAATAGATCTAGGGTCGGGGTAAATTGTACGATGTCTTTGGAGCGAAGTAAAACGACGACGGGTATGAGTAGTGCGTAGCATTGCACTGAAATTTGCTCCACCGTTTGCCATCAGAGGCAAAATGATTTTTTTAGGAATGAGTAGTATATATATGTGAGTCTAATATTTATGTAATTCTACTAAAGTAATATATATATATATATATATATATGTGAAAATCTTTTTCAGCTTTCACGTGACTCTGCCATGATGTGACAACTGGTGTAAAGAAATTGAACTTTGAGATTTCTTTCTCTAATGTAGGTTTTGGTATCACGAGATAAAGATTTCTTTTTTTGTAACTTTAACAAAGTATAAGGGCCAAATACGTAACTTTATCTACTATATATAGGATACCAAATGTCTTCAAATAATCACAGCGTAACTATAAATCCTCTATCTTTTTCACTTCCTAACATATAAAAATGACATCATCGGCATCATCAACTAATCCCACTTACTTCGTTACTAAGTTTGATGAGTACGTATACAATACTGACCGATTGGTAAGTTTTATTTTTTCAGTTTGAGAAGTATTATTAGAGGTCATTACTTCATTATTTGTTCCCCCTTTTATTTAAAATCTTGATAATTTGTTCTCTCTTTTAATTTTTTCAGACCATTCCAACCGAATTTGTGAGAATGTGGAGTTTGAACATTCATAATCAGTGTCTGATAAGGATTAGAGGCATCAACTATCCTATGGACATGAAAGTAGGATCTGAAAATTCACCATCAGTTCCTTCTGACCGTGTTATCATTAAGGGTGATCTTGAGTCCCAACTGACCAAACACAACCTGGACCCCAATTATTGGTTGGTGGTCACTCTTGTTCAAGATCTACCAACTCATGAGCTTATGGGTTGTTACAATGTTATTTTTGACGTCAAGGAGTTCAGAGCTTGACCTCAATTCTGTTAGTTGTATTGGAGTTGTTGCTAAAATGGTCTTTGACACTTTAATTATGTTAGTTGTACGATGTTTTAAATAATATCCTTTAATATTTATGTATACCTATTAATGTTGAATGGCGCATCATTGTAATTCTACTTATAAATTAACTATTTTAATTTACACATGCTATAATCGTTTCATTTTCTTACAATAATTCATCTGATAAAGAGTAGTCTGATAACAGTATAATAGTTGAGACATTGAAGTTAAATGATTTCATTGAAAGCGTGATAACATAGTTGAGACATGAAATTAAAAGAAATAATAGGTATTGCATCAATTAACTACAACAGAAAACTACAAACAAGTCACACAATCACAACCCCTTGATCAACAACATATCACATCTCCTCGATGTCAAACATAAGATGGTACGCCGTCGACGGCCCATCATTAGGTCGATCTTCAACGAGTTTTAACTTCAACCAATCGGCCTTGTCTAGCTTGTGGTGGCGCAACATTAGTCCAAACTCACCATAAATGATAACATGTCCGGGAGCCATGAGAATCATAGTCATAGGATGGTTCCATCTACCATACCTTATGCAGATCTTACCATGAGTCGTCAAGTTCCACATGCTCACAAAGGGGGCAGGAATGGTCTGTAAAATTTGAAGCAAAAACAAATGATCAACATTCTAAATAAAACAGGAAACAAGTTGAAGTATGAAGGACTTTTGAATGAACTTGCAAAAATGCTTACCAAAACCCTACTTTCACTTATGTCGTTGTCATTCTTAATAGTGAAGTAAATGGGGTTAGTTGAAGAAGAAGCCATTTCAGTTGCAATAGGAAGTAGAGATCAAATGCAAGAAAGCTAACAAGTATGAAAGAAATGTATGAGAGTTGTGAGGTATTGGTTAATGGGATACCCCCTATTTATAACTAGTTGTGGGACTAATTGTTTTATTATACACATGCTATAATTGTTGACACCAACCACTATAATAATTCATTTGTAGAATACTGAGTGACACCAACCACTATTACTACTCAATCACATTTACTATGTAGGTACATTCACGTGAAGAATTGTATAATTCATATGTTTTCTCTGATTTATCTTAAAAGTATAAGATTCGTCTACTCAATACTTCATCTAAAGATGATTCAGTAAAAGCAGGAGTGATAAAAGCAAAAGCAAAAGATGATTCAGTACTACTCAATAATGTAGTGGTAATAATTCATCTATATAATACTGAGTGGTAAATATGATGACTAGACAAGACAATACCTCTATAATAATTCATCAGTAGAATACTGAGTGACACCAACCACAATTACTACTCAATGCCATTTACTACTCAAGACAACCAGAGTACTACTCAATAATTTAGTGGTAATAATTCATCTGTAGAATACTGAGTGACACCAACCACAGTTACTACTCAATGCCATTTACTACTCAAGACAACCACAGTACTACTCAATAATGTAGTAGTAATAATTCATCTGTAGAATACTGAGTGACACCAACCACAATTACTACTCAATGCCATTTACTACTCAAGACAACACCTCAATAATGTAGCTACTCAATAATTCACTTCCTTATTATAAACCATATCTGTGTAGTAATTCAGTAAAAGCAGGAGTGATAAAAGCAAAAGCAAAAGATGATTCAGTACTACTCAATAATGTAGTGGTAATTAATTCATTTGTAGAATACTGAGTGACACCAACCACATACTCAATGCCATTTACTACTCAAGACAAGACCTCAATAATGTAGCTACTCAATAATTCACTTCCGTATTACAAACCATATCTCTGTAGTAATGTAGTAAAAGCAGGAGTGATATAGTGCATCTAGATTTACTACTCAATACTGAGTGGTATCCTTACAATAATTCATCTGTATTTACCAACTCTATAAAATGAAGCTAGAGTTCAACTAAACACTCAAACTCAAACTTAATTGCTCATATTACTTCATTTTTCATCTGCATCTTCTTTCAAATTCCTTGCTTCTTTCACAATTTACATAGCTTCTTGCTACTTCAAAATGAGTTATGTTGTCGATAAATTTTAGTTAATCCTTCGTTCCAATGGTGAATGGGTCGAAGGAAACGAGGGGTGGGATTATGTTTGTAATGCTGAAATGGTTAGGCACTGTGTAAAGTTATATTCAAACTGTACGCATGAACATTTGCTTGATTAAGTTTAAAAGAAATGTGGAATCGATGCTTTAGTTGGTGAACTTAAGGTGGTCTACAAGCACAATGGTGAATTGCTAATGTTAACTAACGATGAACATGTTAGTGGGTTCATGGAATTTGCAAGCAACTCACGTAAACCGCCTACACTATTTGTTTACGTCGATTATTCGATGTGTAATGAAGGTGATGGCGGTGTTACTTCAAACACTACAACCCAAGAAGTTATGTACAATTCAGAAGGAGCAAACGAGTCACAAATGCATCAGTCTAATGTTAATCCTAGCTACACTCAAGATCATACATATGGTCTTAATGACTACTATCCTGAGTTCGTTCTAGAGACGCAACAACAACAACAACAAGAAGGACAAGAGCAACCTAATGATGATGAAGAAGATCGTACAACTTTTAGGGGATGTGTTGACGACGAAGCCCATGTTTTTAACTTGGCTTTCTCTGGTATTGCTTTAGATGACGATGAAGAAGAGGATGAGGAAGGCTGTTGGTCCTAGATTTGAATGATATTGATTTAAGATTAATATGAATTGCAATTTGGAAGAATAAGAACAGCGGAAGACTTAGGCAATTCGATCCTAATCAAATTAAGAAGATGAAGGCAATGTAACAATGAAATCACAAGTATGAACGTAAACAGATTGGAATTAAACACAACAGATAATAAGCTTCAAACGATCTTCAATGAATGATCAAAAAATGACATTGATAATGGAAACTTACAATCTGAATTTCTCACAAATACTTCACCAAGAACACTCACACAGTTAAGCTCTATATCAAGAAATTACAAGTTATACAAAACTAAAGGGAATTTCAGCTATTTATACTACACAAAAGCTAACCTAACTAACTCTCTAGGATCTTGACACGTGGTCCAATCCTGGACGTTGAAAGAAGTTTGGTTGAGGTAGTCACGTGATCGGCACGAGCTGAAATAACCGTTTTGTAGAAGTCTGGTTTTCACAGAGGTCGGATCAATAGAGTTTCTGTCAGGCTTCACAAAGGCTCTGTCAGTTTTGACTTGTACGATCTTGAGCTTCTGTGAATATCCTCTGCGAACCTTTTTCTTCTGTGGTCATTCTGATGAAGATACCTTGCTTCTTTTATCTTTACTTTTACATGAACAGATTTGGGGCTAACAATCTCCCCCTAAGTACAGATAAAAGAAAAGTGCAAGGTAGTGTGAGCAAGTTCTTTAAAGATAAGAGATGAGTAATTCTCAACCTCTGCAAAACATTACATTACAGAAAGTAAAATTTATAGAACTACATGAGATTCATCTACACTAAAAAAGACTATTCTACTGCAGAGTTTGGGAAATCGTTGATGCCATCGGCTTTAAGTACTAGATAAAGATCATACATGTAAGTGCAAAAAGAGACTTGATTTTGAATGGCTTCAAACAGAGGTTTGGCTTCTTCTCTGTTGACTCTTCCTTTCTTTACGTTAGAGGCAATAAACTTATAAATCCAGGTGAGTGTCTCTGACGAGTACTTGTGCCTTTCCTCTGGGTTAAAGAACCGTTGAATTTCATCTTGATCATGATATACATAACCGAACATCGGAGTGTGAAAAACGGTGTTGTGTTGTACTCGAAGAATCCAAGCAGCACGATTATGTGGAGGGGAAATGCACATCTTGTCTTGAACTAGCCAATAGCCTAAGTCAAAGTTTGTCTTGCTGAATCGCGTCACTTGGGCTCTCATTACTTCTCTCAACCTCATTAAGGAGTGACCATACGTTCTGCGGCTGTCAGCAGTCTTTCCATACTGTGCGTAATTCTGTAGAATCTTGTACATGTACATTAGATCGAATACATAGAGATTGTATAGATCAACATCGCAGAATCCGTAGAGTTGGCCATCCTTTCTCTCTATAACATAGGAAGAGTATAAGATTGACTTATTCATCAGTGTTTTGGCAACAATGGTGTTCAGTGTGCATATAGGGATATTGGAGAAGACTTCTGCAGAGGGCTGAGTGAACTTGGTGAATTTAAGCTTTCCCTCCAGAGTTGGTATTCTAGGAAGCTCTGGATCATATTTAGGATCGCTGTCTCTCTCTGCATACTTCCACACCATCACCTCTTCTGGAGTGGTAACACCAATGTGTGTTATTTCCCTCCCCTCATTGGAATCTGATCCATCTGTCCAAGGATTTCATCTACTCGGCTCTTTTGCACTGTCTCTGTGACATTTTCCTCCAGGATTGGCATCTGAGTAGACCTTTCTATGACAATTAGTTTGATCGTCCCTAAGAGCGTGTCAAAGGTACCCGTAGATGTTTCTTCTGCAGTCTTGGAAGATTCTCCAACCTTGGGAGACATGCCGGTTCTACCAGCGCTGGCTAAAGCCTCTGCTCTGGAAATCTTCAGAGCTTTAGCCAGATTAGCCTTCTCATGCTCTGCCAAAACTTCTTCTGTCACAACCTCTAACACCTTTTCCTTTCCTTTGCCCTCAGTCACAGTAGGGGCGTTTTGTCCAACAGAGGGCTTTGAAAAGAGAGCCCCTATGGATTCAACGATTATAACCCCTATGGACTTTTTTTGTAATGGTTGTGCGTCCTTCTCCCCCTTAGGATGATCAGGATCCTGGTCACCCTGAACGGGCTTCTTGGCCTCTGCAGAGTAGACAAGATTAGCTTTCCTGAATTTAATGGTCAGCTTGCGTGTCAGCTTACGAATGGTGGTGACGTTACGTTCAAGCTCTTCACGTACAACCTTCTTGACCTCATTAAAAATAGCTCCTTGAAGATGTCTAGTCTGCTCATAGAGCATGTCCATTGTTCCTTGATGAAGATGATAGGCATTGCAATGATCAGAGAGGAACTGCTCAGAGACTCTGCGAAAGCACGGACTAGGTTACTCAAGTCACCACGAGTAGCCAATTGCTTAGGGTGGCCTTCTGAGGGAGAGATGCCAATGACTAGAACTGAGTTGACCATTTCTTTGATCTCCTTCTTGAATACATCGTAATTAATGTACTTTGCAGCCTCAAGATCACCAGCATACTCCTTTCCAAGTGTAGCAAGCTTTGTCTTCTAGGTGTCGAAGAAAGAGGAGTCAATGGTGACAGAGTTGACAGCAGAAGAGACATCATCCTTGGTTGGAAGAGACTTGATTGAAGTGTGAAGCTCAGAGATGGCAAAAGTCATCTTGGACAGGGCTTCTCTATGGGCCTGCAGAGCCTCTGTGGATTGAACTGTGGGAGCTTCTGACACTTGACTCTTTGAGCTTTTCAACTCATCGAGCCTCTTGAAAACCTCTATTGCAAAGGATTAAAACTCTCCCTAACATAGTCTCCTTGGGAACCTAAGGGTCCAACACATGTCTCCTTAGTAACCTTTGAGTTTAAGAAGCCCTCAGATGTTGCTTTGATGTTGGCCTCTCGGGGACTTCTAGAGGATCCTCAAACTCCCATTTTCGAAGAGCCTACCTCTGTTCTGATGGTGTCATCTGCAGAAGGTTTAGAGCATGTCTTTGGAGAGGTACCATATGGAGAATTGGGGTGTTCTAGACCACCATCTTCTGTGTTCCTCATCTCTGTCTCTAAAACAGTATTGGGTTGTTCACTCAAGTGAGGGGGATCAACACATGCATCCCCATGCAGGTCTGTCGTGTCCTTGGAAGAATGGACACTTATGTTAAAACCAGCATCCTGTTGGGAGGATGAAGGAGTGAGAGAGGGTTCCCGGATTTCAATAGCCACAGAGGACATAGAAGTGTCTCCTGGGAGGTTAGATCGGGTAGGGCTCAGTGTGTGCACGCTTTTTTCAATAGCCTCATCCTTTAGAACAGGAGGGCTAGTAGTGTGGGTAGCATTGGGAGGGGGGCTAGGATGTGTGCCAAGGGCATCTTTTTCTCCTATAATGTCTTTTTCTGCGATTTTCTCCTCACAAACCAATCCCTCTACTATCTCAGCTTCAACAATATTGACATCCTTTGCAGCAAGACCATCACCTTGTAGTTCTGGTTCCTCTTCATAACTCAGAATCACCTCTGTGCCCAACATACCAGGAATATTTTCATCAAGAACTGCCCAGCGATGACTAGCATTGATTTCACTAATGTTCTCCAAACGATATTCTAGGAAGTCGTTGAGTTCAATTGCTCTGTCATCCTCACTCTTAGTCATACCAGTGACATTGAGGACTTTTTTGAGAATGCTTTTCTTTAGTTTTCTCTTCATAGGCTTGGAAGCCTTTGCAGTTTCTGCCACAGTTTCAGTATGGGCTTCAGGAAAATCCTCTGTGACAGGAGGCTCTGCGGTATTATCCGCAACTACCTCTGTAAGAGGAGGCTGGTTCTCGGGTTGATCAAGATTACTTGGTTGAGCTTCCTCTGTTACTACTTTTCTGATCTTCTTCTTTGCCTTTAATGGTTGGACAGGAGATTCCTCTTCTGCCACTTGAACTTCTGGCACATTTACTGGAATAACTTCAGGAGTGACTTCTGTTGGGGTTACCTCTAGAGCTTTAGTCTTAGCAGACTTCTTTTTCTTTTTCATAGATGGCTTAAGAGGTGAATGCTCTTGGATGGTTTGAACTACTGGAACTTCCTCTGTAAGCTCCTCTAGGATTCTAACCTTTGACGATCGCTTGGATTTCTTTTATAGGGGTTCAGGGCTCTGCTGAATAACGACCTCTGTAGCTTTTCTCTTACTCTTCTTTGCTTTCTTTGGCTGCTGTGGTGGGGGACTTCTATCTATTTCTAGGTCCACTCCCTCATTCTTCTCATTTGGCACTTCTGCCACCTCCAGTTCTCCCTCAGGACTCTCATCTATTAATCTCTCACCTATATTGGCTCTTATGTGTAAGGGGGTTACGGGCACCGGCTCTGGTGTTCGTTCCTTACGTATGCACTCCATCCTATCACGTTCAAACAAGTATTGTAGCAGCTTCTTGGAGAGAGGACGAGGGCTTCTGTAGCCTTTATCATGTAACGTAGGCTTGAACTTGTTTATAGGGAACAACTTTGCAGAAGTGAGCTTCTCTGTGGGTAGTTTTGCTGCGATCTTTTCTGCGAAGATAAGACCAAAGAACCTCTGTAGAATGAGGTTAGGCTGGTTGACATCTTGATGCTTCTTCTATTGAGACTTGACTTGGCGTTTTTCAGTCTGTTAAGTGGCATACTTCTTTCTTATCAAACCAACCATGTCCTCAAAGATCAGAGAGGCAAAATCCAGTTTGAGATCAAAGTAAATCCCATAAACTTTACCAAGCATTGCTGTAGAGGACTGATCATGACTTCCGACTTTTCCTGTTAAGCAGCAATTAATGATTTAAAAAAGGGTATTCCAGACAGAGGGTGGGCCGTTTCTAGAGAAGTGGGAACGTTTGGTAAAGGGCTTTCTTCGGTTAGGGGTATATGAGTGGTACTTCAGAAATTCCATGAGGTCTTCATCAACATGGGCCACATCATATGAACTTCATACCTCGAGTTGAAGAGCCAATTGAAGATCATTTATAGTCATTTGTAGAGGAACCATTGACCTTCTTTTGGGATGAGTAACATATCTCATAATAGTCAGACCTTCATTCTCCAAGTTGCAGACATGAGCATAAAACAGATAAGTTTCAAGCACCTCCTTCTTTGGTGCTAGAGCATAAAACAGAGAGTGATTGCAAAGAACTTCGATTAGAGGAATTGTGTACTCAGGGAAACCATCACCAGGGACCAAATAGTAGTTATTTGGTTTCTTGACCAGGACAATACGATCGTATCGGTGTTGTAGAAACGATACAGCGTAGGATGAAAGATCTTGAGACTGATTCACGACCTGATCGTTAAGGTTTGATTGATAGTGGTCGAACCAGTGCTTGAAGCAGCTTATGCAGGTGCCTTCGACGCCATAAGAGTATTAAAGAGTGAGTATTGGGTTTGATTGTAGGTTCTTCGGAAAACAAAGATTTGTCGGAGAGATTTTAGAAGAGGTAAAGGTTTAAAGGTTTGGGCGTTTAGAATTTATATAGTACGAGGGAAAACAAGAATTTGAATGGGAACGGTTGTCTCGTGATGATCAGTTTACGAATAGGTGTGGGCACCGTTACTCTACGTCCAGTAGAAATTTTCCACGTGGATCTGGTGACGCACGATTGAGAATGTGCACCCCAAAAATCTGACACGCGTGTGGCATTAATTTCACCCTTATCGTTTACACCACTCGCACCAGTTCAGATTGAATTTCTTGCAAGAGAAAAATCTCAGAGGCCTAAGGGTATAACAGAGCCTTTGTGAACTGTGTGAGGGATAAACTTGCATATTTTATATACCTAAACATTTGAAAATCCACAGAGAGGTGAGAAATCTGAACAAAGGCTAAATTTCATATAAGCTTTGCTAGAAGCGTCAGAGGTTCTGATGAAATAAGCTCTGTAAAAATTGACTAAAAGGTTTGCACATTCTGTGATTTTAAACACTTTTTAAATACACACTCCCAGAGCTAGCTTCCATAGCCCCCCCTAAAAATGCTCCCCCTTGAATAAAGAAGGGTTTGAAAAATCATCCAACAGAAATCGATAGAAGATCATTTGGCAGATCCTCTGTGATGGATCACAGAGGTTCTGTGAATTTGATCTCTGTAAAAAAAGTTTTGATACCTGGAGAAAGTTTTAACTATTGAGAACATGCACCCCCTAGAACCTTGCATTCTAAGATTCACCTAATTAACTAAGAGAACAAGTGAAGGTTAATCTCGAAAGATAAGATAAAAATAGAAAACAACAAGAAATATTTACAGAAGACAAATGGACTTTGTTCATGGATAAGACATGCCAAACTTTTCAACAAGGATATTAAATCTTTTCTCATCTAGTGCTTTTGTAAAGAGATCAGCTAATTGAAATTCTGTATTAACAAAATACATTTCGACATTACCTTCTTCAACATGATGTTTAGGAAAATGGTACCTTATGTCAATATGCTTTGTCTTAGAGTGTTGTACTAGATTGGCTGAGATAGCAATGGCACTCTCTGAGTTACAAAGGATGGGAATCTTGTTGAACGTGTAGCCATAGTCTCTGAGCTGGGTCTGCATCCATAGAGCTTGAGAACAACAGTTAGCAGCAGCAACATACTCTGCCTTTGCGGTGGATGTGGACACACAATTCTGCTTTTTTGAAGACCAACTCACTAGTTTTCCTCTTAGAAATTGACAACTCCCAGAAGTGCTCTTACGATCAACTTGACATCCTCCATAATCTGAGTTCGTATATGCTAAGAGAGCAAATTCTGAGAACAGAGGATACCAAAGTCCCAGAGTGGGGGTTTCCTTTAAGTATCTTAGGATCCTCTTCACCGCACTTAGGTGTCATTCCTTGGGATTAGCTTGAAACCTGGCACATAAACACGTAGCAAACATGATGTCAGGTCTACTGGCAGTAAGATACAAGAGTGAACCAATCATGCCTCTGTAAAGTTTACACTCCAGAGAAGCTCCACTCAAGTCCTTGTACAGTACCCATGGATGTTCTCATGGGAGAGACTTCACTAAGGTTGTATTTCTTCATAAGGTCTTGAACATATTTAGCTTGGTTGATAAATATGCCTTCTGATCATAGACTGTTTGACTTGAAGTCCAAGAAAAAATGTAAGTTCTCCCATCATGCTCATCTCGAATTCACTCTGCATCAATGGTTCAAACTCTTTGCACATGGAAGTATCAATTGAACCAAAGATGATATCATCAACATAAACTTGTACTAACAGAATATCATCATTTAATTTCTCGTAGAACAAAGTAATGTTAGTTGTACCTCTGTGGAAGTTATGAGAGAGAAGAAAAGTTGAGAGTCGTTCATACCAGGCTCTGGGGGCTTGTTTAAGGCCGTACAGAGCTTTGTCTAAGAAGTAGACATGATTCGGATACTTTTCACTCTCAAAACCTGGAGGTTGCTTGACATATACTTCTTCTTTAAGTTTTCCATTCAAGAAGGCTGACTTCACATCCATTTGGTAAACTTTGAAACCTCTGTGGGAAACATATGCTAGAAAGATTCTGATAGCTTCAAGCCTTGCAACAGGGGCAAAAGTTTCGTCGTAGTCAATACCTTCTTCTTGGCAATATCCTTGAGGAACTAATCTTGCCTTGTTTCTGATCACCACCCCATTCTCATCCTTTTTGTTGTGAAAGACCCACTTGGTGCCAATAGCTACTTTTCCATTTGGTAGAAGAGTCAAAGCTCATACATTGTTCCTCTCGAATTGGAGAAGTTCATCTTGCATGGCTTCTACCCAAAATGGATCTGCTAGAGCCTCTGTCACTTTCTTGGACTCTATTTTTCTCACAAAGCAAGCAAACAGACAATAATTGACATTAGCTCTGGTCTTGACACCTTCTATCAGATCTCCAATGATTTGAGTTTGAGGGTGATCCTTTGTCCACTTGACAGCATGAGGTAAGTTGATGTTAGATGTGATTTCTTGCATAGATTGAGATTGGATGAGATCTTCATGGATGACCTCATGAGCTATCTCTGTTTGTTCAGATGAAATAGCAAAAGGAACAGGTGTAGAATCTGTTGGAATACTAGGATCAGAAGGCTCTGTAGGTGCTGAAGTAGTTATTGGGATAGGAACATCAGGAATGCGTTCAGTATGGGAAGGTGTTGTTTGAGTAACAGAAGATGAATTTTCATGAAGTTCGGCAGAGGTACTGGTATTGCTCGCAGAAGTTCTGTCATTTTCTTCAAAATCTTCATACCAGTCATTGAAGAGCTTTTCAAGTTCTTCAGTTATGGTAGCATTGGGAGAAGCTTCTGCTTGAATCTTTAGTTCCTCTTTGAACTTATCCTGAATAACCACAACTATTTGAGTTCTGGGGATGTAGACTCTATATGCCACAAAATCCCATGCATATCCAATAAAGATAGCATCATCCCCTTTGGGATCAAATTTCCCAACAGGTTCTCTATCATTCAAAACATAACATTTACACACAAAGACATGAAAGAACTTTATGTTTGGCCTTTTGTTGTACAGAAGCTGATATGGAGTTTTCTCAAAACGTTTCACCACCAAAGACCTATTCTGTGTATAACAGGCAGTGGAGACAGCTTCTGTCCAGAAAGTGAGTGGTAGTCTAGAGGCATTGAGCATTATTCTTGCAGCCTCCACCAGGTTTTGTTTTTCCTCTCAACCACTTCATTCTGTTGTGGTGTCCTTGGTACGGCGAAGTTGTGGGTAATGCCAACAGAGGTTAGATAGTCTTCAATGGTTTTATTTTTGAATTCAGTACCATTATCACTTCTGATGACTCTTACCTGCATACCATGAAGAACTTGCAATCTCTTCAAGAGATTGATTAGTAGCATAGGCACTTGTGATTTCTTTTTAACAAACTCAACCCAAGTATAACGTGAAAACTCATCTATAAGTACAAGAATATACTTCTTCCCGCCAAGACTCTGTTTTGCAATGGGTCCATAGAGGTCCACATGCAACATTTGCAGAGGCTTGTCAAAGGAAGGATCTGACTTGGTTTGTGGGAAGACCTTTTGAGTTTTCCCATTTGACAAGCAGAACATAGATGATCATTTTCAAAATTTATATCAGGGAGACCCTTGACCAATTTAAGCCTTACCAGTTTGTCAAGAGTGTGAAAATTTAAGTGACAGAACCTGGTGTGCTAGAGCCATGCTTCTTCGTTCTTCACAGAGGAGACCAAGCAAATTTTCTCTTTAGCTTCGAGTGTTTCAAAACACAGAGGGTACATATCTCCTCTTCTGTTGGCTCTCATTGTTGGGAATTACAGGCTACAAAACATGCACAGCGGAAATAAAAAGCCTAATTCCCAATCGAGGATCCAATCCTAAACGCATACAGATACAAAAGAGGGTTACGAAAATTACCTCGTTGTTTGTTTTACGCGAACGAAACTGGACTGCTGGCGGGATTACACCACTACTGCACCACCGTGAGATTGGTTGCTAGACCACCGCTGGGTTCTTAATGAAATCGATGGAGAGGGAGAGTGAAAAGGGTTTTTGGTTTTTCTCTGGGGTTTCTTTTCAGTCAAGATGATCTAATGAATAAACTGACCAGGGTTTGCCAAATTTATAAAACTAAATATGGCAGTGCCCAATAAAGAAAGCCCATTAAGGTTATTTAATCAAGCTTAAACTCTTTATTTAATTAATAAACCATTAATTAAATAACTTAACCCTTTTAATTAATTAATTAACTATTAATTAATCCTATAAAATATTCCAACTAATATTTTATATAACTAAATAATAAATGACTATTTATTATTATTTATTTCTCACTCAATAATTAATTTGGACTAATTAATTATTCCATCAAACCACTTGATCTCTAATTGGGTGTGTAGCAGTGTGACCCACTAGTGTCTTATAACATTGGACACGGTAAACCCTGTTACTATCTTGCACATAATCCTAACAGACTCCCACTTGTGCCAGACTAGTAACTGTACTGTTACCAGTAGCCTAAGGAGGTCCCTAGCCAGACACTTAGGTTAACCAGGTTATAAGATCTCTTACATCCAGAGATACAATTCATGCTTGAATTTGTACACAGGTTCATTCCTTTTGCACACGATATTTCTAAAGTAATTTAAGACATGGAGTGGAGGATTCATTTCTTAAAATCAAGTATTTCTTGACTCTGATTTCGATTGCCTGCAGTAACGGATATTACTAAATAACCCCTGTTATTCTATCCGAGCGTGGCCACGCGTTTTCTGCCAATCTTAATCGTCAAGGGGCCCGGAAATATCTCTCTTTTGAAAGAGGTGCAAATCCCTTCTTGACTACTTGCATTTGGATCCACGGCTTCCGCTGCATCTAGTCACGTCCCGTATGGCCACCCTGTTACGGTACATCGTTAGTACGTGCTAAGAATACAGTAGTCCTCGCGTTCCCAAACCAAGTATCTCAGGTCTAAGGACAACCTATCAAGTCAGTGCTTATGACTGAGGCTCCATGAAGCAGACTTGATTACTGGTCACTTCCAATACCCAAACACTCTGATGAGTATCTATAAATACTTGGTCACATCACTTGTGCTTTTATTCTCTACTTTGAATAAATCATCAAGTATTTATAGTAGCGTTAAACTCCCTATTGAAATTCCCATTTCAATAAGTGGCTACGGAAATTTAGATTTCATACAAAACTTTGTAAAATCATGGATGCGCTAAATATGCAAAAAATAGTCAATTTAAAACAATCATGAAAATAAAACCTCCATTTATTTCCAACACACTGTGTAATAAAAACTTTACATGATTACATTGTTTCTAAATTAGACTATAGTAATAATTTATAAACTAAGTACTAGCTACTGGCTTCCAGGTACTGCATCCCAATGGAATTCGCATGTGCCTCATGCTTTACCCTTGCTAGTGGCTTTGTCAGCGGATCTGCGACATTGTCATCTGTTGGAATCTTGCATATTCTCACATCTCCTCTTCCAATGATCTCTCGGATGAGGTGATACTTCCTGAGCACGTGTCTTGACTTGTGATGCTCTCTAGGTTCCTTTGCTTGCGCCACGGCTCCTGAGTTATCACAGAATATATCGATCGGTCTCGAGATACTGGCAACCACTCTGAGATCCGATAGAAAATTCCTTAGCCAGACAGCTTCCTTTGCCGCATCAGATGCTGCAATGTACTCTGCTTCTGTAGTTGAGTCTGCAATCGTGTCCTGCTTCGAGCTCTTCCATGAGATCGCACCTCCGTTTAGGGTAAAGACGTACCCTGACTGTGACCTGAAGTCATCTCTGTCGGTCTGGAAACTAGCGTCAGAGTATCCGGTGACACTAATTTCATTCTCAGCACCTCCAAAGACCAAGAACATTTCCTTCGTTCTTCTCAGATATTTAAGGATGTTCTTGACAGCCACCCAATGGGGTTCACCTGGATTCTGTTGGTATCTGCTCGTAACACTCACTGAGTAAGCAACATCGGGCCTAGTACATAGCATGGCATACATAATCGATCCAATTGCTGAAGCATATGGGACCGATTTCATTTTGTCCTGATCTTGACTAGAAACAGGACACTGTGTTTTACTTAACACTATGCCATGTTGCATCGGGATAAATCCTTTCTTGGATTCATCCATCCTGAATTTCTTCAAGATCTTATCGATATACGTACTTTGGCTAAGCCCGATAAGCCACTTAGATCTATTTCTGTAGATCTTTATACCGAGTATATAAGCGGCTTCTCCAAGGTCTTTCATCTGGAAACATTTGCTTAACCAACTCTTAACACTCTGTAAAGTTGGTACATCGTTTCCTATGAGTAGAATGTCGTCTACGTATAAGACCAAGAAGGTTACTATGCTCCCACTGAACTTAGTGTAGACACACGGCTCGAACTCACTTTTGGTAAAACCAAACTCTTTTATTCGTTCATCAAAGTGTAAGTTCCAGCTTCGAGATGCTTGCTTCAATCCATAAATGGATTTTAGCAGCTTACACACCTTATTAGGATTCTTAGGATTTTCAAACCCCTCTGGTTGTTCCATATAGACGTCTTCTGTTAACTTTCCATTCAGAAAGGCTGTCTTGACGTCCATTTGCCATATCTCGTAGTTAAAGTACGCTGAGATGGCCATAAGAATCCTAATTGACTTTAACATGGCCACTGGTGAAAAGGTTTCATCATAGTCAATGCCATGAGTTTGCGTGAATCCTTTTGCAACCAGTCTGGCTTTGAAGGTGTGTACGTTCCCATCCATGTCGGTTTTCTTCTTGAAAACGCATTTGCGTCCAACAGGCTTACAGTGTTGTGGCAAATCAGTCAACTCCCAAACTTAGTTGCCGTACATGGATTGCATCTCGGCCCTCATGGCTTCCTGCCATTGCTCAGACTCACTGCCTGATACAGCTTCTCCATAGGATGTTGGTTCATTTAAGTCTCCACTGTCTTGAGAGACTAGGAACCCAAGATACCTATCTGGTTCTTGTCTTACCCTACTGGATCTGCGAAGGTCCTGTGTTTGCACTTCCTCAATCGGCTCTGATTGAGGTTCAACATTGTTATGTTGAATTTCTGGCTCAACAACTGGTGTAGTGCTTTCTTCGTCTACTACCTGTAGATCTACATCCTTTCTGGTGTTCTCTAAACTGAGAAACTTTTCTTCCAGAAATTTTCCATTTCGAGCAACAAACACTTTGTTCTCTTCAGGGTTGTAGAAATAATATCCCACGGTGGTCTTGGGATATCCAACGAAGAAACACTTGTCGGATTTGGGTTTGAGTTTTTCTGAGGTAGGTCGTTTGACGTAAACCTCACAACCCCAGATTTTCAGAAAAGATATGTTGGGTTTCTTACCCTTCCACAACTCGTATGGAGTCTTTTCTACCGACTTTGTTGGCGCTCTGTTCAGTATGTGTGCTGCTGTTTCGAGCGCATGTCCCCAGAATGATATTGGCAGCGAAGAATGACACATCATCGTTCGTACCATGTCAAGCAAAGTACGATTTCTCCTTTCTGATACACCATTCATTTGAGGTGTATACGGAGGTGTGAGTTGGGATACTATCCCACACTCCATCAGATGATTGTCAAACTCATCACTGAGATATTCGCCACCACGATCTGACCGTAAGAACTTGATCCTCTTGTCAAGTAGATTCTATACTTCATTCTGATATTCCTTGAACTTCTCAAAGGTTTCAGATTTATGTCTCATCAAGTAGACATAACCATACCTACTGAAGTCGTCAGTGAAGGTAATGAAGTACCGGTATCCTCCTCTTGCTACATGACTGAAAGGTCCACATACATCTGTGTGGATTATTTCAAGCAAGTCAGTAGCCCTTTCATTCTCACTGTTAAAAGGTTGCTTTGTCATTTTGCCAGATAAACAAGACTCGCAATTATCAAAAGGTTTATAGTCGAAATTGCCAAGAAAACCTCCTTTTAGGAGTAGTTCAACGCGTTTCTTGTTTATGTGACCCAAACGACAATGCCAGAGGTAAGTCTGATCCTCAATATCCTTGGATCGCTTACTTATATGATAGATTTCACTACTATTGTCTTGTAGATTTACAGTGTATAGACCATTTACGGGTGTAGCTTTAAAATAGAAAATATCATCTTTAAAGACTGAAATCATTTTATAAGTATATTTATAATAAAATCCTTGGTCTACCAATAAATCAAAAGACAATACATTCTTAATCATATTTGGAATATAATGACAATTATCCAGTTCCAAAACTAGACCCGAGGGTAAACTAAGACTATAAGATCCCACGGCTTCAGCAATCAACGGAGTGCCTTCGCCAACTCGTAGGTTCGTACGGTCCTTCCTCAGAGTCTTTCTTCTAGTGAATCCCTGTAAATGATTACAAATGTGGTTACCACTGCCTGTATCAATTACCCATGATTCATAAGAAGTGATTAAGCAATCTATCATAAAGATACCTGGAGCATCGGGTAAACCGATCTCTATCTGGTCGATGTTCATCGAGTGCTCGCAAATATCCTCGCTGCCACACTCTGGGCAACTCAGATCTCCCAGCTCATCAATTATATCAGTGTCCATGAGATTCGCAGGTTCGGGTGCTGGCTCTAGACTGGCCAGGATATCTTCATGAACTTTATCTACGTCGTTCTTTGGTTCCTTCATGTAGGCACTAGCTGTGTCCTGAACTTCCTTTGTGAGGGAGAACCACATGAGGTACACTAACTCCTCCTGAGTCATCTTGTACCCCAGACGTGATAAACATTTAAAAAGCCTTCTCATTTCAATAAGATGGTTTTTAACTGACTGACCCTCTTGTAGCTTCAGGGAGAGAATCTCTTGCATGATCAAAAGCTTGCCCGTATGCTTGTAGAAACCTAACTGGTTTTCTACATTTCTCACAACCTCGTGACAGAATTTCACTCTTAAGTCTCCCGTGAACTCGGGTGACATAGAGAAAACTAGAATGGATCTGAAATATTCAGCAAATTCCTCTTCTGGGGCATTGCTTTTGGGTCGTGACATGGGCTTATTGATCACATAAAGCTTACCCTGGGCACTCAAAACATTATGTAAGTGCAACTTCCAAACTGGAAAGTTCTGGCCCGTAAGCTTCCACTTGCCCGTAATAAGGCGAAGTGATTCCTCAGGTGAATAAAACGAAATGCTAATTGGAGACATCTACAGAAGAATATAAATTCCAATTTAGTTTATAATTATATAATTCTAATAAATTATTACCCTTAAAATAAATTTATTAGACTAGAATCCATATTTCACATGTGTCGGGAAGCATGTGATCATGTCAAACCGACTCATGTGATCTATGGTAGGTAAAACTATACCAATCGTATTCCTATCTGAAAATACGACTTCTAGATTGTCGGGACATCGGATATTAATAGTCCGTGCATATTTAGTCCCTCTAGTGCATTTTGGCCTGGTACCACCCAGTGAATAAATAATTACCAAAATAGATTGCACCACTCGGGACCTGGACAAACTCTGGCCGGTACCACCCGGAGATAATTCGCAGAGTTTTATCACCTTCCAGTTTCGGTTTGAACACGGGCGTTCATAGTGTGTGCACTTACAACACCCTATGTACCTTACACCGGAAGTGCCCCTAAAGTGGGTTGCACTTACTAATCTATGATTTTAACAAGGGTCTAAATTGCCAGTTTCCTTTTTCCCAAAAATTTTGAAAAACTAGATCCAAACACTAACTGTATTTGTATCCTTTCAATTTTTAAACAATCCGTTCAAAAGGGCAATTTATATTTAATAACAATTACGTAAAATAAATATAAAAAGCACAGTCATAACCTAAACCCTTAAACTAATGTTGTTTTGTGAGCCAACACAAAACAACGGTCTCAACCCTAAGTGACAAAAGTCTTCATCTTCTGGCACTCCCACTGGCTCCGAGATCCATGGCCGTCGTTTTGTCTCCGTCTCGATGTAATTAAAATAATTATTACAAAATGGGCTTAAATGGCACGCAGGCCTCCCAACTAGTCTAACAAGAATAATTAAAATTACAAAAAAAGGTTGTAAATGGCACGCAGGCCTCCCAACAATTAAGCGAATAAATAAAACGGATAAATAAAACACAACCACGGGTCTAAAAGGGTTTAGTTATGACTTAACATAATTAAACGAATTAAAATAGGACTGAATTTTAACCGGATAATTATAAAACCAAAATTAATTTAAAATAAATAAATTAATTTAATCCTGAATCGTTTTAACCTAATCTGATTAAAAACGATTTCTCCCTCGAAGTCTATCCGTAATTATAAAACCAAAATTAATTTAAAATAAATAAAATTAATTTAATCCTGAATCGTTTTAACCTAATCTGATTAAAAACGATTTCTCCCTCGAAGTCTATCCGGAAACAAACCTCAACTGAGACTCGTTAACGATAAACAATCGAAACGAACTACGACCTCGAATTACCACCGACCCGCCAAAACGTGGCCGACGATCGGGGTTTTCTCTATCGTCGGCGACGATGATGACGCAACCGCCACCGCCACCGCCGCCGCCCGTACCACCATCGAACACCGGCGGCAGCAGCAGCTAGAAAGCCACCACCACCGCCGCCCATCGTGAACAACCGGCAACGGCCGACGCCACCAAACGGCAGCCATCGACCGCCGCCCGTAGCTGCCGATTACGATTGCGATGACGACAGCAGCAATTGCCGCCATCGCCGCCGCCATTCCGGTGAAAAACAACACCTCGCCATCGCCACCGCTGGACCACCAACGACGGCAGCAGCCTAGCGCTACCACCATCGCCGTGATCGCGAAAAACCATCGACGCCACCACCACCACATACGGTGGTGCGGTGGCCGTCCTTCGATCGAACCGGCGCCGCCGTACAGCGGCTGTGATTTCTAATCGACACCACCGCCACCACAATCGGTGGTGCGGTGGTGGTTTCTGTTTCCGATCGACGCTGGCCGACGCCACAACCACCAAGCGGGTGGTGTGGCCGGCGGTTACCGAAACAGCCGGTGCCGCAGCCACCAATCGGGTGGTGCGGCCGGCGGTGGTTATGGTGGTACGATTCACGGCGATCGGCCTGGAGGTCCGGCCGGCTAACTGCCGCCGTTCCACCGCCGATCGTTGTTTCGCTAGGTTTACTAAAAATCAGATTTTTAACGTAAAAAGTAACGATTTTTACAAAACCTAAATAGCAAACAAGCAGCTTAAACCTGATCTGTTAGGTTTAGGAAGTGGCTCTGATACCACTGTTGGGAATTACGGGCTACAAAACATGCACAACGGAAATAAAAAGCCTAATTCCCAATCGAGGATCCAATCCTAAACGCATACAGATACAAAAGAGGGTTATGAAAATTACCTCGTTGTTTGTTTTACGCGAACGAAACTGGACTGCTGGCGGGATTACACCACTACTGCACCACCGTGAGATTGGTTGCTAGACCACCGCTGGGTTCTTAATGAAATTGATGGAGAGGGAGAGTGAAAAGGGTTTTTGGTTTTTCTCTCGGGTTTCTTTTCAGTCAAGATGATCTAATGAATAAACTGACCAGGGTTTGCCAAATTTATAAAACTAAATATGGCAGTGCCCAATAAAGAAAGCCCGTTTGATTAAAAGCCCATTAAGGTTATTTAATCAAGCTTAAACTCTTTATTTAATTAATAAACCATTAATTAAATAACTTAACCCTTTTAATTAATTAATTAACTATTAATTAATCCTATAAAATATTCCAACTGATATTTTATATAACTAAATAATAAATGACTATTTATTATTATTTATTTCTCACTCAATAATTAATTTGGACTAATTAATTATTCCATCAAACCACTTGATCTCTAATTGGGTGTGTAGCAGTGTGACCCACTAGTGTCTTATAACATTGGATACGGTAAACCCTGTTACTATCTTGCACATAATCCTAACACTCATGACTTCAATGAGGGTGTCAACTTTGTACATGATGCAATACTTGATTTTGAACATGACATCCGTCCCATTATCACACAACTGACTCACACTAATTAGATTATGCTTCAGGACATCAACATACGACACTTGATTCACAGTAATCTCTCCTTTTACAATCATCCCATACCCTTTGATATTTCCCTTCTGATTTCCTCCAAAAGCTACAGAGCTTCCTTCTTTATTGACATAGGATGAGAGAAGCTCTAAAGTTCCAGTCATGTGTCTCGAGCAACCTGAGTCAACATACCAGGTAGACACATGCTGTTTCCTCTATAATCATACGACAGAGGATTTAGGTACCCACCTCCAGTTGGGTCCTTTCAAATTAGCTTGTGTGAGGTATGCCACAGCATCGTTTGGTTTGGGCTTATTCTTTTGTGAAACAGAATGGCCAAATTATCCATGATTGTCTCTAGAGGATGTTCCTCTTTGACTTATGACCAGACACGTAGAATGGTGAAAGTGACCAGATAAGACATTATTGCAAGATAAAGACTTAAACTTTTCATTGAACTCCTCAAAGAAAGGTACAAAAGATTTTTGTTTAGAGCCCTTCCTAGATTTGGGCTTCTTTTTACAAGATTCCCTAACTATTCTAGGCTCTTTATTTTGAAAAACTTTTGGGATAGGCTTCTTCTGTGACAATCCTCTCTTTGAGCTCCCTGCAATTACTGTGACAGAAGATTGGTTAGATGCATGCTATTTTTCCTTTTCTTTCCAAGAAAGTCTAGGTTCCTGAGCTTCAAAAACTGTTTGTGAAGAGGTACAATTATTTAGAGATCTTTCCTTTTCCTTTCTACTTAAATTTAAGCACAGATCAATGAAATCTGGACAAATAGTGAATCCTCCTGATTTTCTTCTCAAAGCAATTTGTTTTCATGGGATGATTCACTAGCTCACTATCCTCAAAGGGTTGAGCAATTATCTCAGACTCTATGAACTGGTTAAAAACACTTTCAGGTTCTTTGTAAGATTCTTGTTCAGAGGTTTGAGTGATAGGAACTTCTGTGAAAACTTCTGAACAAGATTCAGATTCTGAATCAGAATGGCATTCTGTTTCAGAGTCTGAACTGAGAAGATCTTTGTTATATTGGACAAAATCATTTTTAGAAATAGGTGTAAATTCATTTAAAATGGTTTCATTTGGACTTTCTTCACAGGGTGGCTCATCTCTGTCAGAGGATTCTGAGGATTCAGAAGCCTCTGTCAGATGTCTAGGGAAAAATTCAGGAGCCTCTGAAGATAATTCTTTTTCCAAGGGTTTAATATCACAGAGGAATGCACAATCCTCTTGAGTTTCAGGATGACCAAATTCAAAAACTCCTAATTGACTCTGCCTCTTAAATTTTCTTGGAATGAATTCCCTTTCTTCAGAGGGTGAGAAAGAGTCAATGTAGTCTTCAAATGCTACATTTGCAAAGATAAGAGGAGTTTTTGATGTTGGTCTATTCAACAACCTTCTTCTTTTGAAAATAGATTTGGTATCAGAAACATTGCTTCTGATATTCTTTGCAGATTTAAAAGTATTTTCAAGAGTTTTGTTAGTTTTGAAACCAGGTTTATTGTCAAACTCAGAGTATCCTACCCCTCTTCTGCCCATATTTACCCTTATCTTGTTAAAAACGTTTTGGGCATCCTAAAATTTTTCTTGAGTTCTCTGTCAAATAAGTCTTGATGCAAAAACTCTCTTTCCTTCTCAGAAAAATCTTTCACAAACATGGCATTACTTCTCTCATACTTTAGTTTCTTAAGCTCATAGTCCTTTTCTTTTAAGTTCTTCTCAAGTTTAAATATCTTTTCTTTTGAGCTTTTTTGAAGAAAAAATCTTTCTTCTTCTGCCTTTTCGTACATTTTAATGAATTTGTTCCTTTCCTCTGTCAAAGTACTCATTTCCTTTTCACACAGAGTTAACTTTTCTTTGAGATTATTGAACTCTGTGTGACGTGAGTCAAGATTTTCAATGATCTCAGAGTAAAGTTCATTAACTTTAGAATAAGAAGATACCTCAGAGGATCTATTGCTGGCAGAATCAGAATCATCATTGGCTATACCGCAGAACTCTGCATCACTTTCAGACTCCTCAAAAGCCACTAATCCCTTATGTGGCTCGTCCTCCCTAGAGGATTCATTACTTACGAGATCACTCATTTGATCCAGAAGCACCTTTTTTTTGTAATAATCCACATTCTTCTTGAAGTAGGCGGCGTCATGTTTGGGCTTCTGAGATGACCTCTGTGGAGCTACTGGCTTCTGTGGTGCCATTGGACCTGTTGCCCAGCACTCTGTGGCGAAATGACCTGGCTTCTCGCATCTAAAGCATCCTTCCACACCCCTCTGTGGATCTCCTCTTGTCTCATCTGTCCTCTGTAGAGACCTCTGATCTTCCTTCTCACTCCAATCCTTTTTGTCGTAATCTCTTCTCTCATATCCTCTCTTCTATCATAACCATCTCTTCTCGCAAAATCAACTCCTTTGTTGCTCTCATCTCTTCTTCTGCCAGTGTCTTCTCTCCTCCTATACTCTCTACTTCTTCCTCTTCCAGATGAACCTCTACGATAGTGTCTGGTAAAAGAAACTAGAGTTTTCATCATATCTTTCATCGTCATCTCCTCTTCTGAACTCAAATCCTCATCACCATCTTTCTCAATAACAAGTTCCTTCTTCTTCTTCTTCTTCTCTTCTGTCAGCTTCTTCTCTCCCTTGCCCTTGCTACCTTCTGCTACCAAAGCCAGAGGACGACCAATGCTGCTCTTAAGTTGCAGAACCAAGGATTCTTGGCTAGCAAGAGAGCCATACAAATCTGCCAATGATACCACTTCCAAGTCTAGAGTAGTTCTCATTGACATAGTCAAATTGTAACACCCCGTTCCCATTCAGTTAAGTTTTTAACTTTTCTTCCGTTAAGTTAGTAAGGTTTGGTGTCATTTATGTAATTTCAGGTAAGGGGGCTTGTTTGTAAATGTAGAAAGTGGAGGGTGTTATGTGTAAGTATATATATATATATAAGGGATTGGATGATCAAACCCTTCTCTTTTGATCATTTGACAATCTTGAGAGAAAGGAAAGGGTTTGGAGGTTTCAAAGGATTTTGGTGTTTGCGAAAAAATCGTGTGTTCGTGGTGCAATCAATTGTTGCTTTATCGTTAGAACTAAGTTCTTAACTTCAGGTAATCATCAATTTTCCTTTTTGTTGTTGTTAAATATCAAGTTGGGATCAAAGTTAGGGTTTTAGTCGTATGTTATAGAAATTGGTGATCTTTGGATCACCAATTGAGTATTTTGTGTTAGGTTGGTCCTATTTTCATTGTAGTAGTATTGTAGAGCCCGGAATAACAAAACCGGGGCTTTTCGAATCGGACGAATTGGGGTTCGGATGTGGAAGTTATGCCTAAAACAAGAAAATGCGATTTTGGGTTCGTGCTGAAAACTCAGCACCTAGCGATCGCTAGGTGATGAGGCTAGCGATCGCTAGCCATGGACAAAAGAGGCTCACGATCGTGTAGGTGATCGCGAGCTAGAGCAGAAAGTTGGGAAGGACAGCTAGCGATCGCTAGCTATCAGGCTCGCGATCGCTAGCCCCTGTTTTGAGTTGGAAATTTGTTTTGGCCATAACTTTTGCATCCTAACTCCGATTTTGATTCCGAAAGGACCGTTGGGTTCGTAATTGAATTACCTACCCTTTTAGAAGGTCTAAATCAGTCCTAGACTAAGAGTTACGGTTATGAATCTTAAGATGTTATTTATGTGTGCCATACGATGATGTGATGTATAGGTGTTTAATACTCAGTCGTGTGAGGTGATTGATTGTGTTATCTGTGAAGCGAACTAAGGTGAGTACATTAACATGCGTTCAAGATTGTTATGCTTGTAATTATGTATATATATGTGGTTAAGGTACGAACTGGCATGTAATATTCACGATAGTACCTAAGGCGGTAATACTACCCCTAGGGAAGTTGGGTTCAGAGGCCTGGTACCAGTGTCAGTACGATGTTCTTGGTGGATACACCTTGAGTAATGTTCATGATACATGTTCAGTTATTCAGTTATATGATTATGATTATTTACATGCATGCATAGAACCTAGGTTTGTGCTCACTAAGCTTTATGCTTAACCCGTTGTGGTTTATGTGGTTTAGTGGCAGGTACCTCATCCAAAGATAAAGGGAAGGCACCTGCTTGATGTTCGGAAGGACTCAGTTCAGGACATGTTTAAGTGATTTGAAAATAATGAATGTTGAACTACTAATAAATATGTTTTTGGTTGCAAACTGGATTTATTGTGACTTTTTATTACTTTTAAATGTTGTTAACTTTGGACCCGTTTTTGGGAAAACATAATACTCTTTAAATGTTAAGTGCTTCCGCTATGTTGGTTACTATTTCTGTTAAATAATGTTAAAAATGAAAGTGGTTGTTACAATTGGTATCAGAGCCTAGGTTTGAGGGATTCAGGTGTTCACAAGTAGTGAATACTTGAACTCAAACCTGGAGTTCGTATTTTCAAAACAAAGTAACTAACAAAAGAGAAAATTTTGTTTTAAGAACAGGAGGTGGAACTGAACTGAGATCCGGAGCATCAAGACGGGAGTGAGCACCTTAAACTCTATTGAGTTGTTAGTAAGCATTCCATGTCAATTTACGTATGAATATTATGATATTGTTATGTTTAGTTGTTAAAATGTAACAGACTTGTAGTTGAACTAATGACGCTTATGATGGGTGATGAAACTCTTATATCACTTTTGTGTATGCTTGAGTAATATCTGATTGGGTATGCGAATGTATGTATGCTATGACATGATTGCGTAGACGTCAGGGTAAGTATAAACGTAAAATGACTTAGAGATGCTCATGGCACGGTAGTTATAGGTGGTACTACTAAGAGTGCTAGTGGTACCATATGATTATGTGTTTTGTGTATGACCAAGTCTGGAAAGCAACCTTTCTTATGAGGAGGAAAAGCTGAACGGGTAGGGTGTAATTATAATGATATAAGGGCCCATATCATTGCAATTACATTGTACTGTTGAGGCTTGACTAAATTATAGGGATCTTTATGGACTGACTGAAGTCATGGGATTGGGAAGTAGAAGCATGAAAGCGATTGTGGCTTACCAGGAAGGGTAGTGAGAGTTACTCTCTAGTAAGGTCACTTATTTGTATTGTTAGCTAAACAATTATGTACTTGCATCAGTATGGTGACCACAAGAAGAACTGGAACTGGAGAGCGTCCGAATGATGGCGATGAGCATGAAATCCCTGATCTAAGGGGGATTATTGCTGCTGAGGTCGGGGAGGTCTTGCATGACCTGCTTCCGGGCCTTTTTGAGCAGATGAAAAGGGAGTTGACCCAGGTGGTCACTCAACAAGTCAACTCCGCTATGGCCGGTCGGGGGAGTGTAGTGGGAAGCTCGAGTACTGGCCAGAATCGGGCGGTTGGGTTCAAAGATTTTGCTGCTTGCCAGCCGCCACATTTTGGGGGAGAAAAGGATCCGATCGCTGCCTCGAGGTGGATCTCTGAGGTGGAGGGAGCCTTTCTCACTAGTTTCTGCCCGGCTGAGGTAAAGGTGAGATATGCTACTAATCTTCTGAGAGGGCCGGCGAAAGACTGGTGGGGCGTTGTGAATAGTTCCAGGACTCAGGAACAGATTGGAACCCTTACTTGGGAGGCGTTCCTTGAAATGTTCCGAGCAGAGTTTGTGCCCCAGATTGAAGTGGAGAGACTCACCACCGAGTTTCTAGAGATGGAGCAGACTACGGAGTCAGTGACTGAAATCACTAACAAGTTCTTGGAGCGGGCGTTATTTTGCCACGAATATGTTCAGAATGAAAGGATGAAGATGTATCGGTACCGAAACATTCTGAGGTCGGATATCCGAGAGTTTGTGGTAATGGCACAATGCGACAGTTTTCAGCAGATGTATGTAAAAGCTCGAACAAGAGAGTTGGAACTCGAGCGTCAGGGTAAGAAGAAAAGGACAGAGCGGGTTCAGGCACAGCAGCAAGTGGTCAAGAAATTCAAAACCGGGAATCAGAAAGGAGATGCTAGGAAAGATTACCCTCGTTGCTTAAGGTGCGGGAAGAATCACCTAGGAGAGTGCAGAATGGGCTCGGAAACTTGCTACAAGTGCGGGAAACCTGGGCATATCAGCCGTGATTGTAAGGTGGAGCCCAAAATGTGCTTCAAATGCTTTAGACCGGGCCACTTTGCCAACGAGTGTCCCACGGCAGCTGTATTGACGGAGATCTCTGGTTCTGCACCCGTCAAGGCTATAGAGGGTGGACCGAGTAAGAAGGTGGAAGCCCCAAGGACTCGAGCTAGAGTCTTTCAGTTGACTGCCAATGAGGCGAAGGCCGAGCCGGACGTGGTGACAGGTGTCTTTCTAGTTAATTCGATGCCTGCTCTAGTTTTGTTTGATACGGGTGCTAGCAAGTCTTTTGTTTCCTTATCTTTTTGTAAGGATTTTATGAATGTAAAAAGTAAACTAGAAAGCCCGTTAGAAGTAGAAATAGCGGATGAGGAGTTTCGTTTATGTAAGTTTATTTATAAGAAAAATGTATTAGAGGTAGAAGGTGTCAAGTTTGATATAGACCTCATCCCTATTCCTATGAGAGAGATTCAGGTAGTGGTGGGAATGGATTGGCTAAGACGGAATGGGGCTAATGTAGATTGTGAGAACTGTCGGGTAGTGGTTCGAAACCCAAGTGGGGGAGAACTAACTATCTTGGGGGATGTAAGTAAACGCCTTCCGAGGGTGTGTTCAATGGCCAAAGCTCGGAGCTATGTGTTGCGTGGAGGTACTAGTTATCTTGTGTACCTGATCAGTGACCAAGGAGAAAGTAAGAAAAAGACCGTGAAAGATGTACCCGTGGTTTGTGAGTTTCCGGATGTCTTTCCGGAAGACTTGCCGGGGATTCCCCCAGAAAGACAAGTGGAGTTCAGGATAGACTTGGTTCCGGGGGCGGCGCCCGTAGCGAAAACCCCTTATCGCTTGGCACCTCCGGAAATGCAAGAGCTATCAAACCAGTTAGAGGAGCTATTAGAGAAAGGCTTTATTCGGCCAAGCAGTTCACCGTGGGGAGCTCCGATCTTGTTCGTCAAGAAGAAGGATGGGACGTTGAGAATGTGCATTGATTACCGTGAGCTCACCAAACTTACGGTGAAGAACCGATACCCACTGCCGAGGATCGATGATCTTTTCGATCAACTTCAGGGAGCCGCTTGGTTCTCGAAGATAGATCTTCGATCGGGGTACCATCAGTTAAAGGTAAGGGAGGAGGACGTACACAAAACAGCGTTCAGGACCAGATACGGGCACTATGAGTTCGTGGTTATGCCTTTTGGGTTGACGAACGCACCCGCGGCATTCATGGATCTCATTAACCGGGTGTGTAGACCTTTGTTGGATAGGTCACTTATCGTGTTCATCGACGATATTCTGATCTACTCCAAGACGAAGGAGGATCATGTTGAGCATTTGCGGGAAGTGTTGGAAATTCTACGAAAAGAGCAGCTGTATGCAAAGTTTTCGAAGTGCGACTTCTGGTTGCAAGAGGTCCAGTTTTTGGGACACCTTGTAAACCGAGAAGGGATCAAAGTTGACCCAGCGAAAGTCGAAGCGGTTATGAAGTGGGAAACTCCCAAGTCGCCAACAGAGATACGGAGCTTTCTTGGGTTAGCCGGGTACTACCGCCGGTTCATTCAAGATTTCTCCAAAGTGGCGGTTCCTTTGACTAAACTCACCAGGAAGAACGTAAGTTTCGTTTGGGGAGAAGATCAGCAACCAGCATTTGAGACTTTGCGGCAAAAGTTATGTGAGGCGCCGGTATTGACGCTGCCTGAAGGGGTGGAGGACACACTACAAAATAAATGACATTTAGTGGCAAAAAATAAGTGCCACCAAAAACCAATAAAGTGCCACTAAAGGTCAGTTTGGGAATCTGCGGCATAGAAAAAAAGTGCCACTAAAAGCGCTACCACTAAAGCCTTTTAGTGGCACTTTTTCGATGTGCCGCAGCAAACTTTTAGGCCTTTAATGGCACTTTTTTTTATGCCATAATATACAAAAAAAGGATTTTGTGACACAAATTTTGTGTCATTGAAAACCATTATAATTTAGGAATTTATGCTACTCATAGTGGCACATAATTTTTGCCATAAAATCTATTATCAAATTAAATGCTAATATCAATGTACCTAGTTGATGATGTTATTATTTTGATAAATTTTTTTATTTATAATAACAAATATAAAACAACAAAAGATATAATTCATAATATAGTCACTTCGATTAAAATTTCATCCTTACCAAAAATTTCCAACCAAATGTATGAAATACATGTCAAGTAAGTGATATAAGCCTAAATATCGACAAAAAAACAAAATACTAACAAATGTTTGAATAGAAACTCAAAACTTCATTGCTCATTAACTTCATACCATCTCCATATATACGAGCTAGACGATCTTCGTGTTATCCTTTTTAGCAATGATACTAGCCGTTACCTATTAAAAAACAAATATATTTCAATAGTAGATAGTGAGGACACTATTGACATGCAAATAAAAAATACTTATAAGTAATCAATTTTCTCAATAACTACATACTAAAAAGTATAAAGATAAAAGTGATTACCATTGTTATTATTACTTCCTGAAGGAGATCTTTGGTTAACTGATAAAGAGTTGTTAGGGACTGAAGAAGACCCACCGGGGATCTAGGACATTAATAAAAACAAATGTTGTTAATACACTATGTCTTAAATACTTGATATTGAAAAAACAAGTGAGGTGTGATTCATACCTCTATGTTCATATTGCTAAGAACCGCAGGCAAGTTTGCATTTGGGATATGTTCTTGGATGATATTCAACATAACATTGACAACACTCTTGAGTTGATGAATAGTCTGGGAATCTGTTGAAAAATTAGCATTATTCTCTTTAACGGCCGGCATCCTTCCCACTAATCGAACATACCCTTGTTTCTCCGGGCCTTTAACTTTTGAGTAATCATCATTTGTAAAATCATCTGAATCTCTAGGTGTGCTTGTAGAGTCACTTGCAATAGCTCTTAGTGAAGCCTACATATATATTAATAAAGGATATCATAAAAAAGTACATGTATATATAGCAAACTTGATAAGAACATTTAAATTAGATCAAAATACATACAACAACTTCAGCAGCTTTGCTATCAACAATACTTCCATCTTTACGAGTGCGAGTCGTTACATACATTTCACCTCGTGTTGGGTACACACCATTATTGTCCATCGCCTATAGAAAGAATCGATTGTGAATAATGGTTACTAAGAGGGGAAAAAAGACAATAGTGTATCTTTAAGCAAGTCTAGCAAATAATACCCTTTCATGTGCAAGTCTAGCAAATGACTTTGTCCCCGTTACATGAGGCTCGTTCATCTTTGAGCGGCTTGATCTTCTTACAGCACATGTATTCTATGGTGAAGTATAAAGTAATATATGATATAAAGTTTTTTATTAGTTTCACAGTTATACAATTTGTACATGAAACCAAAGTTATAAATCATCATTACCTGAAACTCTGGAGTCAACCAACGAGTAGCAAGCTCTTTAAATTGAGTTAGATTCACTCTATTGTCACTGTTAGTTTGTTGTGCCACAATTTCATCAATAGTAAGGCTTGGATCATATACGCGTGCCTTTAATGCACCCTTCCATGTCCTCCATTTTTTCCCCATGCTATAGAATATCCATTTCTTGATCTGACTTGTTTCATGTGGATGAATAACGAACTTGGACTGCAAAGAAAAAATAGACAATATTAATTTTTTTTAAAGCATAGACCATATATATATTAACTTTGATAATAGACAATATACCTTAACGAGTGAATACATATCCTCTTTCTTTTGCATAGGTACCTTTCTCCAATCAGAATATTCTATTGATACGTGATCAGCCATCCTTACAAGCGTCCCAAGAAACTGAACAAGTTCATTACCTTCATCCCCTACTGGTTTTCCAAAGTTGTCAAAGTTGACAATTATTTTTTGGTTACCATTCATTTTCCATGTTTCCGCCTTTTTGGTATAACCCCTTACCTTCTTGCGAGAACCTAAAATAAGAACAAAAAGCAACCAACTAATATATATATATATATATATTATGTATATATACACAACAACACACACATATATACACACACAACACATACACTTATGGTATATATACCCAACATCACACACATATAACAACCATATTAAGCTGTTGGGCAGCCGTATAAAGCTGTTGTGCAGCTCTATTAAGTTGTTGGGCAGCCGTATAAAGCTGTTGTGCAGCCCTATTAAGCTGTTGGGAAGCCGTATAAAGCTGCTGGGAAGCCGTATAGAGCTGCTGGGCAGCCCTGTATCAACAAAAATGTTACTTCAGTTGCATTGCTAAATAGCAAGACACACAAACATCAACTTAGCATACCTTGTTCATTTGTAGATATCTCAGTCACAGAGTTTGATTGGTCACCTTCAGTTTCAATGGCGTGTTGACCTTGAGAGTCTGATTGGTCACCTTGAGTGTCAATGGCATCATCACTTGGAGTTTGACTAGTTACATGGGGTTCAACACGCTCGGGAATCTCTGTAGAAGTGATACACAGCCTTTTGCGTCTACCCATCCTAGCATTTACAAAAAAATACATGTAAACTAGTCATTAATATGCATAAAACAAAACATTGAATATAGTTTATACAAATGGTTAGTTTGACTATACCATGTTTGATCAAATTTAGATACAAAATAATTATGACCCATTAATTTGTAGTAAGTGGTAGCCAAATATCAATAGATGAAAGCTAGGCAATACATATTTAAGTGAGTAAATAACCACTACGAAGTAGAACCGAATCTTATGATCAATCTTCAATGTTTAAAACTGTCATATTTACCTAAGGCTATGGCATTGTTTGGTATACCTAAAGTAGCTTATAAGCTAGCTTATTTCTTATGTATATGTTTGGATGGACAAAAATGAGCTTATAGGCTAGATTTTTAATAAGCTACTTGGAGGTAGCTTTTTATAGCTTTTTCCAATTATAACTTTATTAATAATAATTGTTATATCTCAATACATTCTTTTTGGTCATTTTACATACTTATAAGCTAGATTTTATCAACTATCAGCTGGTAGTTGATCAACTAGTTGTTGATTTATAAGCTAGCTAGCTAGTAGCTGATAAGTTAGTTAATGAACAAATTATGATTGACAAAACCTAGCTTATGAGTATGTAAAATGACCAAAAGGGATATATTGAGATATAATAATTAACATTAAAAAGCTAGCTTATAAACTACTTTTTGTTCATCCAAACATCTACACAAAAAATAAGCTAGCTTATAAGCTACTTTGCGTTTATCAAACAATGCCTAAGCTATCAAAGACAAAGAAATCCAATGGAATTAAGAGGGTTTATCGATTAAATCAAAATAATACGCTAGTTTATAGGCTACTTTGAATTTACCAAACAATGCCTAAGCTATCAAAGACAAAGAAATCCAATGGAATTAAGAGGGATTACCGGTTAGATCAAATCATCAAAATAATAAGTTAGCTTATAAGCTACCTTGTGTTTATCAAACAATGCCTAAGCTATCAAAGACAAATAAATCCAATGGAATTAAGAGGGATTACCAGTTTGATCAAAATAATTCAGTCCCTGAAATTGACTTCGTTGCTCCAAACAATCCAGCGAGAACTTCCTGGCAAACATATAAGGGTTTGTAAAATCGAAAACCTTAAATAAAATTTTACATTTTACGAGAGCATAGACGAAAACTACAGTTTACAAGGGCCAAAAATCAAAAACCTAAGAAATTTATCAAAAAGTTCTTGTGAAGACTTGTATATCCATGATGTTTCACTGGAACTTCTTTAAGTGTTTCACCTTAAAATCGAAAACCTTTAAAAGAGATTTTACGCCTTAAATAAAATTACAAACACAAAATTTTGTTTATAAGTGTTCCACTGGAACTTCTTTAAGGAAAAACATACCCCATTTGAAACAGGGGCTAAAAAACTACCAATACATAACCATTTATCAATTTATGATTGCTATATTTAACCACGTATATATTCCATACCAAAGTAGTATTTCGATTTATTCATCAAAAGAAAGAAAAGAGAAATCACATTGATCAAGTAAAATTCCTTTATGAACACTTATATATTCATGATGTTTTGTCTCGAAGGTCACTATCACCACAATTATGAATTGAAACACATTCATAAATTAATCACATTGAAAGAATAAAAAAAGCACCCTAGCTTCTAATCGATTCATCATCATCATGAAGTTGTAAAAAAATATAAACCAAACAAACCAAACATATGGAATAAATCCAATAAGATGAACCAGAAAAGAAGCATTACCTGGACGTGGAGATTAATCGGTATTCTAAAATTAGGGCTTGGAGATTGTGAGAACTGAGAGAGAGAGAGATAGAGAAAGGGAAAATTAGGGCTTGGAGATAGTGAAGAGCGACCCCCAATTTTGAGATGAATGGGGCGAAAAAATTTTGATTTGGGAGGGAAAATTTTGGGAATAAAATTAAGGGAGGGAATGATATGGAGCGTGCTCCAAAAATTTTGATTTTTGTTAATTTAGGCAAAAGAATGAAGCAAAGCAATTTAACCTTAGTGGTATATTTATATGCCATTAATTCTAAACATTATAGTGGTATATTATATATTTATGCCATTATTAATTATGTATATTAGTGTCATAAGATATAAGGTGCCACTAAAAGTTTTTATTTTATTTAATGACATATATGAAGTGCCATTGAAAATATGAATTAGTGGCATATTATGTCTTTATGCCACTATTAATTATGTATATTAGTGTCATAAATTATAAAGTGCCACTAAAAGTTTTAATTTTTTTAATGGCATACATAAAGTGCCACTAAAGATATGAATTAGTGGCACAAAAATCAAATGCCATTAAAAAATTGTGCCACTAAATGACAATTTTTTTGTAGTGACATGACGGTCTACTGTGATGCTTCATATCACGGGCTAGGCTGTGTTCTCATGCAGCGTGGCAAGGTAATTTCCTATGCGTCACGTCAGTTAAAGACGCATGAGGTAAATTACCCGACTCATGATTTGGAGTTAGCTGCAGTTGTATTTGCGCTTAAGTTGTGGAGACACTACTTGTACGGTGTGAAGTGCATGATTTACACCGATCATAAGAGTCTCCGTTACTTTCTAGACCAGCCGAATTTGAATATGCGACAGAGGAGATGGTTGGATGTGGTGAAGGATTATGATTGTGAAATCCTTTATCATCCGGGAAAGGCGAACGTGGTAGCAGATGCATTGAGTAGAAAGACTCGTCACGTGCTATTGCGAGTACCGTTGATGAGGCTAACTGTGACGACTTCTCTCTTTGAATGGATTCGGCAATCTCAAGCCGATGCAATCAAGGAAGAGAATCAAAAGAAGGAACGGATCAAAGGCCAGCTACCGCAGTTGGTAACGGATAGTCGAGGGTTGTTGACCCGTTTTGGGCGAGTCTGGGTACCAGTAGCAGGCGAGGCGAGGCAGACCTTGTTAGATGAAGCACACAAGTCTAAGTTCTCGATACATCCAGGTGCCACAAAGATGTATAGAGACTTGAAGACTGATTATTGGTGGCCAGGAATGAAGCGGGACGTAGCTCGTTATGTGGAGAGGTGCTTAACCTGTTTGAGGGTTAAAGCTGAGCATCAACGACCGCATGGGAAGTTGCAGCCGTTAGATATTCCGGTATGGAAGTGGGGGCACATCACGATGGACCTGATTACCAAATTGCCTCGGACGCCTCGAAGTTACGACGCAATTTGGGTTATCGTGGACCGGAGTGCTCACTTTATAGCCATCCGGGAGAGTTCATCCGCTGAAGCATTGGCGGACATCTATGTCAAGGAGATCGTGGCTAGACACGGTGTTCCGGTTACCATCATTTCTGACCGGGATGTTCGGTTTATGTCACGATTTTGGGGAAAGTTTCATGAAGATTTGGGCACGAGGTTGCAGTTCAGTACAGCTTTTCATCCACAGACAGATGGCCAAAGTGAGAGAACTATTCAGACTCTCGAAGACATGTTACGTGCTTGTGTTTTGGATTTTGGAGGCAGTTGGGACACTTATTTGCCGTTGGCGGAATTCTCTTATAACAATAGTTTTCACGCTAGTATCGGCATGCCTCCGTATGAAATGTTGTACGGAAGAAGCTGTCGAACCCCTATCTGTTGGGGAGAAGTGGGACAGCGAGAGCTAGGTAGCACCGAGATAGTACAAAAGACGACCGAGAGCATTGAGATGATACGTGAGCGGCTGCGAACCGCTCAGAGTCGTCAGAAAAGCTATGCGGATCGGAGAAGATCAGACTTAGAGTTTCAAGTGGGTGATAAGGTGTTGCTGAAAGTGTCACCTTGGAAGGGGGTGATCTGGTTCAGAAAGAGAGGCAAGTTAGGCCCCCGATTCATTGGACCCTTCAAGGTGACAGCTAGAGTTGGAAAGGTGGCTTATAGACTTGAACTGTCACCAGAACTGAATCAGATACATGATACGTTCCATGTTTCCCAACTGAGGAAATGTTTGCCTGACGAGACAGCTCATGTGCCGATTGATGACATTCAAGTTGACGAACGACTGAACTACATCGAGAGGCCAATAGCTATCTTGGAGCGGAAGACAAAATCTTTACGTAACAAGGAAATTGGTCTGGTGAAAGTTCAATGGGAGCATCGAAAGGGATCAGAGTGGACATGGGAGCCGGAAGCGGAGATGAGATCCAATTATCCGGAGCTGTTCCACGACTAAGCGATTTCGGGGACGAAATCTTGGTAAGTGGGGGAGAGTTGTAACACCCCGTTCCCATTCAGTTAAGTTTTTAACTTTTCTTCCGTTAAGTTACTAAGGTTTGGTGTCATTTATTTAATTTCAGGTAAGGGGGCTTGTTTGTAAATGTAGAAAGTGGAGGGTGTTATGTGTAAGTATATATATATATATATAAGGGATTGGATGATCAAACCCTTCTCTTTTGATCATTTGACAATCTTGAGAGAAAGGAAAGGGTTTGGAGGTTTCAAAGGATTTTGGTGTTTGCGAAGAAATCGTGTGTTCATGGTGCAATCAATTGTTGCTTTATCGTTAGAACTAAGTTCTTAACTTCAGGTAATCATCAATTTCCCTTTTTGTTGTTGTTAAATATCAAGTTGGGATCAAAGTTAGGGTTTTAGTCGTATGTTATAGAAATTGGTGATCCTTGGATCACCAATTGAGTATTTTGTGTTAGGTTGGTCCTATTTTCATTGTAGTAGTATTGTAGAGCCCGGAATAACAAAACCGGGGCTTTTCGAATCGGACGAATTGGGGTTCGGATGTGGAAGTTATGCCTAAAACAAGAAAATGCGATTTTGGGTTCGTGCTGAAAACTCAGCACCTAGCGAGGTGTATCAAAGACAGGTACGAGGTGTTATGTGTTAAAGATGTGCCTGGCGTATGACCGCGAGGGGCGTGGGTTCTGAGGGCATGTGGCAGGTACGAAAGTTTGATGATGTACACACTTGTTCGAGAACCCAACTGAACCCCAATCACCGTCAAGCAAACAAAAAGGTATTGGGTGCCATAATAAAAAACAAATTTCTAAGAGCTGGCAGAGCATATCGACCATAACACATTGTCGATGATGTTAACCAACAGTTTAGTTTATCGCTCGAGTATGCTACTAGGTGGCATGCTAGATGGAATGCGCTTGAGTTAATCAGAGGTAGCCCTTCGGATTCGTATAACCTAGAGCGTACAAATCCAAGTACACAAACTGCAATAAAGATACACTCCGAAAAGCATTTTGAAGAATGTTTCGTCGCCCTTGGTGTAGCGGTACGTATAGAAATAACACCACCTTTAAATTTTATAATGTACATATTTGGTCCCTGAAGTTTTAGAAATTACTGATGTTGACGACCTACTTTTTTGTAGATCCATACCTTCTTGGAAAACTTACGACGTGTCCTTATGATAGGCGTTGCTCACTTGAAGGGGCCTTATTTGGGTACTATGTTCTTGGTTGTTTGCATGGATGGAAACAACAACGTCGTGCCATTTGCCTTCGGAGTAGGTAGGTCAGAGACAGCGGATGAGTGGACTTAGTTTTTGAGAATGCTAAAACAATGCATCGATGAGCCAGAACGGTTGGTGTATATGTCAAACAGGGCTGCTTCTATAACACCGCTATCACCGCAATTTTCCCAATTCAGATCATGCTTTATGTTGTCGACATTTGATGATGAACGTGAGATCCAAGGACCATTGAATAAAAATCTATAAGACCTCATACTGGAAAGCATGCAAGGCCTACACGACGTATGCATTTGACTGAATGATGAAAATCCTTCGAGTCGGCATACCTGATGGTATCCAATTGATGGAGGAGGTTGGGGTGGATAGATGGTCAAATGGTCCATTTTCCTAGCATTCGGTACAATATAATAACCTCCAATAGTGTTGAGTCTATAAATGCTATGTCCAGGTTTGCACGTAGGTTACCTATCTTCGGACTGATCGAATATTTTAGAGCATTCCAACAAGAGTGGTACTTCATTCGTCAAGTTAAAGCAGGTTTAACAACTTTGAATAATGAATTTTACATGACACTTGTATGTTTTTTATTTTTGTATACATTTTCATAGATATGTTATTTATTTATTTTGTAGATACATTGAATTACCCACTTACCGAATGGGCTCAGCATAAGGTCTGGAAGTGGGTTGGAAAGTCCGCTACAAGGACTGTTCGCGGAATTGGCTACAACATATGGGAGGTACATGACGATGGTAGGAACGCAAAGGTGAATATGCGTCAACATACTTGTGACTGTCGACAATGGAAGATGTCTGGGTTGCCTTACGGTCATGCCATCGCTGTTGCAAAGGCAACTAATTTACGAGATGTGTGCTCTTTGGTTCATGTGCCTTATTTTAAGATCGAACATTGCAAGGCAACATACAGTGGGGTAATTAATTCAGTCGGGCCTCCTGAAACATGGCAGTCTCCTGACATCCCTCTGTCCACCGTTCTTCCACCGATAGTAAAAAAGAGACATGTCGGAAGACCGAGTCTCAACGCTCGTTGTCCATCTCGTGGTGAAGATAGTACTCTAAGGAGGTACCCTACGTGTGGCGATTACGGACATAGGAGTCATACATGTCCATTATTTTCAGCTTCAGCTGGCGGAAGCAGTCAACGGTCTACACTAGAGCCACACTATCAGAGTTGGTAGTCTTTTCCAAGATGTTGAGTTTAATTAGCTGAATGTGTAACCTCTTGAGCAGTTTGGTCGCATTAATAAAATGTATCTGTTTGATTTCCCACGCCAAATACAATATAATATAAACTGTATATGTTTAGAAAATTATTTATTATTTACTTAATATAATTTAAACGTGATTCAAAAATTATTTATTATTTATTATTTCTTAAAGTAATACATGTTATTATTATTTCTTATTATAGAAATTATTTTTTATAGTGTCTTTGGAGATGCTCATTAATACATTAAAAACATTAAAATTTCCATTAAAGACATTACAAAAAATACATTTAACACAAACAACACAAACTACTACATAACTAATCAAGTTTCTAAACAACCGATACACAAATAAAACACAAACACATCATAAACGTAAATGCGCAAATAACTTCGAGGAAATATGTAATAGTTTCCTAGAAACCCTCTGGATATATTGCTTAAGTTGCACAACCAAGATGTATTATCGCGAAGCTCTTCGTTAATCATGGGGAACTCGGTCTATGAGACTCACTTTGCGTTGTTCCTTCGAATGTCTTTGTTTGTTGACTTTAACAGCGCATTTTTCTCATCGATGGTCTTCTGGATCTGGCGTCTCTGCGTTTGTAGTTGCTTCATGTGTGCTTCTAGCTGCCTAATCTCTTCTTCAGCCTCTTCGATGGTTTCTTTAACTCTCCTTGGCATTATTTGAGAACCTTGAGGGGGGTTCAAAGACGAGGATGGCTCGGAATTTTCAGCCATTTATAAGACTCAACTTAAAGGAAAACACGTAAACTCTTGTAGATAGAAGAAGAGAGAAAATGAAAGAGAGAAAAACTATTTTAGGAGAAGAAGATAGTGTTTGAAAAAGAAATAAGTGTGTAGTGTTTGAAGAAGAAAATGTTTGAAGAGATAGTGTGAGAAAGAGAAGAGAGTGCTTTCTTTTTGAAAGAGATAGAGGGTTTTTAGTGTTTGTCGGCTGATAGAGAAAGATAAGGGAGAGTGTTTTCTTTTTAGGGTTTGTTGAAATCGTTAGGGAAGTGACTAGCAACTTCTGCTGGGGTGACTATAGTTCAGGGTCCAAACTGTGAATTCTTCGAAACTTGTGAGATCAGGGATCAAAAACTTAAAAAGGTGGAAGTCGCCTCAGGCGACTTTCCTTGGGGCAACTCCGATGGTTTTTGCTGGATTCTTACGTCATTTGGCCGAAAAAAGAGGGTGTTTTCGTCAGAAAAGCACAAATCGCTTGGGGCGACTTCCACCGGGGCGACTTTGATGGTTATTTTGATGATCGGAGAGAGATTGTGGCTAGGAGATTATTTACCATTTTTGAAAGGGTTAGAAAATCAATTTTTCATCCATTTATACTATTTTATCATTGCTAAAATTCTCTAACTTTTGAAAATGTTATTTTTTCCGTTTTGATATTTATGTGATAACACTTAATTGTTTAGTTAATCTTTGTAACTCACTAAGCATTTAGCTTAACTCGTTAATGGATCTCATTTCATGAAATCAAGGTGTTGATAAGAGCAAGGGAAAGACGAACTAACTTTGAGCATGCTCCGACTACTTTTGGTATATAACTTATCTATATATAATCAGCCCCCTCCTTAGACCGGGGCGTTACCTCTCACGCATAGGCGGGTTTCTTTTCTTTTTTCTACACTTGCAAGCCATCGGTATTATTCTCGTATTGACATGTGTGCTTTCTTCCCCGAATTCATTGATCCTGTTAGACCTCTTTGTTGTGAAGAGTCAGAATTCACTATCTTTACATGCTTTCCATAGTTAGTTTGATTTACCTTGTAAACATTTTACAGTTTTATTGCCCTTGTTTAGAGGTGTGTGACCTCGGGGGCCTTTATCGTACTTTTGTGTAACTTTCTCTTACCTATAAAAGGTAAGAGAAGTTAGGGTTTTTCATGATAGAATCATATTACCTTTTTGGGCAACATTTCTCCATTGTTAAGCTTATCCAAGCTTTTTATTGATTTCAATCACTCATTTAGGATTTCCATCCATTTCTTCATCTATTTTATTGTTATTTGGGACAACAATTGGTATCAGAGCCAAACTTGTTGATTCCTTGGCTTTTGTCTTTGATTTTTGATAAGATTTTAAAAGGTTTTTAAGTTTTGGGTTTTTCAAAACTTTTGGGTTTTCAATCCAAAAGGTGGTTTTAAAAGGGTAAAATTAAGTGTTAAGTGATTCCCCAATGATTTCTAAGCTTTTTCCTACAATTTGGGGGTCTAAACACTGATTTTTAAGAGGTTTTAAGCGTCTTTAAGAAATTTTTCGGAGTTTTCTGTGCAGGTTTTCCGCATCGGAAAACAAGAGCTGAAATTCCAGCTCAAATTTTCCGAGTCGGAAATTGCATCTTCTCCGAATCGGAGAACTCTCCTTTTCCGAATCGGAAAACACATGTTTTCCGAATCGGAGAACGAGTCTCTGACTTGGGGTCTTGCTCCTGAAAAGTCTCTTTTCCAAATTTCCCTTTTTCCGCACCCAAACTTTTCCGAATCGGAAAACTGTATTTTCCGAATCGGAAAAGGCTGTTTTCCTCATCCAGCTATTTTGAGCCAAATCCGAATCGGAAAACATCTGTTTCCAAGTCGGATTTCGCCTCTTTGAGCCGAAACTCTTGTAGTTTTGTTTCTCAAATCCGACACTAAGCTTGCTTTCAAAACCCTTTACTTTTTCCAAGCTTTTTGTGTCCCGAGGCGCTCAAAATTCCCGTTTTTCAAAAACCTTTCTTCTGTTTTAAGCCAAGCGAATCGTACGAGGAGGTCTCAGTTTTTAAATGTCGAAGGAAATCCTTGGGATAGGTTCCGAAACTCGCCCTGCCGTCCTGGTGATGGGCGAGTACCAACAATGGAGACGCAGGATGATTCACTTCCTCGACCTACTTGATGAAAACCTGATGAAGTCCATTCGAGAAGGACCTATCCGACCGACCGTCACCGTCGCCGCCGTACCAAAGACCGATACTTGTCCCGAACTTCCGGCGTACGTGGTCGAGAAGCCTGTTGAGATGTTCAATCCCGAACAAAGAGCCCGACATCTCATTGACAAGCGTGCACTGACCCTCCTGATTATGGCTCTCCCAAACGATATGTACGCTAGAGTGGATAGTCTGACCAACGCACGAGACGTTTGGTTGGAAATTGAACAACAGATGCAGGGAGGCGACTCTGCTGTGGAGAGTCAGAAGGAAAGTGCACTCAATGCCTACGAAGGCTTCAAAGCTAGGGAAAACGAATCCCTCATTGAGTCTTATCAAAGATTGAACGCCTTCGTCAACGATTTGAGACGGCTCGGGGTTGAGAAATCAAAGTATGAAGTGAACGTGAAATTCTTGAAGAATCTCAACCAAGAATGGCAAAACATGGCCATCAATATCCAGCTTAGCCGGAATCTGGGAACTTTGGGTCTACATGACTTGTTCAGTATGATGGTTCAACACGAAGATTTCATTACCGGCGGACGCTCCAAGAGAGCAGTTGATCCTCTGGCATTGTCGGCCGTGCCTTTTGGAGGACCAAACACTGCTCTCGTCCAACCAATGCCATACAACAGCGTCTCTCCTCAATACTATCCTGAAGAATACAGTCAAGAGTTCAACCCGAACTTTGGCTCAAGAGTACAACATCCCGACGAACCGGTGATCATTTCCATCTCCGATGATGAACTCTTCCATGTGAATGAGTCCCTTGCCCTCATCTCACATAGCGTACAACGATTGAACGCTAATCGTGGATACAACCGTGGACGAGGATCCGGTTTTCCCAGTGGAGGAAGAATGGGGCAAGGTAGAGGAGGTCTTTATCAATCTGAAAGGGGTCAGTACGGAAATCAAGGGAGAGGAAGCTATCAGCAAGGAGGTATGCCAGTTTACGACCAAGGAGGTTATAGGAACAACCAGGGAAGGTTCAGAGAAGATCAAGGCAGATACAGAGATCAGCCGAGAAGAGACAACACTTATCTTGACTATCAAGGAGGTCAAGGTAGTCAAGGAGATTGGAGAGGACAAGTCTCAGACATCAACTACCGGAACAGCTTGAGGCAATACACTCCAGAATCTGGGTATATTGAACGTCAGGGATATGAGATTGGTTATGGAGGAAGATATGAGAGTGGAAGGCTAGATCAAAGGCCAGGATACGGGTATGAGCAGAATAGGGGTGATCAAAGGCAAGATGAGAGAGTGCATCACGGGAAAAGCATCTACCACGGAGGCGATTCCATGGGAAACAGTTCTAAGCAGGTTCAAAGGGAAGATCAACCGATTCACAATGATCAAGGAATTCAACGGGCAAATCCTCCCCAGGGTCCCATAACCCAGAACCCCACTCCTCAGCAAACCGCAAGTCCCACTACCACTTGCTACAAGTGTGGAAAGTTGGGACACTACGCTCGAGATTGCTCTGTCAAGTACAAGGATGCTGCGTACTTTGAGAGGAAGGCCTCACTGATGAGGAAGAAAGAAAAAGGGGTGGCTTTGATGGTAGATGAAGAGAACTGGGTATGTGAAGAGGAGAGTTCAGACGAGGAAGATCACTTGGTGCAAGGTCCCTGCTTGATGGCTGACTTTGAGGGATCGGAAGCACGTGGACCAAGCACTTATCAGGACATAGATCCGTCTGAGGTATCCTCTATCCCTGATATAACTAACACTGTGGCAATGTTGGAATCTAAAATTTGTGAATTGGAGAGATGTCTCCAAGCGGAGAGGACTCTTGTCACGAAATTTAGAATCGACAGTGCAATTTACAAAGACTCTCTTGAGGAATTGACCATAGTTTACAACCGTGAAACACTGGAGTCTGGCATTAGAGAGTCCAATTTGTCAAACAAACTTAGTTGTCTTCAAAAAGCCCATGAGGAACTTAACAGTAATCATGGGGAGCTCAACATTAAATTCCAGTTACTTTCGGAAGAGAGAACTCGGTTGTTTTCAAAAATACAAGAGCTTGAGGACAACAATTTTAAAAGAGGACAATCTGAACAGACTTTAAGTATCATCACTCACCATGCCAAAAAGAATCCCTTTTACACAGCTAAACCCGGCCTAGGTCTGTCTGAAAACCACGTTTTAGATAAAGCACCTTCTCATCTATACAACTTTGAGGATATGGCAGCCTCCAAGCCCAAACCTGCCATAGTGGGAGGACATGTGACCGAGGAATTTGTTAGGCAGACTGTCACATACACCGAAGTCATAAACGGTGAGACCATAACCACTACCATCAGTCCAACAAACAGTACCTCTAGCAGTCCACCCACTAGCCCTACTCCCAATAAACCAATCTTTATTCCGGCTAGTGATCCAACCAACTCTAAACCCACCTGGGAAGGCATTAAGGCCAGAACCCCTAGAGTAGCAATGCCTCCCATCAACTACACAGAGCTTAACTCAAGCTATGAGACTAGGGAAATGGAACTTTCAGAGGAGACCTTAGTTATCCCACCCGAGGATACTTCCGCAACTAAGTGTCCCGACCTAGTCAGGCTAGAAAAGGAGGTGTTTGCTCTTAGGTTAAAAGCCATGGATTTGGATGCATGTCAACATCAGATCCTGAATCTGAAGGTCATTGTGTCGGAGAAAGATTCCTTGGTTCGCAATCTGGAGAAAGACTTGCTTGAGGCAAATGCCGAAAGAATTAGGCTTTCTTCAGAATGTGAGACCGCAACCTCAGCTTTCACTAATTTTCAAATCAAGGTTGCGGATCTTCAGGCTCGATACGTTATCCTAGATATCCACTTTGAACTTTTAAAAGAACTTGATCATGATGAACGGATAATGTATCGCCAATCTTTAACCAACCAACGGGTGTCTAACTCCATTTTAAAAAGGAAAGTGATGAATCTTGAAAATCTCTACTTTTCAAATTCAGTTGATGATAAGACTGCTCCAATCCTCAACCATCCAATAGTCACTCCCCAACCAAAACCTGTCTTAGATACTGAGGACTATTACTCCATTATATCAGATGATGATGAACCCCCTAACTCACACCATAGGATAGCAGAACCCAAGACTGTCCAAGATCCAAATGTTGAATATGATATGAAGGTGTTTTTAGATGAGGATGATGATCCTTCAGGCTTTATTCCAAAGAAGCCAAAATCTGTTGTTGTCAAACCTGAGCAGTCTGCTGAGTCACGAGCTCCTATTTCTGAGAAAAGCAATCCAGAGGGTGGAAAATGTGTAGGTACTGACAAGGGCAAGTCAGTTAAGCCACACGCACCCAAAGGACTCCAGAAAAAGCATTCAAAGTCTAACGATGCTCGTAACTCAGTCAAACCCATTAAAAGTCTTGAATTTCATTCAAGTTCCTTTGAAGTGGGTGAGACATCTCAGTTACAACCAAATCAACCTTTCAATTCCACTAAACCTAAATTTTCTAAAAAGTCATCTGGAAAAGGTGGTAACTCCATTCCCACAAAACCGTCATCTAACTCACACCATGCTTATCATGCAGATGCGAGGAGGAAAGATGGTGGACCGAATGTGAAGCCACCAAGAAAGGATCATCATGGGAGGAACAACTCTTTTTCTGCTTTCCCTAAGAAACATAGTACTAGCCGTGCGGGTTTAGGCTATGTTCCACCTAGTGTAGGAAAGAATTTGAACATGTTTGTTAATTCTAATCGCAACTTGAACGATGCTTTTAATACTTTTCGCAATGACATGGGCTTTATGTTTGATAGTTTCCTGCGTTATGGTGTGCCTAACTCTTTCTATGCTCCCAACTCTAATGTCAAATCCTGCAAGAGAAGGGGAAGAAAAAGAGGAAAAGGAAAATCCTCCTTGTCAGTGAAGTCTCCTCAGCCTAAGGAGAAATCCGAAAAGGGGACTTCACCGACAGATTTATCTGTATCTAACCCACAGGAACCCATTTGGCAATGGGTCCCTAAACAAGCTTAATTGTCTTGCAGGTCAGTCATGTGTGGTACTTCGACTCCGGCGCATATAGACACATGACTGGTCAGAGATCCTTCCTTTTCGACTATGTTGAAAGGTTCGAGGGATATGTTAAAACAGCCGACAAGACGCTTAGGCCAATGGTGGGTTATGGGAAAATCACGGATGGGAAATACATCATTAAAGATGTAAGGTATGTCGAGGGGTTAGGTTTCAACATGTTCAGCTCCAGCCAGTTCTGCGACAACGGATACTGGGTGAAGCAATTTCAATACGGAAGTAATGTGAATGATGAAGATAACAATGTCATTCTTAGTGCACGAAGGAATGGCAATCTTTACTCCACCGTCTTCCGTTCAATCCCTCAGACTCACCCTCAGTTTGCAGCAATATCTGATCCAAGGAATGCAATCTGTCTGCTCGCAAAGGCTTCAAAGGAGGACAGTTGGTTATGGCATCGACGACTCTGCCATCAGAATTTCAAAGACATGAACAAGCTGGTTTCGAAAAATCTTGTCAAAGGACTACCTGAGACTCGCCTTTCCAAGGATACACTGTGTCCCGCTTGCGAACAAGGAAAGATGACACGAAGCTCTCATCCACCGAGGATGGATACAAGTAGCAAAAGTCCCCTTGACATGATTCACATGGATCTTTGTGGACCTACCAGAACCGAGAGCTTAGCCAGAAAGAAATACATGTTAGTTCTCGTTGATGAGTTCTCTAGGTTTACATGGGTTGAATTCCTGCGAGCCAAGTCTGACGCTGCCGATCGAATCATTGCCTTCATCAAGCGAATTCAAGTTCTCTTGGGTCGCCGAGTGAAGAAGTTGAGAAGTGACAACGGAACCGAGTTTCGCAATGCAAAGTTGCAATCCTTTCTTGAAGACGTGGGAATCTCTCACAACTTCTCAGCAGTGCGCACACCTCAGCAAAATGGGGTAGTAGAAAGGAAGAACCGGACGTTGGTTGAAGCAGCGAGATCCATGATGGCTCATTCTGGAGTTCCTCAATCATTTTGGGCTGAAGCAGTATCAACAGCATGCTACACGCAGAATCGGACTCTAATCGTCAAGCGGATCGGTAAAACCGCCTACGAGATGGTCGAACAGCGTAAGCCTAACATCGATTACTTTCGAGTCTTTGGATGTAAATGCTATGTTTTAAACGAACGGGATGATTTGGGAAAGTTTGAACCCAAGTCTGATGAGTCTATCTTCATCGGATACTCACATAACTCTAAGGCTTATAGGGTTTTCAACAAACGGACCCGAACCATCCTGGAAAGCTCAAATGTTGATTTCTCTGAAACCGAAACCTATTCTGTGGCTAGTTCAAGTAATGTGAATGCAGCGTTTCCTGAACTGTTCACCGCACCACCGAGCACAGAATCTTCCACTAACTTTTCTGCTCTAGACTTCTTAGACCTCGCAGATTATGATCTACCCACTCTCACGGTCCGATTGTAATTCCCGCTCATGCTGGTTCAACTTCTACTTCCGTGACTTCCGATGCCTTCATCACTGAGCCATCTACAAGTACATCAACAAACTCTGTGTCTCCGGAATCTACTGCGGTTTCTCCCCCTGAAATCTCATCATCTGCCTCACCGGAACCTTTCCAAGAGCAGCCTCCTCAACCTGCTCTTGCTCCCATCCCAGAAGATGCTCCACTACCTTCACCTAGCTCAGCTCAGAGAACTTATGCTCAGGTAGTGTGTGAGCCCCGGTTGGAGGCATCACCGCAGAATAATCCGACGGCCGGTTCATCAAGTAGAAACCAGCAAGAGGTCTTTGCCGTGCAAGATGAGAACGACGCCACCAACAACCGACAGGATTATGTCACTCACCCTCACACTCGCAGGTGGACAAAAGATCATCCCCCCTCCCAGATCATCGGGAGTCCCTCACAACCTGTAACTACTCGATCTGCAAAGCACACTGAAAATCTGATTCTATTCGGCGGGTTCTTAAGCGAATTTGAACCAACGGATGTTTGGCAAGCACTCACCGATCCCGACTGGGTGATCGCCATGCAAGATGAGCTGGCCGAATTCGAGAGAAACAAAGGTTGGCGCTTGGTAGAACGACCATGGGGAAAGACTATCATCGGCCTCAAGTGGATACTCCGGAACAAAACTGACGAGAATAATCTCATCATCCGGAACAAAGCTCGCCTGGTCGCCAAGGGTTATCGCCAACAAGAGGGTATCGACTATGATGAGACGTACGCGCCAGTAGCCCGAATCGAAGCGATCCGAATCTTCCTAGCATATGCTGCACACAAAAACATGACAGTCTATCAGATGGACGTCAAATGTGCCTTCTTGAATGGAGTTCTTCAAGAAGAAGTGTACGTAGAACAACCGGAAGGGTTCGTCGATTCTCGATTCCCGAATCACGTCTACATTTTGGACAAGGCGCTTTACGGTCTCAAGCAAGCTCCGAGGGCATGGTACGAAACACTCACTGACTACTTGCTAGGAGTTGGCTACAAGAAAGGTACAATCGATCCCACTCTGTTTCTCAAGAGGTCAGGTAAAGATTTAATTATCGTTCAGATATACGTGGATGACATTATCTTTGCGTCTACAAAGCCTGAGATGTGCCAAGAGTTTGAGAACACCATGAAATCCCAATTCAAAATGAGCATGATGGGCGAGTTGACGTTCTTTTTAGGACTTCAAGTTCGACAACGCCCTGATGGCATTTTCATAAATCAAGCCAAATATGTTCAAGATCTTTTAAAACGATTTGATTTCGGTGGTTCAAACTCTGCGGCCACACCAATGCCCAGAAAATTTCAACTAACTGCAGATACTTCTGGTAAACCGGTTGACCAGAAAACCTATCGGGCAATCATTGGTTCCCTTTTATATCTCACGACCAGTAGACCAGATATCGTCTTTTCCACGGGTGTCTGCGCTCGTTTTCAGTGTGACCCACGGGATTCACATCTGTCTGCAGTCAAGAGAATCCTTAGGTATCTAAAGGGCACACCGGATTTTGGCCTTTGGTACCCAAAGGATTCTGGTTTTGAACTAATTGCATATACAGACTCAGACCATGCAGGTTGTAAGCTAAACAGGAAAAGCACTTCTGGTGCCTGTCAATTTCTCGGGGACAAGTTGGTCAGTTGGTCATCCCGGAAGCAGAATTGCGTCTCCCTATCCACCGCGGAGGAAGAATATGTAGCCGCCGCCTGCTGCTGCTCGCAAGTTCTGTGGATGAAAACCCAACTAGCTGACTTTGGATACACCATGCATCGAATTCCCATCTACTGCGACTCCAAAAGTGCGATTCAGATCACGGCAAATCCGGTTCAACATTCTCGGACGAAGCATATCGACATTCGATATCATTTCATCAAAGATCACGTCGAGAAAGGTAATATTGAACTATACTTTGTTGAGAGTGACTATCAGCTTGCTGATCTGTTCACCAAGCCGTTTGACGAGAAGCGTCATTTTTTCCTCCTAAGCAAGTTAGGAATGCTAGACCTCCCCGCCTGAGGTCTAGGGGGAGTCGGGAGTCCTTAACTGTATGCATGGATGTAGGGGGAGTCTCTGAGAGAGACTGCACGAATCAAGGGGGAGTACTAAGTCCTGTCTTTAATGTTTGGTGTGCTCACTAACGTTCTCGGATCCACATTACCTTGGATACCATTCTTATATTCTATTTTGTAGGTGTGGATCCTCACTACAACTTCTGGTTACTTCAGATCAGAACTCACACTAAACCCAGTGAGACGCACCAGGTAAGTCTCTTTTCTCAGGAGTCGAGGGCTGAACTTGTAAGTTTTTGTGTGAACTTGAAAGTTCAGGGGGCGGTAGAGTACATGTCTTGAACTTACAAGTTCGGGGACTAACTTTGCCACTTTCTGTTTCTGAAAGTTCAGGGACTCGTCTTGCAAATCTTGTGAAACTTATAGTCCAGGGTCTGTTTTGAAACTTTCTGAAAATACAAGTTCAGGGACTTGTTTGTAAGTTTCCCCAAACTTCAAGTCCAGGGGTGGTTTTTGCCAAATGGTGAAAGTCGGGTTAAGAGAGCCAAAAGGAGAGCCAAACACAGTGTTTTTGACCCAAACACAGTGTAATTCGGTAAAAATATAAATACCGGATTTCAAGATTAACTTTTCACAAATTTCAAATTTTCATCTTTTTCTCTCTGAGTTCTCACCCGAACCCACTTCGCGCTCGATTTCGGTTTTCGTTCGTTTGTGCTCCGATCGTCGATCTTTTTACATATTCGGATTCCTGATAAGTAAACGATCAACCCTTATATAGTTATAACATCTATATCTTCTGTTTTAAGGCCTGGATCGAAGCCTAAATGTTTTAAAACTTACCCGAAACCCAAACTTCTTGGAATGGGATTTCGGGACGTTAAAACGATCCTTTGTTGCTTAGAAACTTGTTATGAACTGATTTAGGATGCATATTGATAGTTTAGGGCCTTAGATCGACGTTTGGAGAACGGTTTTTAAGTATAGAACTCGAACAGTCGTCGTTTTCCGAGTCGGAAAACTTGAACATTCAAGTTTTCCGAATCGGAAAACTTGAATGTTCAAGTTTTCCGCACCTGTCAACGATGAACAGTCGTTTCGTTTTCCGATTCGAAAAACTATGTTTTCCGAATCGGACTTGGTCTCGGTTTTTAAGTATATCTTTTCCGACTCGGAAAACATGGAACTACCCTTATGGGTTTCCAAGGTTTTCCGACTCGTTTGAGAGACCAAGTCTTGCTAAATTTTTGTTAAGTGTTGAGACATTTTCCGAATCGGAAAACTATGTTTTCCGAATCGGAAAACCTACGTGTTTTTAATCTCAAAATTTTTCTAAGTGTAGGAGTTTCCCGATTCGGAAAATCACCTTTTCCGAATCGGAAAACTTGTCCTTTTAATCTTGTGCTATCTTTCCTAAGTGTTGAGTTTTCCGAATCGGAAAACACTCTTTTCCGAATCGGAAAACTCCCCTCGTATAGTTTGCTCGTTTTCCGACTCGGAAAATACGAAATACTCATCATTGGGTTTTCGAGGTTTTCCGACTCGCGCTTAGTCGAGGGTATAGTCTTTTCACGTTGCATTGTTTGTAACACTTAATGTCTTGCAGAAATGGCTGATCAACAACCAATTGCTCCTACCTCACCTGTCGCCAATGCTGCTGATCTCGCTCTCATCAACCCGACTGAAATCCGCGAGATCCACCAGAACAACCAGTTCGTCGACCTGGCAAACTTCTCGGTCCAAGACGATGTGGTCCTCGAGATACTCCGAGCTCATCCCCTTGCATACGCGATGCAAGCCACTGCTGACATCCCGATGATCTATCTACAGCAGTTCTGGAACACTACACGTGTCGAGAACCGGGACGGGGTGCCAACTATCATCGGCCGGGTGGACCACACGGACCTGGTCTTCACTGTGGAGGATCTTCGCAGAATCCTCCATCTGCCTGCCGCCACTCCTGAGGCACCGTTCGACCCTTTGGTTTCTGGACCCGAGCTCTTCAGCGAAATACTCGCTCTCGGGGTCCACTACACTGAAAACAACCGACCAAAGGGAATCTCCCAAGTCGCCCAGGGGATGCTGCCACCAACATGGTACTCTTTCTTCAACATCCTCAACCGCACGCTCTCTTCCAAGACTCACGGCGTGGACAAGGCATCCACCCAGTTCTGGCATGTCATCCATGCGGTTGCCTACGGGAGGCGGATCGACTTTGCTCAACAACTTTGGGCAGACATCATCACTGACGTCAGAGCTGGGCCAGCACGCTACGAAACACACATCCATCCCTTGGATGCGCTTCTTCAGTCTGATTATCCGAGATCACATGAATCAGAACCGTACTGTCCGACGCAGATCAAGCCATCTCCGCTTCGAAAGCCAGCAGATCGGCCGAGCCAACAAGAAGAATCTGAGGCCTGGTCAGGTAGAAATGCACATTCCTGTAAACGTGCTCAACATGGCAGACCGTAGGTCCATGAGTGTTAGGATGTACCGCATCTCCATAGGCTTAGAAGACACGTCTACGGACTCCTCAGAGCCGAGGAGCCCTGCCCAAGACGTGCAACCCGTCCTACCTAGAAGCCGTGCCTCTGGGTACGGCGGGCCAGAGCTCCAGTGGGGGAGCTTCTGGCTGGGAGTGATGAGCGTTGCCGTGAGGGGAGGAGAGGGTAGAATAGTTGGTACGTCTGCCACTCCGCACACTTCTCGAGCCGGTGCATATCAGACGATGATTCGGAACCGAACCACTCGTGCCCGTACACCAACAGTTGTAGAGAATCCACCGTAGCCGCCCGCGAAGTGAATACACTAGTCACTTCCGGGTGAAACAGTACATGGGGTTCCTTCATCAATCCCCCGTTCACTCGTCTTCGGAAGAGCGCCGATCGCCGACACCGCCGCAACAACTCAACCGACTAGGGGAGGACGTGGAAGCTTCCCCACAAGAACAAGCACACGTCCCTCCACCATCACCTTCGGCGGCCGTCACTACTCAAGCAGCAGAACCCTCCGGCGATCCTTCCGGCGATGACTCTGACGGTCACGAGTCCTCCGAGCACACTCCTTCGGACCGTCATGAGCCCGATGACGAGGCAACTGATTCAGAACAAGTGGACTACGGATCCGACTCAGAGTTCCAGCTTACAGAACCACCGAAGGGCGGGAAGGCCCAAGTGATAGATTTGGATGAAGCCACCTCTTCCTTCAATGACGACCGAATCTCCGGCGATCCAGTACTTGCCGAGGATCTAGCATCAGACGATCGGACCGTCGGTCGTGAGGAAGAAGGTGAGGCCGAGGTTGCTACCGGCTGGGGTAGATATGATAGTGAGGAAGAAGAGAGAGAGAGGGGAGAAAAGGAGAGAGAGAAGAGAAAAAGAGACCGCAGACGTAGAGGTCCAACTAGGGGAGCCTTGGGCTCAGTTAGAAAATGTGGACGAAGAGGTAGCGCCACACAGGTTAGAAACGGTAGTTCCTCATACCTTGAGTCCATCCACCACAGAGGCAACCCACACTCAGACCGGTCACTCGTTGACGTCGGGTCAAGACGCTAGCCGCCAACTAGCGCATTTGCACACCCCAACCGACCACTCGACCATCTCTCAACAGATGGTCGTTTCATCTTCACACGGGGAATTAGCTCAACTTCCACCAACCACTCACTTGGAGTCTGTTGGTGTTGAAATGAGAGAGGAACCGCCCCGCCTCTCGACTTCTTTCCGTGCACCAGTAGTCCTAGAGCCCGTTACTGAGACCTTTAGGGTCATTCATTTGGATAGGACACTTTTGGATGCATCATCTGCCGCCCAAGTGGCGAGGCCGGAACGGGGAGAGTTGGTGCGTCAACGGACGCCCTTCGAGGATCCACCGGAAGCCCCGACACCGTCAACATCATACCAGCGGTGACATCGGGCCGAGAGAGCACCTCGGTAGGACTCTACTCGTCAACTGGAGCCCAAGTGGCACCAGGTTTAGCACTTCCGGGACCGGGTCCGACAGACTCGAGCAAAGTCTATAAAGATGCTCACGCAACATCGGGGCTTCTGAGCCTGACGGATTCTGGTGGAATCCCTAAAACCACCACAGTACCAACGGGACTTGTGAGTCCGACGGATTCGGACGACATCCTAAAAGTCGTCCAATCACGGTTACTCGCGGTGGAGGAAGCCAACCGGGCTCGCGATGCACGGGTCGAGGCACTTGAGAAAGCCTTGGCCGAGACGGAGAGGAAACGACTGGCCGATCTTGAGGCGTCACGCAAGCTTCAAGAAGACAGGGATGCGGAGCTCTATGAGCTCAAACGGCGATTGAAGGGCAAACACTCCGAGGCTGCCCCGTCTACTGAAGCTCCCATTCCCAGGCCATCAGAAGACGTCCTCAGGCTTGCCCCTCCGACTTCGGGCGACCTTCCTCCGATCCCAGGCTACGTCACTGAGGTGGAACACTTGATGCTGATCACTTCCTACACCACTCAGAACGACTGCCTGTCTGCCCAGGTCAGAGATCAAGAGGCCCAGATCGAGCTACTCCAGCAACGGATTCGAGAACTGGAGGCCGTGTGTCGGTCCCAGGCTCAGCCTTCGAAGAGGAGGCATGATGACGCTGATGACTCCGCACCAGGTCCTCATAAGGGGGGGGTGCAAGCTTCAAAAAGGCTTCGCACCGACCTCCAACCTGGTTCCGGCTCCGGTTCAACAGCTCCAGGTTCCTCAGCCGCCCCCTCGAGTGCTCCTACAGACTCCGATGCCGCCGAGGCTCCCTATGTCGACTCTGAGACGGAGGACATTCCGGACATGGGGAGTTGGCGATATGAGCGGATCCCAGAAGGGGAGTCAGTACAGTTTCCCCAGATGACGGACACGGCTCAGATTGATGCCGTTCTCCCAGAAGCAGCACCGACGGATCCTTCAGAGTTCCAAATTCCAGAAGCAGCCTGGAAGATCTTGCGGTCGCTCGCTCAGAGTCTCAGGATATATCAGAAGGGAGACGACATTGTCCGGGATTCTGACTACTCCAACCTCTCCGCAGCATTTGTGTTCCCCACTCCAGACGCTCCACGAACTATTCACACTACTGATCCAGAGACCGCCGCTCCAACCGTCATCCAGCTCAACTGGAACCATTCAGTCATCTTCCGTCCATTCCTTGAGGAATCGTTCACCCGCATCTACCAACAAGAGAAGCTGCATGCCTGGTCCCGAAAGGTCTACTTCGGGATCTCTCACATCAAGACCAAGAGACGAAGGACAGCTTACGTGCATCAACGGATGTGCAACTGGGCCACTCATGGACGCCAGAGGATCCGACGTCGCTTTACCAAGGTAACTGCTATGCGCCCCTACAGACATGGCCATCAGTTATTCCTTGAGTACGATGTCCGCATGTACGGCACCGGTGTTCCTCGAGGTGAATTGCAGAACTGGACCTTCACGGAAGCTGATTTGGATCGGGTGCATCTAGAAGATCTTCTCTCGCTCATCAAGTACCTCCAAGGTCCGATTCTCCGACCAGAGCACTACAGAGACGGCACAGAGATATTGAAGAAGTATGTCCGTCACGCAATCTCTCTCGCTCGAGTGACGGACTACCAGCTTGCAATTGAAAGCCGCCAGCCAAAAGTCAACCTGCTCAGGCCAAACCTGCTCGTGCCTGGTATAGATGCCTACATTCCGTATATGCCAACCAGGATACCTGAGCATGGGGTTCTTTATATGACTCGGAAGAAGAAGGAGCGCAGGTTCATGAGGTTTGGAGAGCTCTCCAAGTTCTGCGACGGGACCCTTCTTTATGTCTACAATGGCATGCAGAGTAGACTACTGGCGGATCAGATACCGAGCCGGAGAATCATAGACGGAAAAGGAAAGCTGCTGGAGGCGATGAGATTGATCGAGAGGAAGCTCAAGGAACGGTTGATGTACAGACGGGCAGAGGCTGCAATGCAGATGAGAGCGCGGATAATTGGTGAGTGGGAGGAATACCTGCAGATGTCCAAGTGGGAGCCTGCTCTGGAGCTTCCACCACCATTCTGACTTCTTCACAAAGGGGGAGATTGTTAGACCTCTTTGTTGTGAAGAGTCAGAATTCACTATCTTTACATGCTTTCCATAGTTAGTTTGATTTACCTTGTAAACATTTTACAGTTTTATTGCCCTTGTTTAGAGGTGTGTGACCTCGGGGGCCTTTATCGTACTTTGTGTAACTTTCTCTTACCTATAAAAGGTAAGAGAAGTTAGGGTTTTTCATGATTGAATCATATTACCTTTTTGGGCAACATTTCTCCATTGTTAAGCTTATCCAAGCTTTTTATTGATTTCAATCACTCATTTAGGATTTCCATCCATTTCTTCATCTATTTTATTGTTATTTGGGACAACAGATCCCAAATTGACAAGTGTGTGCTTTCCTCCCCAATTGATCCTAATAATCCACAGAAGACATCGATTAGACATGTTTTTTTTTGGGTTCCTTCTTATCTTCTAAAAAATGGCTTCTACAGCAATGGAATTCGATGGATCTTCATCGTCAACGAAAATGGAATGTGTTGCAGGAACACACCCTTCTTCCCTACCGTAGAGACCATCGATATAATTAAAAACCCATCTTGGCCTCCAGTTTTTCCTCTCCGGTGTGTATCCGCCTCCGTCGTCCTTCTTCTCCACTACAGTCTTACCGAATCGGTTCCTTTTTTCCACTGTTCTCATATCAGACTTCTACCAACTTGGCTTTAATTATGGTATTTGCCCTGATTCTCTTTTCTCATCAGCTTCGGGGATTGACTGGGTAACGAACCGGGGACGGGTTTGAGATCCCCGTACCCGGGCGGGGCCGAGGCCGTGTACCAAAAAGCGGGGTCGGGGACGGGTAAGGGGATACCCGCCCCGTTACCTTCCTTAACCCTCGGCCCCCGCACAAAAAGAGGAAAACCAAGAAAATATCATCATTTTTACCGTATCTTCGACTCGTCGGACACGTTTGTTTGGATCACCACATGGGGGAAATTCCACACTATTCGATCGAATTTCTTCGATTGGAGTAAGGGATGTGTTGCCATCTCGGTCGCATCTACTTTCGATATGACAAAAGCTCCATAAGTAAGAAGCTCTCAGACGTTTGCGACCCAAATCAATATCTTTCCCTGACCACGCCTACATAAACAAAACACAATTGATAAATACAGAGTTTTAGGATTTGGTGTGCGTTAAAGCTGTTTGAGGTTTAGAGAACTTTATATTTAGAATTACAGAATCTCATGGATGAGCTAGATGAACAAAAGTAACATATTTGAGCTTCAAACTTTCAATTGGAATGCTTTGTATATAAAATCAATATATATAATCAATATAGAGAGGCTAGCTAATTTATAGTTATTAATTACTCATAAAGCTAAGTTTTGTTTATTCCATTTGAAGTTAGTTAAATCTTGAGAAGATGCATTATGTTGCTTTTAATCTTTGACATCGTCATCATCTACATTGTTGCTTTCTGGAAATTTTCGCAAGAATGAAATTGCAAGAGCTAAAAGTTGATTTAATCAAAAGAAATGGCAGAAATTTCAAGAAAACAAGTTCAATCCTCCATTACAAAAAAGATTTATAGAGATTATTTGCAGTAATTAGACATAATGGAATTTATACCCACAAATTTTTAGGCCCAAACAACATTAAAGTAAATCTTATTCAAGAAAAAAATTAAAGAAAACTTACATAATTTTTTTTTTGAAGAACAAAAACAAAACACAGAGCATACACATATAAACAAAATGTATAAATAATGTTTGTTACCCATGGTCTTATTAGTAGTGGCTATCATCTTGCTTGCATCAAAAAACTCCCTTGCAAGGAACAGGCTAAATAAAAAGTCCTATTCTCCCACCAGAAGCATATGATGTTGTGGGAAGTAACTTTTCAGAAATTTTGCCAAGGAGAGTAGTGATTATATGATGAATGATAGAGAATGATGAAGAAGAATAAGAAGATGAAGATGGGGAATTATGATGTATATAGAAAGAGTGTAGAGAGATAGTGAACTTGAGGTACCACTACAATGGGTTCCCCTTCCTCTTCTTTGGCTGCTGCAGGAAGAGATTTATCTAGTGGGACCAACATAAAAGGAATTATACATTTTATCAATAATAAACCATTAAAACAAAAAAATGATTTTTTTTCTTTTAATATTTTCCACGGTCAAATAAGCAAAAACAATTTTCTCAAATAAAATTGTATTGTAAATTTAGAAGTATTAATTATACAATTTCATTTTTCATAAAATTTGTTCAGTTTTTTAGATTTATTAATAAAATATTAAAAGTTTAATGAAATGAATTTTGATGTTAAGTGTTGAGAGGTTCGATTGGTCTCACTGGTCTCTATCAATCACTTGTGGTTTCTCAAGTGTTTGAAAAAAAGGGTTGTGGAGGCAAAAATATAACAACCCCACAAAATAAAACTAACAAAACAAGGATAAACAAAGCCTCAAGGAGAGGGTCCAGAGAATTCGAGTCAAAGCTCGATACATCCCAAAATATTCACCGCCTCATAACTGAGAGTTCTAAAGTAGTTTTTGGGTTGTGAAGTTGTAGTTAAGGGTAGTTATTGTCCTTTATGCTTATAATATCCTTTACGATTTGGAGGTTTGTAAATATTATCTATGGTAGTTCGCTTTTGGATCGAAAATTGATAGGTTTTCTAACGGATATATATGTTTACCCTTTTAGAGGGGACATTTCGTATGCTTGTTTATAATAATTATATTCCATTTTCTTTGGTGGTTTAAAAATATCAAATTGTCGGTTGAAAGTTAATGGAACCAGTGTGTTACAATTATGGCTATCTTTGTTAAAATACCATGTGGTCATCTTAAAAATAGGTTAATTGAAATTATATTTGTTTTAGAGTAAAATACAATTTAACTCCTAGGCATTGTTTCATAAAAATAAGTTAGCTTATATTTTGTGTACATGTTTAGTAAACTAATTGATAATTTTTTGTTATTAAAAAAATTGCGAACAAATTGTGTAATTGTCTTTTAGTTCGATTAAATCTTGTATGATCCTATTCTAACACGGTGTACGAACTTGTATCAGTTGTTTAAGAGTTGCTAAATCGTTTCGTCCATATGAATTCAGATTAATTAAAAAAATACACTTAACTTTTAACAAATAATATTATTATAGTTACTTCATAAATACCTTTCGAATGAGCCTAATATCTAATCATCGTCATATATACCTTTTCTTGATGTACTGGTGTTGATGGGAGTCAAAACATCTGTTATCTGCTTCGATATGTTGGTTATTTGACATCATACTTTACATGTGTGACTATTTTTATAATCTCAATGCATGCTCCTTGCTTATTTTTAATTGGTTTGTAAATTCTTTAGTAGCCTATTTTATAAATATGTTTCTCTCATTCAGATTGCAGTTCTTTGTATGAAATTTGCCTCCTTAGTTGGAGGGTGACAAATTTATATATTTTGTTGCTTATTTGTAATTGGTTTGTAAATTCTAAGAAAGTCATACCTAACAAACAGCTATTCAAGAACCATTAGTTACATCACTGCTCATTCGTTCACTTAGACCATGAACGTATTATGTTCTTCTTATTGTAGTATGGCATCCTCGAAGAAAATGACAATAACCACCAACGTTCAACCATTGGCTACGTTACACCCTTATCTAGCGATTTGGAAAATCAAGGTGGTGTTGACAAGCAAAGGCAATATGCATACATACCAAAATGCAAAGGGTCAAGGTTGTTTTTTCAAGGTGGAACTTACTGATGCAGATGTAAGTGTACATTTCAGTTTATAAACATCATTAACTCAATATAAGTACTTTTAGTATGAAACTAAAACATCAATTATCCATTACCTCTTACTTTGTAGGGTACTCAAATGCAAGCAACCATGTTTAATGAGGTTGCAAGAAAATTATTTGATAAGTTTGAGATTGAGAAGGTCTATTACATATCCAAAGGAAACATAAAAGCGGCCAACAAGCAATTTACAACCATTGATAATCAGTATGAAATGACTATAACCCACTATTCTTAAGTGGAAGAGGTAACCAATGAAACAATGGTTGTACCTAAAAAGACGTTCAATTTGTGCCGCCTAATCAGTTAGGGCCATATGTTAATAACAAGACTCTTGTTGGTAAGATGCATGTTCATCCTCTCTTGTTTTCACTTCAATTTGTCTAACATTCAACTTGTATTGAATATCAATTTACATGTTACTTAATTACAGATGTAATCAGGGTGGTGCAACATGTATCACCAATTGTGAGCATTCGGAGAAAAATAAACCAACAAATTATTCCGAAATAGTAAAACGTCTTCAGATTCCAATTCCTTTGACGAAAGAGATGAGATGAAAGACTTCTGATGATTCTAATAAAAAGACAACAAATGGGTGTTAATTTATTTACGAAAAAAAGAAATTTAAAGAAAAGAAAAAAATACAAAGAAACATCACCTATGGTTGTGGCCCTCCTCCTAGGGGAAATCCCAAAAGTAGCTCAAGCTGTCGGATCCTCCGATTCGAACCTCCCACCGGATGCCCGTTCCTGTAGCGTGCATCAGCCAAGAGACGAAGAAGAGTTTCTTCTCTCTGCCCTGCTTGAACCCATTGTGTGAACAATGTTTGGAGGTACTCCTTCTTATACATATCACCAATTTCCCTAAATATCACCATGCTCATGGGGTCATTCAGAGGTAACAAGGGATGAAAAACATAATTGGTTGGGCAATCATGGCCATAGTACTCACCAAAAGCACATCTCACTACCAAATGAACCATGTATTGTGCCATTGAAGAAATAACAGGAATGAGTTTAGGTTTAGGGCTAATTTGGTGGGGTTTTTAGAGGAAGATGAATTAGAGATGGATTCAAGATCAAATTTAAGCCACGAGGTGTGGCTGTATCTGTATCTGGATATGGAAGAACTAGGGTTTGGTTTGGAGATGGATGGAAGAAAATGGAAGATTAGGGTTTGGAGAGATGGGGAAGATGATGGAAGATGAACAGAGTTGTGGTTTATGTTATAAGGATACTTTACAATCTATATATATAGTCATCGTATAACTCAACGGTACTATTTTTCAAATTGTTTTATTACCATTATTAAAACTCAAATTATTTATGAGCTGTCATTTTTCATTTATTTAAAAACTGAAAAGTCTTTTGGTCTCCGTAGGTAAAATCTTTAGTTACAAAATCTGCTTTACTATTATTGATAATAAAAAATAGATTACAAATTAAAGAAGATACACTTTGACTTGGACTTATATTGTAAGAAAATAAAATTGTGTCATTATCAAATCAAATCAACTGAACACATGGAGATGAACTAAGAATATTAGATTTAAATCTAAACTTATTCCTAAACCAACTAAGAAATGAATAAAAATATTGATTATTTGAAATCCAAAACCCAAACTATTTTCTTTAAAAAACATATAAATCAGTATTAGGCCATCCTTTATGGTACCTATGGTACCTGTGGTACCTGTTGCCACATCAGCTGCCACATCAGATTTCCACTATCTTTACCACTACCTACCAACTCCATACCTTTCATCCACTATCATACCCCTCATACCCTTCATTTTATTTTTTTAATTTTCATTTCATACCCTTCATTTTATTTTTTTAATTCATCCACCAAAATTTATTTTTTTAAATAAACATTAGAATTAAAATAACTAAACAATAAAATTTATAATTATATTAAATAAAAAAATTACATTAACATTAAAACTAAAAATAAATTTCATAATTAAAATTAAAATTAAAATTAAAATTACATTAAAATAAAAATTAATAATATTTTTTAAACCCCCATTGTTCGCGTAACCGGTCTTTCTCCTCCAAAATGGCCTCCAACTCTAAACCCTCGAGCCCCCTATGCAGTGTCATGTAGGTCTTGAAGTCGATACTTCGTTGTCGTGCGGAAAGCGAATCGATTAGCCTACTATTCGTGGTCACGAGGGAACCTATTGAGTTTGCAACCATCGACACGCCATCGGATGACGCGGGTGCCGTAGAGGAAGACGCCGCACGTATTGCGGCGTTTCGACCCATCGGTCGTGTGCGCTCCGTTTGTGAGGGAGGTCGTCATCGACGTTCACGAAATGAGTGCGAGCATCGGATTCGTTGGGGGAATCGGTTGGGGTTTCGGACGTTTTCGACCGTTTATTTTTCGGCGCGCCTATGTTCCGTGGGTCCATCATTAAGACCGGGTCGAACTTAGTAGAGTCTTTGACAACTCTCCAAGCGTGTTCGTGTGGAAAGCGTTTGCCGTTCTCGCGATGGTATCGGTCTTTAGCTCGGTTAAGCACCATAACGTCATCTTCCCCGCTACGTCGCGAGTTCGACACATTATTGTAAACGCATGCGAACTTCGAGACGCTAGCTATGAGCCCTCTCACCTTCGTCAGAATGGCGTCGCCGGACCGGACTTTTGGGTCGTAGTTCATGCGTATGTAGAAAGAAGCCTTGATCGACTTCCAATAGTTATCTACTACAAAAAATAAAAAGTTAAACAATGTTAGTGAAACACTATATAAATGAAAATGGTTTTTTATATACCTCTTTTTTGATAGTTACCTATGGCCGGATCCTCCGTGACTTCGACCCATGATTTTGCTAATTCGACCTCCTCATTCAACGTCCACGTTTTACATTTGGCTTTACCCATCGGCGTCCCACTCGTGTCCGCATCCGTGGCCGCACTCTTACCCTTACGTCCACGTTTGTTTTTTTGTGGTAGTGGTGGTGGTGGCGGCGACAAAGGTTGGGTTTCGGGTACAAGTTCATCGTCATCATCGTCGTCGTCGTCTTCCTCATCTCGTAGTGCCCACCTTCCCGTTGGCGGGTTTTGGTACGAATCGGTCGGTTGGAGCGAACCGGAAGGTTGTGGTGGTGGTGGTGGATGTTGCGCAAGCAAGTGCGCATACATCCAATAATCCGCCGATACGTTCAGTTGGTGATACGGAACGTTCGGTTGGCTCGGCATTTGGGGGAAGTATATACCGGGTGGTGAGGCATTGGGGACGTTGTGGATGGCGGAACCGATACATTTGGAATTCTCGGGTTAGTACGCCTCGAGCCGGAATCGTTACCATATTGATCCATGTTTGAGAATAGAAATAAAAGAGATTAAAAGATGAGAGTAAAGAGATAAAGATGAGAGTAAAAACAGATATAGATGAGAGTAGAGATAAAGGTGTATTGAGAGTAAAAAGATATAAAATATATATAGGGAGGTTTAAAGTGAAAAAAATAATAATAAATAAAAAAATTGGATTTTTACCCCCAACGGCTATATGACCGTTGGGGGCCTGTTTGTGCCAAAGCGTCAAAGATCAAGGGGCTGTTTTCTATCGGCGTCGCCGTGCCGTTGGGGTCGATACCGATGACCCTACCGGTCACCCGCGGCGGTGTTGCCGCCGGTACCGGTAGCGGTACCGGTCTCCTACCGCCACCATAGCGGATGGCCTTAAAGAAAACAAACAATAATAAATGTAATATTATTTGAGGAACAAACATAAAAGTTTAAGTATGAATTCGTTATATAATATAAAGTTGAATTTTTTTCTTCCCTTTTCCGAATGACAAATAACTCTCTCACACACGTCCCGACACGAAGTCAACGAGGCATCCAGGATCCATATGGGGACCCGACTGATCCTCCGCGACCATGGACCGACCAAAGTATATTTATATATTTGGATTAGAAAATCACGCTTTACTATTCTTCATAAAAAATAGATTACAATTACAGGTACGTGAGCATGCTTGATCACATTGGTTGAGGTGAGTGGCATAGATGTAGAGGTAAGTTACAGCTAGTATTGCGTTAGGCACACTATTTCTGGAATGTTAGGGGAGATAGCTCCAAGTGTAGCTATACTACATGTTTTGAATAACATGGTGTTTGGTACGTAACTCTTTGTGTGGGTATCTACCCATGGTGATCGAGGATACTTGATTACTTCTGTTAAGGTAAGTAATGATTTGATGACAAATAGTGAAGATCTAACCTTGGGTTTAATTGCAACAAATTTGTGTGTCGCGTAACGTTGGATGTTATACCTTTTGAGCGTATGATATAGAATGTGGATTATTCTTGGTGAATATAATTCATTGACTTCATTTGGGAAGGATGCCTAAGTCGTACGATATTTAATCGTAGCAAGTCCTCATTATGAGGAGTTCGTTTGATAATTAGATTGAGATATTAGCACATCAACTCAAGATCGAGTTCTGGAAGGGAGTGTTTTTTCTAGATAGTTGACATTTGGTCAAAAGATTGGTTAAGAAAGAACCTCCCTGATAAATGTGATGAATTAGAGGTATACCAAGTGTGGCGAAGATTGTTGATCTATGCAAGTCGTGAGTAAGTGATTCATCTGAAAAGTTGTGCAAGAATGTTATATGGGTGTTTTAATTAGTAAGTACTCTAAACTTGCAAGAAGTAAGAAGAACTTGAATCGTTGAGGAATCGTTAAAGCATCAACTATAAGATTTCAGTGAATGCAAGGGATTGACCTAGTTAGAGCGAGTAGCCTTCAACATAAAAGTGTATTCATGCATTGTATTTTACATTTTAAATGAATCACAAAATCTTTTACTCAAGTTTATATTTTAAATGAATTATACATTCGTGTGTTACGGTGTTTCAAAGATGTCCAGGCATGTGCAGTGTGTTTTGAATAAATGAATAAATAAACTCAAGTATGTAACATGATAAAGTTTTGCAAACGAAAAGTGTTAAGACTTTACTTCTTATATGATAAAGCTAACCATATTTGTGGAAAACAAGGTAAAAGTCAATTTTGTTTTACTAGAAGCTGGGTCTGATACGAAGTGGTCCAACTAGCCAGTTTGAGAGTCGTTTGACTTCCTCGTGGTAAGCAATTTGCTATATGTTTTAAAGGAAGCATGAGAGGGAATTCTTTTAAATGGTATTGTTCATTTTTGCACAATTATGTCGGACTAGACAATAATATGTTTTGGAAATTGTGTGTGATTGATCTTTATGATACATGAGAATGAAGTTATACTTAACACGTAAATTACTATTGGAGGGTGTAAAACGATTTTTATTATTGTGTCGTTGTGGATGAAGGCTATAATCTCGCTAGGTCACGAGCCATGATTTAGGAATGGGAAAATGTAACTGTCTACTGGTGGGGGGTCGATTTTCGGCCTTGGTGTTCTCATTTAAGAAAGGTGGTAAAATGATTAGGCGGGGTGTGATCGGCATCGAGCCAGAGTTTGAAGCACGCTAGTGCTAGACCATGCACCAATAGGTCTTGTGTTTAACAGGTAAGAATGAGATATCAGAAAGTTACATATGAGATGTGGGAAAGTAGAGAGCTCTATTGGGAGCTCGTGAATGTTGAGGACATCATGGAAACATCAGTGTGCAAGAACGATGGGGTAAACAACGAATTGCTGAGATTGATATTAGAAGGCTATAACAAGAAAGGTGACCTTGAAGTGGCCTTATTACCAAGTACATTTAGAGTCATGAAGGGACAGTCAGGAAGGAGATTATGCTAGATTCAGTACCGGGGTGTGTTGAGTAAACGTTACGAAAGTAAAAGACTACTAAGCTGGGATGGGTGATCTTTTTCTCGACAGTTGATGTTCGTTAGGAACGAAGTATTTTGTGCAACCAAGTAAGCGCACACTGGATATTTTCATCTAAATGAAGTGTACTTTATTATCCACACTATCTAAATGTCATTATAAGGGAACGAAGAACCGTGAGAGGGGAAGACCTAATCAAGTAATTGTGGTTGAACACGATTTGGTGGTCCATTTATAACTGAGATGACTTTTCTTCAAAAGTATGAGTTGTGACTAGTATGAATAAGACAACACCAATTTAGGTACAAAATAAACGTAAAGATTTTAGTCGTTAGCTGACGTCATAGTATGGTGGTTGTGTGGTCGCGATAATGGCATATTATATCGAATTAGACATGCAAGTCAGTGGCATGATGAGAGTTGGTATTGAGGTAATGTGGTGGTTGTGTTATTGTTACGAGATGCGAGTGAACGTAAATTTTACTTCTGGAATTTCTGATAATCTATCCGGAATCGTCAAGCATGTTGCATGTGCGTATAGATGTTCGATTGGTGTCATGAGATTATTAACTTGAGAGGAGAAAGAGCGAGCGGTGGCAATGACCATTTGAAGGAGGAACATGTGTCCTATATGGGCATGGTGAGTTGCTAGATGGGACTATCCTACTGCAACTAAAGGCGATAAGAATAAAGTATCCTATTCGTTTTGACTTATTGTTGAAGTCGAAAGGGTGGAGTTGAAGAAATGCAGTATTCCTTGGAGGAAAGAATCCTTTTGTTTAGTAAGCACGTGGATATACTTTATTAAATTTAGAGTAAATTACAGATTTGGTCCCTGTGGTTTGGTACTTTTTTATGGAATTGGTCCCCATACTTCATTAATTATGGAATTGGTCCCCGTGGTTTGGAGTTTGCTTTGGATTTGGTCCCCAATACCGACGTCCGTCAGTAAGAGCCATTAAGCAATCCCCATGTGCGATGCACATGGGGGCAAATAGGTAATTTCATTCTCTCTCTTATATACGTATAGAAAAAGACATTTTAATTTCATTCTCTCTCTTATTTATATACGTACGATTGTGAAAGGAAACCCAAATTCAGAATACGTAAACCCTTATTTCAATGTGTGCTTCATGAAATCAAGAATCAACGATGGAATCAAGAAAGGAAGAATCAACCAGAAAAGTATGGAATCTGCGAAAAAAGAATGAGTATTTTGATGCGGAGTTCGTTTATGGTAAGCTTCTGATACTTTTTATGAGTTTACATATGGCTTCGTTTAATACTTCGATTATGGAGGAGTTGATGATTTTTTTTTGCAGCACATTATACGAATTTAGTGTCTTTCAAGATCAACCATGGTGGGTATTTTAGCAAATGGCCGGGTAGGAGGTACAATAATGGTAAGGTGGATTTCGTTGACCTAATAGACTGTGATGAGTTCAATGTGCATGAAATCGACCATATGGTGGGCATGTTAGGGTACAAAGGGGGTGAACATATGTATTATCACTTTATGGTTCCAGAAACTGATCTAGACTTTGGTCTTCAACCTCTAGGAAATGATGACGATATAAGAGAGCTCTTAAAGTACACATCTAAGTACAAAGTGATAGATGTGTACATTGAACATGGGATGACCGCTTTGACAAACTACTTAAAGTCCCTAATGGAAGTAATGTTGCGATTGAGGAATTGCATGATCAGGAATCTGATGATAGGAATGTGTCAACGGTTGGGAAGAAAATGTTTATAGAGTGGTCTAGTGAAAATAGGGTTGATGAACCATTTATTGAGAAGCAACATGTGTTTGATGATGAACAACCTGTGCTTGATGATGACCTTGAAGACTTTGACCCTTTCTATGGTTTATTTGGTGAAAGAGATGGTAATTTGCATACAGACATGCCACCACATAACACTGAAATGCAGATAGAGGTGGCACCTAAAGATGAAACCTTTGATGACTTTGACTTTGATCATATAGACTTAGAGATTATAGATATGGATGACTCTGACTTTGAAAGCGGTGAAGACTCTGACTTTGATATAGAGAGGAGGAGAAGCCTTCACAAGTTGAGAAAACAAAGAAAGAAAGAAAGTGTGACAACAAGCTTTTATGTTGGTCAACTATTTGGAAGCAAGGAAGATGCCAGAAATGCCATTACCAACCATTCAATTGAAACAAGGAGGGATTTGTGGTTAGAAAAAAATGATGGCAGACGGTTAAGAGTGAAATGCAAAGGAAAGATGGTTGTAATTGGAGGGCCTTCATCTGTTGGGCCTTCATCTGATGGGCCCACCTGTCCTTGGGTGTTGTACATATCCACAGTCAAAGATGATAAAAGTTGGGTACTCAAGACCTACATTGATACACACAAATGTTTGCAATCAAGAAATGTTAGGCAGTGTACAGCCACTTTCCTCTCTAAGCAGGTGGAAGAAACCATAGTTCCTAATCCAGAAATTCCACTCAAGGCTTTGGCCGAAGGTCTAGAGAAGAAGTACCGGCTTGGTATGTCAAACATGAAAGCCTATAGGGCAAAAACAGATTGCAATGAAGAAGGTGGTTGGGGATTATGCTGAGCAATATGCAAAGTTGAGGGATTATGTGTTAGAATTGCAGAAATCTAACCCGAACACAACATTGAAGCTACAAGTTGAAGTTGAGTGTAATCTGAGTAGCACAACAAGACAATTCAAAAGGATCTATATACATCTTGGTGGTTTGAAACAAGGGTTCAAAGCAATTGGAAAAGAGTTGCTTGGTCTAGATGAATCCATCATGAAAGGGCCTTATCCAGGTCAGATTCTTACTGCAGTAGGAGTTGACCCAAATCAAGGCATTTACCCACTAGCTTATGCAGTTGTAGAGGCTGAAACTACTGACTCGTGGTCTTGGTTTTTGGAGATCTTGCAAGATGACTTGGATTTGAATAGGGATTCTAACTTCACATTCATTACTGATCGACAAAAGGTATGTCATATATCTTTGTTTACTGTTTTTATAGTTTTTTTTAAGTTGTTAACTAAAGTGGTTGTAAAATGTGGTAGGGGATTGTCCCGGCTATGGCGAGAGTCTTTCCAAGTGCAGAGCATAGATTCTGCATAAGGCATATCTATGAGAATATGAAGAAACAATGGAAGGGACATGTGTACAAGGACCAATTGTGGAAATGTGCAAGTGCAACAACAGCTCCACAATCCAAGAAATGCATGGATGCTCTCAAGGCTATTAACAAAGATGCACACAAATGGTTAAATGAAATACCATATCACCACTGGTCTAGAGCTCACTTCACATGTATGGTTTTATGTTTTATGGTTTTATGTTTTATGTATGGTTTTACAGGTAGAGCTCATTGTGATGTGTTGTTTAACAACATGTGTGAGGTATTCAATAGGCAGCTTGTAAATGGAAGGGATAAACCAATCATCTTGGCACTTGAATACATAAGAGGGTATCTCATGAGGAGGATAGTAAATGTGCAAAAAGCTATCAGCAAGTGTCATGGTCCTCTAACTCCTGCAGCCACCATGTTGTTGTCTAAAGTCAAAGAAGAAGCTTCACAGTTTGTTGTTGAATGGAATGGAAAACATGAGTATTAGGTAACCGGGGCATGGGGAGATCAATATGTTGTTAATGCAAGGGACAGAACATGTACATGCAGGAAATGGGAAGTATGTGGTATACCATGTAGACATGTTGTGGCTGCCATATGGAACATGGCACTGAATGGTGAAAATGTTGGGTTACGAGAACATTGGGTACATCATAGTTACACTCTGGCATGTTGGAAGGCTGCGTATGAGTTTAAAGTTGGCCCTGTCAATGGCCAAGACCTATGGCCACAACATGGGTGTCCATACAAACTCACACCACCTGTGCATCACACACAAGTTGGGAGGCCTAAGAAGAAAAAGAAGAAAGGCAGCTGATGAATCAAGCCAACCATTGGTCAAAGGACATAAACTTTCAAGATCAGGGAAGACTGTCACTTGTGCAAAATGCAAGAAGAAAGGGCACAATTCTAGGAGTTGCAAGGGACAAGAAGAAAGGGCAACATGAAATTTCTTAGACTAAGCTTTTTGGTTAATCTGTCACTTTTGTAATGAATGGTTAATCTGTCACTTTTGTAATGAATGGTTTAATGACATCAGCTTAATCATGCTTTTGTAATGCCTAGCTTAATGACTATGTTAATGTAGCAGCTTAATGACTAGCTTAATGCAGCAACTTAATTTATGCAGCAGCTTAACGCCTAGCTTAATGCAGCAGCTTAATGCCTAGCATATGCAGCAGCTTAATGCATAATGCATCATGCAGCAGCTTATTTTATGCATCAGCTTAATGCCTAGCATATGCAGCAGCTTAATGCATAATGCATCAGCTTAATGACTACCTTAATGCAACAGCTTAAAGACTAGCTTAATGTAATGCATCAGCTTAATGACTAGCTTAATGCAGCAGCTTAATGCATAATGCATCAGCTTAATGACTACCTTAATGCAACAGCTTAGAGACTAGCTTAATGTAATGCATCAACTTAATGACTAGCTTAATGCAGCTTAATGTAATGCATCAGCTTATTTTATGCATTAGCTTAATGACTAGCTTAATGCAGCTTAATGTAATGCAGCAGCTTAATGTAATGCATATGCTTAATGACTAGCATATGCATCCTACTAAATGAAGCTACAAGACAACTTACTCAATGAAGTTACAAGACAACTTAGCTTTTGATAAATGCCTTCAATGCATCTTTATTAATGAATGACAACTCAATGTAGCCTTCAATAGTTTCAAGGAGGGAATCCTCCTACAGTTTCAATGTGACTTAAAGCAAGTGGGTTTGACTTTTTAATGTTTTTAATAAATGCCAGTTGGCTTATAAATATGAAGGTACACACAATCTCACTTCAACCCAAACACACATATCCTTATACTTGGTACACACAACTTCACTTCACTTCTCTTCCAATGGTTGATCGTTCATTCACACTGCAAATCGAGAAGCACATACTGAAAAATGGTCGATTGGTAAGTGTCTTAGACCATCTCCAAACTTGACACCAAAAAACACACCAAAAACACCAAATTTGGTGGGCCCAGTTACATCATATAAAATTTTAACTCCAACCACACTCTAAAAAAACACCAAATTTGTGGACCCCACATTAAAATAATATATTTTTACTTACCATTAACTATTTTTAATAATAATTATTATAACTTTATAAATATATATTGTCATGATAAAGATTACTAATTAATAAAATAATGTTGGTGGTGGGCCCCTATGTATTTGGTGTGTCAATTTAACACTTCATATTTGCAGTTGGGTTTGATTGGCCTCCAAAAAAATTTGGAGTATGGTAGGTGGTTGGAGGGTATGCAAACGCCATATAATAAGAAATGCAGTACCATTGGAGTTGCTCTTAACCTTTCTTAGCATACTCAATATGTTCTTAATATTGTTTCAAATTTCTTTCTGACCATTCCTGCCGCATTTGTGTGGATGAAGAACTTATACAATTACCATAGGTGCTTGTTTGTGGTCGACAGAAAGCAATATCACATGGACGTGCGACGCCATGAGGATGCCAGAAGACACAATCAGTCGTGGGAAGATCACGTCACTATGAGAGGACCGTTTAAACACATCGCGGATGAGCACAACTTACCCAAGAACTACTGGTTGAAATTCACTATTGGTGAATCTCAAGCGATTCCCGAGTGCCCTTACGCTGGCTACGGCTTGGTCTTCAATGTGGAGAAGGAATGAAATCAACTTCAAGTTTATGTGTTTCAACTTTATGTGTCATTGTTTCAAGCAATGAAATTTCCTTCTTTTGGTGTCAAACATATACAAAGGGACCACATATACATAAATTCAACCCAATTCAAAGGGACCACATATAAAAGAAGGAAATTTCATTGCTTGAAACAATGACACATAAACATACACATAAAGTTGAAACACATAAAGTTGAAGTTGATTTCATTCCTTCTCCACATTGAAGACCAAGCCGTAGCCAGCGTAAGGGCACCCGGGAATCGCTTGAGATTCACCAATAGTGAATTTCAACCAGCAGTTCTTGGGTAAGTTGTGCTCATCTGCGATGTGTTTAAACGGTCCTCTCATAGTGACATGATCTCCCCACGGCTGATTGTGTCTTCTGGCATCCTTATGGCGTCGCACGTCCATGAGAATGTGTACTAGTGAGTTGTCATTCAGTATTCAGATGATTAAGAATAAGTTCAAGCAACTTTAGGTGCGTACTCTTCTTGACCTAGTGGAAAATTGTAAGAATGAAAATTCTTTCAGGTAAATGAGATGATCGTGGTTTTGTGGTTCATCTAAATTCGAGAAAGTTAAAGTCGGGAGGTAATATTATTTTACCCATATGTGTGGTAAATGGCCTAGATAAAGCAATATCATTGTATTGTGGTAGAGATGAGCTATTGGGTGTGAATATTTCATGTCTTTAGTCGACTGTGATTAATTGGTGATGATGTTGTAAATGAATCTTAGCAGGAATGTTGAGATATTCCTCGGGAATGTTGGGAAATTTAGTAGGAAGGTTAATGTTAATGGACACTGGTGGTGTGCCATTCTTCCAGTAGTGCGAGGTTACTGATCAATGGATATGTGGATCTACCAATAGCATTTTTATGCCAATAGGGAGTGTCCGTCATCTGTACAATGAGGAGTTAACTTAAGACGGAAACAACATTGTTTGTGTATATAGGTGATTCTGTATATGATCATTGTGGAAGATGCTGTGATATAGTGACTAACTTGGTAAGCGGTGGTTCTATGTTTCGAATGCAAGTAAGAGTTATTAACGCTAGTAAATATTGTATTGTGATGTAATTGCGGGATGAACGTAGATGTGAACTCTTACTTGAAGGTTTGAGAAATTCTCAAGTGGCATGTATTTATATATGTTAAAGATAGGTTGGTGTTATGTTATGCATGTTTCATGGAAGATTAAAGTGTTGGTTAATGATTACTAAAAGGAAGAGCTTAAGTAATTCATGGTCACAATAAGTAAATGAATGAGATTACCTTAATTTCTTGGACAACTATGAGGATGTTATAAGTTTCAGTGGGGAATGATTTGTTATAGAGTTGAAGTTTAGTTGGAAGTGTCAAAGTACCCTTGGGCATAAAAGGATATTATTAAGTTTGTCGGTCTTATTAGGAAGTAAAGGATATAGATCACATTCGAACTATAACAATTTTTCCTTGAATCGGTTGGGGTGGTTGTTGAAAGCAGGAAATGCCATGAAACTACTTAGTTAAAAACTGACGAACGATTAAGTTATCGAGATAACGTAAAGAAGTGAAGTATTATGTCGATATAAGTGAGTAAGTTAAGACGAAAATTTTGGGGCTGATGACCCAATGTATGTGGAACTATATTTTAGATTGATATTTTCCTAGTGGAGGTATAATAAAGATGGTTTTGTGTATCTTTGATTTAGAAGTTGATATCCAAAATTATGGTAATCGAAATAGTATGGTAGTGGAACTGTTACTCCGGTTAAAGGAAGGGGTGAAATTCGCGAATTTGACGAGTTTGGCAAGAAGATTTTTGCAACTGCAAGCGTATAAGTGGTAAAGGGTTGAGTGTGTGTTCTCAGTCAGCTCAGGTCGGATGATGGAAGCTCCATAATGGACAAGAAGCTATTTGGTAAGCAGAATCAGATCTGAGAGCAAAGTATCTGCACCTGTTTAGCGAATGAATTTCGAGACAGAATTCTTTTAAGGGGGGAGTAATGTAATAACTCGAAAACTTGAATCATTTTAGTAAGTTAATTTTATAGCCTTTTTGTACCTAGTTTGAAAGAATAACAGAAAGGAGGGGCTGAATGCCCTAAGATTAAAAGTGGAAAAATGTCTTGGGCCTAATCCATTTTTACTAATGGGCTTGGCCTTTGGGCCCAAGTATATAAGGAGTAATTCTAGGGTTTTATATCATTTGAGAAAATTTAAGGTGTGAGTGTGTGTGTGTTTGCTAGAAGAAGAGGATTGAGGTGTTTTAGGCAAGATCTTCTTCAAGCAAGTAAGTTTTCCCTACTTTTTGATGTTAATTAATGTAGCTCGATCTTTATGTTGGCTTTGTTTAATTAGGAGATCCAATTAAGCCATTAGATGTTTAAAATTTGAGTTTTTGTGTGCTTTGGGGCTGTTTTGTTTGAAAATCCCAGTTTCCCGACTCGGGATTTAAGTATCCCGACTCGGCCAGTTGAGTTTCCCGACTCGGGATTTAAGTATCCCGACTCGGCCAGTTTAATTTTCCGACTCCAGATTTGAGTATCCCGACTCGGTTAGTTGGGTTTCCCGACTCGGGATTTGAGTTTCCCGACTCGGACTTCGGGCTGACCCGACTGGGTTCGACAGGGTCCTGACTGCGGGAATTTCCAACCTGACTAGATCCCAACTGGGTTATGTTAAGAATATTGTCACATTAAGATTGGGCTTTTGGGACTTAGAGCGTCGATTCGGGAGTTAGATTATTTAAGAGTTGATTGTATCGTTTACTTGTAGGCGAGCTATTTGGGAGAGTTCTGTAGTGCTTTCAGATCAGCGACCAGGTGAGTTCCCTTGCCTGATTGAATGGACCCTATTTTAAATATTATTAAATGTCTGTTCTATTTTTGAAATGATTTGAATGATTGAATATCGAATGTTTTTACATGATGATTGAGATACTGTGATAATTACGTTAAGCATGCTTAGTCGGAAATTTATATGTTATTGAGATGTGGGGTGGGATTGCATAGTGGACACCAGTACCAGGGGACCGTACATCCCCTGTGAGTGAACGGGTGGTGTGGAGCACGGACGGGGTCCGTCCTCCCTTAAATGTGCATCTACGAGTTGGGGAGGCCACATTATGATCCGGGGGATCCTTTGTCACGGGGTGACGTTTCGGTTGTCCACAATGCCCTACCGGTGTTGATTTATACAACTTGGGCCATTTGGGCCGTTACTTGCAAAATAACTGTTTTTGAGGGAATTCACTAGACCTTTCAGTCTAACCCTCGCTTTCAAAACTATTTAAAACTTTTTCAGGTGCCGAGCGCGACGCTAGGAGAGGGAAGGAGAAGGTTTGACTCCTAGTTAGATACTCGTTTAGTAAATAATACCCTTATAGACAATTGAAATTTTATATCTCAGCCGTGGAGGGATGTTCCGCGTGCATTCGACAATGCCTTTACTTTATATTAGAATATTTCCGTTGCGTTAGATCACTGGGATTGCTCACTATGCTTTAATTATCTGTTGGGAAATCAGGGCGTTACATCATGGATGAGCTAGATGAACAAAAGTAACATATTTGAGCTTCAAACTTTCAATTGGAATACTTTGTATATAAAATCAATATATATATATATATATATATAATCAGAGTCACCTTATTTTGCAAACTAATTAATTTGTGCAAACTTTGAAAACTCATATAAACCATTGATTAGAAGGATCAATGGACAAGATTAATTGCAAAATCCAAAATTATAACCACCAACTCCTATAATTAAGCATCACAAAAATAAAATAAATAAAATTACCAAAAATAAACAAGAAAATGGATTATGATTGGTGGAAAACATGGTTTCCAAAGTTTGCACAAATTAATGAGTTTGTAAAATAAGGTGACTCTATATAATGGATATAGAGAGGCTAGCTAATTAATAGTTATTAATTACTCATAAAGCTAAGTTTTGTTTATTCCATTTGAAGTTAGTTAAATCTTGAGAAGATGCATTATGTTGCTTTTCATCTTTGACATCGTCATCATCTACATTGTTGCTTTCTAGAAATTTTCGCAAGAATGAAATTGCAAGAGCTAAAAGTTGATTTAATGAAAAGAAATGGCAGAAATTTCAAGAAAACAAGTTCAATCCTCCATTACAAAAAAGATATATAGAGATTATTTGCAGTAATTAGACATAATGGAATTTATACCCACAAATTTTGAGGCCCAAACAACATTGAAGAAAATCTTATTCAAGAAAAAAATTAAAGAAAACTTACATAATTTTTTTTTGAAGAACAAAAACAAAACACAGAGCATACACATATAAACAAAATGTATAAATAATGTTTGTTACCCATGGTCTTATTAGTAGTGGCTATCATCTTGCTTGCATCAAAAAACTCCCTTGCAAGGCACATGCTAAATAAAAAGTCCTCTTCTCCCACCAGAAGCATATGATGCTGTGGGGAGTAACTTTTCAAAATTTTGCCACGGAGAGTAGTGATTATATGATAAATGATAGAGAATGATGAAGATGAAGATGGGGAATTGTGATGTATATAGAAAGAGTGTAGAGAGAGAGTGAACTTGAGGTACCACTACAATGGGTTCCCCTTCCTCTTCTTTAGTTGCTGCAGTAGGAAGGGATTTTTCTAGTGGGACAAACATAAAAAGAATTATACATTTTATCAATAATAAACCATTAAAAACAAAAAAATGATTTTTTTTCTTTAATATTTTCCACGGTAAAATAAGCAAAAACAATTTTCTCAAATAAAATTGTATTGTAAATTTAGAAGTATTAATTATACAATTTCATTTTTCATAAAATTTGTTCATTTTTTTAGATTTATTAATCAAATATTAAAAGATTAATGAAATGAATTTTGATGTTAAGTGTTGAGAGGTTCGATTGGTCTCAAGTGTTTGAAAAAAAGGGTTGTGGAGGCAAAAATGTAACAACCCCACAAAATAAAACTAACAAAAAAAGAATAAATAAAGCCTCAATGAGAGGGTCCAGAGAATTCGAGTCAAAGCTCAATACATCCCAAAATATTCACCGCCTCACAACTGAGAGTTCTAAAGTAGTTTTTGGGTTGTAAAGTTGTAGTTAAGGGTAGTTATTGTCCTTTATGCTTATAATATCCTTTACGATTTAGAGGTTTGTAAATATTATCTATGGTAGTTCGCTTTTGGATTGAAAATTGATAGGTTTTCTAACGGATATGTTTACCCTTTTAGATGAGACATTTCATATGCTTGTTTATAATAATTATATTCCATTTTCTTTGGTGGTTTAAAAATATCAAATTGTCGGTTGAAAGTTAATGGAACCAGTGTGTTACAATTATGGCTATCTTTGTTAAAATACCATGTATTCATCTTAAAAAAAGGTTAATTGAAATTATATTTGTTTTAGAGTAAAATATAATTTAACTCCTAGGCATTGTTTCATAAAAATAAGTTAGCTTATATTTTATGTACATGTTTAGTAAACTAATTGATAAATTTTTGTTATTGAAAAAAAATTGCGAACAAATTGTGTAATTGGTCTTTTAGTTCGATTAAATCTTGTATAATCCTATTCTAACACGGTGTACGAACTTGTATCAGTTGTTTAAGAGTTGCTAAATCGTTTCGTCCATATGAATTCAGATTAATTTAAAAAATACATTTAACTTTTAACAAATTATATTATTATAGTTACTTCATAAATACCTTTAGAATGAGCCTAAGGCCATCCACTATGGTACCACATGGTACCAATGGTACCAGCTGCCACCTCAGCGCCACGTCAGCTTTCCAATATCCTACCAATTCATCCTCTATGGTACCAATTCCCTACCATTTGGTACCAATTTTTTTTTAAATTAACAATTCACAATAAATACAAAAGTTAACAATTAACTATAAATTAAAAATTAATATATTAAAATTAATAAAAATATAACATTTAATTTAAAAATTATGAAAAAAATAAAAATTACGACAACGTTAAAAAATTAAAAAAACCTACCTACCACAATGGAGGTCATCCATGTTTTTGGCGCATTCGCTCCTTGTCTTGCAACATCATTTCCAAAGCCACTCCCGTAAGATGGTCGTGCGGTGTCATGTAAACTTGGAAGTCCGCACTCCTTTGTCGTTTGTACCGAACATCCGCATTCCGTGCCATCGTGTCGAGATACGTAGAGTTGGAGGCGTTATACGCATTTAGTTGTTCCAACAACGTCGTCACGTTATCAGACGACGCACCCGCCGTAGATGACGACCTCGTGCGTCTAGCTGCATTTCAACCAAATGGTCGTGGCCGCTCGAATGCCTCGGTATCATCGTCAATGTCGACGTTGAAGTATTGAGTGCGTGCATCGGATGATCCGGGGGAGTCAGTTTCGGATGTTTTCGACCTCTTTGGTCTTGGAGCGTGGATGTCCGAGGGAGTTATGAAGTCGACCGGGATGAATTTTGGGCAACTTTTTAGAATTTCCCAAGCGTGAAGGTGTGTAAAATGCTTTGCATACATGTTTCAGTATCGGGTTTGCGTTGTTTTCAACACGTCATCGTCACCCCATCCGCTTTTCCGATAGGTTGAGGTGTTGTTGTAAATGTACGCGAATAGCGCAACGGTACTTAGTAGCATTTTTACCTTGCTACTACAAGCGTCAACGGAGCGGACGTCCCAATCGTATTTCATGCGCTTGTTGAATGCGACTTTCACCCTCCTCCAAAACGACGCTACAAAACGACAATTAAAAGAACATTAATAATGTCATACAATTATTGCATGTGATAGCGTTTATTCGTACCTCTATTTTGATAGTTACCTGTACAAGGATCTTCCGAGGTCTCCGCCCATGCCTTCGACAATTCTTCCTCCTTGGTAAGTGTCCACTTCACACACGGTTGTTTACCCGCCGGCTTATCTTTGGCCGGCTTCTTACCTTTTGCTGGCTTCTTACCCTTCTTACTTTTGGGTTGTGATTGTGGTGGCGGTATTGGTTGGGTTTCGGGTACCAACTTGGCTTCATCCGACGAGGATGGCTCGTCACGCAATCGATAGGCATTACGGTTAAATTGCGACGATGATTCTTGGGTGGCCGGTTGTTGGTGGCCGGTTCTTCGGTGGCCGGTTCTTGGGTGGCCGATTGCATTGCCGCTTGCATGACCGGATGCATGGGGTGCATATACGCGTCTTGTTACATCGGTTGCGTGAGCAAGTGCAAAAACGAGACTTGTTGGGGGTTTGACACAAAGTTTGCGAAACCTATATTTGCGTAGAGGGGTGGGGAGAATCCGCCGGTCGAGCTAGGCATTGGGGGAATATATACCCCCGAGGTGTTCGGAAGTTGGGTATTCGAGAGCCGAGATTGCGAACGGTTGGTGTTGCTCGGGGTACCTTGATGATCCATGTGACAATAGAGAGATTGAGATTGAGATTGAGTTTGAGTTTGAGTTTGAGTTTGAGTTTGAGATTGAGATAGATTTTGGTAGGTATGTTATTGAGATATATATATATATATAGAGTTTGGTAAAAGAGAAAAAAGAAAATAAAATTTTTTTTTGAGCCGTTGGCAACGGCTATATAGCCGTTACCCCTTCATCACCATCGGTAGTCCACCACCGTACCGGGTACCGTGCCAGATACCCTCGACGGTGTTGCCGGGGGTACCGGTCCGGTACCGGCCCCTTACCGACTGCCATAGCGTATGGCCTAATATCTAATCATCGTCATATATACCTTTTCTTGATGTACTGGTGTGGATGGGAGTCAAAACATCTGTTATCTGCTTTGATATGTTGGTTATTTGACATCATACTTTACATGTGTGACTATTTTTATAATCTCAATGCATGTTCTTTGCTTATTTTTAATTGGTTTGTAAATTCTTTAGTAGCCTATTTTATAAATATGTTTCGCTCATTCAGATTGCAGTTCTTTGTATGAAATTTGCCTCCTTAGTTGGAGTGTGACAAATTTATATATTTTGTTGCTTATTTGTAATTGGTTTGTAAATTCTAAGAAAGTCATACCTAACAAACAACTATTCAAGAACCATTAGTTACATCACTGCTCATTCGTTCACTTAGACCATGAACGTATTATGATCTTCTTATTGTAGTATGACATCCTCGAAGAAAATGACAATAACCACCAACGTTCAACCATTGGCTACGTTACACCTGTATCTAGCGATTTGGAAAATCAAGGTGGTGTTGACAAGCAAAGGCAATATGCAGACATACCAAAATGCAAAGGGTCAAGGTTGTTTTTTCAAGGTGGAACTTACTGATGCAGATGTAAGTGTACATTTTAGTTTATAAACATCATTAACTCAATATAAGTACTTTTAGTATGAAACTAAAACATCAATTAGCCATTACCTCTTACTTTGTAGGGTACTCAAATGCAAGCAACCATGTTTAATGAGGTTGCAAGAAAATTATTTGATAAGTTTGAGATTGGGAAGGTCTATTACATATCCAAAGGAAACATAAGAGCGGCCAACAAGCAATCTACAACCATTGATAATCAGTATGAAATGACTATAACCCACTATTCTTAAGTGGAAGAGGTAACCAATGAAACAATAGTTGTACCTAAAAAGACGTTCAATTTTGTGCCGCCTAATCAGTTAGGGCCATATGTTAATAACAAGACTCTTGTTGGTAAGATGCATGTTCATCCTCTCTTGTTTTCACTACATTCAACTTGTATTGAATATCAGTTTACATGTTACTTAATTACAGATGTAATCAGGGTGGTGCAACATGTATCACCAATTGTGAGCATTCGGAGAAAAATAAACCAACAAATTATTCCGAAATGGGATATAACACTTGTAGATGAGACGTATGCTACTCTTGCTCTTACATTCTTCATACTTTTCATGACTCTCTATTTAGTGTAACAAGTTTCAATACTATATATTGTAGGAATAAGAGTGTTGTTTCTCTTTGGAATCATCATGCCACTTCAGTTTGCCAAGAGCTTTTTGACATGGGCGACAACTCACCTATAGTTGCGATAAAGTCATTGAAGGTTGGAGAGTTTCAAGGTGATATTCTTTATATTGATACACTAATTTGTATATATATTACAGAGATATTATGTTGGTTTTAATTACTTACTTTTTTCTTATTTTTCCTCCTTGTGTTTCAAGAGGATTATCTTTATTGACGGTAAGCAATACCTATATTTGAATATATCTAGACATACCACAATGTTTGGCGTTAAGATCATGGTAATACATTCATCACATGCAATAAAATCTTTCATTTTTCTAATAACTAGCACCATCTATATCTAACATTGATACTTTTTTCATAGGTATGAGTCTAAAGGCAAATAAATAATATCGGCTTCGATAGGCTCCCCTTCTACCCCATCGATGAATACTCAAGGTCGGTCAATGTTCTAAATTTGGGTCACACTTCGTTTTATAACCAACAACCCATCTTTGGGCGAGGACAAGATATTGTATACAATTAAACACATTCATTTTAACTTACCATCATGCATAAAATATGAAACTAATAGTCCTTTTATGTTGCAGCCTCTAATCTTTAGCCTACACGCTTCCATGATATTCATTAATCCTCATCAAACTATGTCATATCCGGCATGCAACACATGTAAAAAGAAAGTCACAAAATCTGGCGAGAAAGGTTATTGGTGTGACCATTGTCAGCATCATTATGAAGAATCATTCACATTGAGGGTTTGCTTAGCGACGTATTATATAATTACAAATGGTTAAACTTTTCATTAATTCTTTATTATCATATTTAGATATAGATTATCTGCAAAATTTTCTGATGCTGTGAAGCCTGGTTTTCTGTATTCGACGCCGACGTCGAGACGTTACTTGGTTGTTTTGCTGCTGAGCTTGAAAAAATGAAATCACAAGTACTTTTGCTTATTAGTGTCCTATTTCATTGAACTCTCATATTAAATTACACTTGTTACGTTGTAATTATTTTAAATTACAATGTAGGAAGAAGGAGCCAAGTTTCATTTGCAATTGCAAAAGGCCAAATAGGTCTCGTTCCTCTTTCGAGTTACCGTTGGCTGACCAGAGTACAACCACGTGAGCTGTCAAAAGATAAATGTCATTGCTATTGCTTACTAACTTACAACACACTCTTAGATAATGGAATCATACATTGTCGATACTTTTTTACCACTGCAACAACCTGGCAATGAGACTTATTGGAATTTATTAGTCACCAGAGTGGATTTTCTTTTGGAAGACACCAAAGAAAATACATTATTTCTAATATTAATTGATAAACGAGTAAGTTTAAATTTTATTACAATAAAATTCATTTTCTAACCGTAAATAATCGTTATTATATTTTTATTTGATAAATATTTTTTTATGTACATAGAGACACAAAATGTCAGCGGTTGTGCCACCAAATTTAATACAACTATACAAATCAATGAATCTGGAGGGACACATATTTTATATACATCACTTCAAACTTTCAGCTATGTGTACACACTACGACTACCTAAAGTACAAAAATTACACTTTATATCGCGGGGAATGGTCAATTTATATCACCAAAGATACGAGGTTTATCCAACTGACCAACAATATTGCAAATGCGCTTCCACGGTATCCACTGGTGGCTACAATTAGAGATATTACAAGAGATAAGACTACAAAAAGTTGCTTATTGGTACAGTAAATTATGTATTACATCTACATTTCTATTTTACCTTTTCTTTTTGGAAATAACATCACATTTTCTGAAAAACAAACTTCTGTAGATGTTGTTGGGAAAATAATTGTTGGACGTCGGGTAGATGATAGTAACATGTTTGAATTGGTGTTGCAAGATGACACGTAAGTAACTTCATTTACTGAAAATGCACATCAGAAAATTCTTCATCAATATTTTACTAACCTTTAAAATATAAATAGGTCGCACGGAATCAAGTTGAGATTGCGTAGCGATCACCACGCACATTTTAATTCGGACACTTATCGTGCAATCATGCAAAAATTTGTAATTTACGTGGGCCGGGTTAAGCTCGTTCACCAAGACGAAGGTATGTTACGTTACAAGTGAAATGAATACCCTTACTTAAGTCATAATGAAGTTCAAATTTTAATTATTCTTAGGTAACTTTTTGTCTTTTACGGCGGTATCTGAAGTCGTGTCCAACCCAGATATGCAGAGACGACGAATGATGCTATTAGAGATATTTAAATCACCTAACTTGTGGTAACTGAAGTCGTGTTTAACCTAGATATAACGATTTTCTTTTTTTTTTTTGTTTTTCTTCTTCAATTTTGTATTAATTTATAAACATTGACACTGTCTCTTGTTCTTTATATAGTTTTCAATATGTAAGTTTCAATTCTACATTTTTCAACCATTACTTTCTACAATTTTTGGGGAATTTTAATTTCTATTGTTGTGTTATTCATAAACGAAACAACCACAATTTGTTTGATATTTTTTTTGGGAAGGGTGTCCGAGCCAAAGCCAGACTAATCCCCAGCAAATTTGGGGGCTAAACATGGCGCCACTTAAATGTCCCCATGCATGTGCACGGGAAGGCTCGAACTCGGTTAGGACGCTATGAACCCCTCGAGCGATAACCAATCCGCCACAACACCATTGACTTGATATCTTAGATAACAAAGTCAATAAATAATTAGCTAATGGGAGTTTAATTCCACCACAAATAGGCACTTGCTCCGGACAAGTAAAACACATTCTTGCATTTATACATCTATACTTTCTACAAGTTTGTCTGCTCTAATTTTGTAGTATATATTCAAATATAACAAAATTACAGATTAAAGTTCAACTGTATATATTCTTTTAACCCCAATTTCTTTTGTTACCAATCTCCATGTTCATGCCATTCGCAGGTATATATATCGGGTGTTCCCTTAAAACCATCGATCAAGATCGATTATCTAATGGATGTCAATGGAGATGTAAGGAAGTGTGGCAATAAGAAGGTTGACTTGATTTTTAGTGCTTTAATAGTTGTACCATATTTTGTTTGTAGCTGCCACCAAATTCATCACTATAACATTTGAACTAAAATTGCAGTTTCACTCATCCCATATTGTCCAACCATCCTAACAATTGTTTGTTCAAAACAAGTACAAAGAAGTAATTCAGCTTGTCACCAAATCTCCTCAACAACCTCTATGTACACCAGATGAATAGATGATAAAGATGAATCAGTTGAAATTGTATCATACGGTCAATCTTTTGAACCATATCAATCCCATCTTGCATGCGAACTCAACGATGAGGTAATCTTTTTTACATATTTTATACTAATAATTTGTAATTACGATATATAATTTATGACTTATTTGCAGTTTCTTCATTTCCAAAAACAAAGAAAACGTTCACAGCTCCGAAACTGGAAATGGGATGACGTCATTCATGTCGACAGTGATGAAAAGGGTCCAACAAATGATGACGAATTCATTGATACCACAGGCTCATCGTCAACTCGATGACGTAAAAAACCCGCGGTCATTCTTTTTCGTGATAAACGTTACGATATCCAACTTTATTTTCAATGAAGATTAAAAACTCTTGTATGTTTTTACGGCTTTCTTGAAATAAACTGCTTTCTTGGAATGTATTTTGGTTTGTTTGTTCTACGCATTTACTCTCTTATAAATGTATCTGCATCTGTACGACAATATATTCCCTGTGGTTTCTTGGTATTAATGATCTGGATATTTACCCCCTTGTAGCCAAAAGACGGCACATTTTCAAATTTCTGGTCAAACTTCTGGCCATAAGCCCAAGGCATCAAACCGGAAAGGTATGTCTAAGTAGTGCCAGTGGAACAACCCTCAACAGCTGAGATATTAATAAACTAATTTATTCCTCTAGGAGCTAATAGGTGACTAAACTAACCGCTCACTTTCTCCTTGCCTTTAGGAGCTCGATCTTTCCCTGAAAATGTTTAAGAGTTTGAAAACGAGGGTTAGACCACCAGGTCTAGTGAATTCCCTCAAAAACAGTTTAAGCAACAAAGCAGCCCACTGGCCCAATAAAACATTAATTTAAACATAGTTTTGGGATGCATTATGGGCAAGGAAGTCGTCACCCCGTGACGTAAAACTGTACACCCTATCCTACTTTCCAAATGCACCATAGTCTACATTAATTATTAACTAATAATAGAGTTTGACCAATTTTTATTGGATGGTTCTATATAAATTAAACAATTGATTTACTTTTTTCATACAAATATTACTATTTATATTTCCAATGTTCTTAAATCATCATTATATAAATATAATTATATTATTATTAATTAATTTATATTATTTTAATTGTTAAGTTATTGTAATTGTTATTATTATTCTAATTCTTCTTTAATTTTTTTAAAGGCAAACAACAACTTAAAATAAATACTACTATAATATTTTATTATTAATTATATTATTATTTTAACAGCAATAACAATTATAAGTATAATAATAAAATAAATACTTCTATTTATTATAATATTTTATAAAATTAAAACTTACTAAAATATATACATTTATTGTTTGACCAGTATTTATATTTTTGATTTTTTGTTGTATTTAACATTAAGTTAATTTTAAATAATTAGTACTTAGAAAATGACATGAATCTATTAAGGTTAAAACTAAACTTCTAATAGACAATCATAAAATCCAATTGATGTAATGATATACATATGATTGTTTTTGCTCTTATATTTTTTTCATTCGGTCACTTATTAATAAAGAAGATTTAAAATATAAATCATATAATCATGTCAAATGTCTTATATATGAAACTTAAAAAAAAAACTCTCCAAATCTTGAAATTGTGAGCACCTTAATTATAATGATTAAAAATAATGGTGTTTAAAAACAAACCTTATAGTTTTGGTTGATTCGTTCAAAAAAATAGTTATGTTATTTAAAAAATAATGATGCATTGATAAACATGTATATCTTTTGTAACTTACAAATTCGTATCTTAATAACTTAAAAATAAATAAATAGTAGAAGTAAAACATACAATACATTATATTACATTACATTGTTAAAATATACTTTTTTTAAAAACAAATATTACTAAAATAAAAATTAATAAAAACGTAAATATAAAAGAATTAAAATTTTCATTATTTGTATTAGTATAATTATATAATTGTTATATATATTAATAATAATATATTAAAGAAAAAATGGTAAAAAGAGAGAGATAAGAAAGAATAATAATTACTAATTAATGTCATTAAGATAGAAATGATTACATTGGTTTTATAACCTTAGACATAGACTAGGGTGTAAATAGCAACACCCTAAACTAATTTATTCCTCTAGGAGCTAATAGGTGACTAAACTAACCGCTCACTTTCTCCTTGCCTTTAAGAGCTCGATCTTTCCCTGAAAATGTTTAAAAGTTTGAAAACGAGGGTTAGACCACCAGGTCTAGTGAATTCCCTCAAAAACAGTTTAAGCAACAAAGCAGCCCACTGGCCCAATAAAACATTAATTTAAACACAGTTTTGGGATGCATTGTGGGCAAGGAAGTCGTCACCCCGTGACGTAGAACTGGGCTACTGTAGACCTCCCAGATCTTGATAACACCCCTAGTGGCAGGCTCCCCCGGATGCTCTTTTAAGGGAGGATGAGCCAAGTTCGTGCTCCACACCACACTCACTCCCAAGGGATGTACGGTCCCTTGGTAACCATTGCCTACGATGCCACCCACTCCACACAGTTAAACACATACATAAATCAGTATAAGCATGCTCATAATGTATGTTACCAGAGGCAATTTATCAAATGTAAATAGTTCAGAATAGTCTCATAAACATTTCATTAAATCGCATTAGTTTCATAAAAAGAATTTGGCAAAGGAACTCACCCGTGCCTAGCCGATTTCCGTCAAATACAACTCGCCTATCGAATCTGTAAAATACTCCAAGGCATTAGTGACTTTATCTAATCGAGTGATTTTCTAACTATGACACCCCTAGGCAGACTCAGCACGGGGGTTCCGCTACCCGGTTAGCGGATGGGGTCAAGGGGGACCGCCCTTGCGGGGTCTGAGGGGCATCGCCCCTCGAAAACTTTTTCTTTCTATATAAATAATTCACTATCGGATTCTTCTTAGGAAACTAGACCTAGGCCGATACCATCATCGGCCAAAGGCCGATTAGGTAAACAGGCCAAAGGCTGAAACGGGAATTGGCCGAAAGGTCGATAACGGATTTGGCCTAAAGGCCGATTCAGAGTTTACAAAAGCTGATGCGGGGAACGGCCAAAGGCCAAATCGCATTACGGCTCAAAGGCCGAATCGGATTACGGCTCGAAGGCCGAATCGGGAAACCAGGCCAGAAGGCCGAATCGGGAAACCAGGCCAGAAGGCCGAATCGGGAAACCAGGCCAGAAGGCCGAATCGAGAAATTATAGAACAAGGTTTTCCAGTTCGAGGAGATCGAACGGGTACCCCAAAAATCATTTAAAATCAGTCTAAACCCTCCACAATCAACTATAAACTATTCCAAATCGATAACAATCAATCCTATTTCAAAACTACCAACGTCAATTAACAAAATATCAAGATTTACCTTCTTAGTTGGTGAGATGGTGATGACGATGAAGATGGTAGTTGCTCCAAAAAAAACACACACTAACACATAGTAATTGTATTCCTCAAATGGTAAAAACCCTACCTGATACTTAAGTACTTGGGCCCAAAGGCCAAGCCCATTCCCAATTTAGAATAGGTCCAATTAAATAATTCATCTTCATAAATTGACACAAATAGTCCCTCATCCTACTTATTCTTACATCAAGGGTAAAAGTCAAGAAATTAACTTTCTATTTAACTCAAATTTTCTAGCTATTACACCATCCCTATCATAGCCTTGTGCACTAAGTCCTTGGCCAGACTCTTTGTCAGATGATCTGCCAAATTATCAAGGCTAGAAAGAATCTAACCTCCTTTTGGTGGGGTAGAGCCTTTAGACCAGTTGCTTCCACCATTGTTGTTTCCAACACTATTGTTCATCATTCCTATCTTGTTGAGATTCACCCGACAGTCACACTTGATGTGACTAGTCATATTACATCTCCAACAATCCAAAACATTGGATTTATTGTTTGAATTGTTTCGGCCCTTAAACTTGTGTTTGATACCCTTTCCTTTGTAATTTGCGTTAACCTAATTTCCTTTAACCATATGGACCGAAGGTTGTCCAATGCCAGGCTTAACCTTGTTCTTGTCACTTCTTGACTACGAAGAGATTCTTCAATCTGTATTGATTATCGAGTTGTACTAGAGATAACTCATGCTTTTGATGTTTCAAGGTGTGCTTAAAAGCTTTCTAGGATCGTGGTAGTTTGTCAATCACACTCGACCCAGCGATGCATTCATTCATCTGCATACAAAACAACTTATTATACTGTTCCATGATCGACCTTGAATCCTCCATCTTATAATTATTAACATCACTAATGGGAAACTTCTTACTAGAAACATCCTCAGCGATATATTTGGATTCAAGGTGCTTATTTTGACTTATGGTGGTGCTAAAAGGAGTTTTTTTTAAAAGGTGCTTGGATTAGCTTTTATAGTGTAAAAGTCAATAAGTTTATGTTTGGCTTTAAAAGTAGGGTTATATGAGATGAAAAATCTAAAAGCCAAAAGCCACATTCTCCTTGTTTTTTTTTTAAATAGCTTTTCTTTTTATATCAAAAAACACTTTTAAAAAATGCTTCATATATATCAAAACATTATCTTTTTAACTTATTAACTTTTTGAAAAGCCACTAAATCAATAAACAGTTTTTAAACACAATTCCCAAACACCCTCTTAGGCTATGCGTACCGGTAGCTTGGGTTCGGCGGGCTTAAAGCTGCCTGGCTGGGTGGGCTGTCGGTACGCCGATAGTGGCTTAGGCGGGTTAGGAGCAGGAGCGGCTATGCCACACCGCTCTAGAAACCGTGTGTTGTGTGTGTGGTGTGTTTTATTTAATAAAAAATGGTAGGGTTGGAAGGTTCCGCACTAATCAAAGAGTTCCAGACGGTTAATTGTGGGGTCGGAGAAAAGCTATGCCCAGAGCAAAAACGCCCTTTGAAGAGAAGATGAGCCTAAAGGAAGGAAGGGCAGTGAAGGTGAAAGTGAAAGTGAAACTAAAGTGAAGACAAGAAATGAGAAGTGGAACAATTGCCTTCTTCTCTACAACTCTTCTTCCTTTGAGAACAACAACTCTCTTCCGATCATCATCCGCCATTTCTGGTTTTCTATCTTCTTCACCACGCCTCTTCTCGCTTCAGCAGAACAACAAGACTCATAGTAGTAAATCAATCAGCTCTCGTACCTCTTCTTCCATGGCGTCTTCCTTTACCCCTGAGAAAGCTAGGGTTCCACCTGCTATCGAATTGCCCCTTCCTCCCATCTCCAAGGTTTCATAATTCATCCCACCATTATTCATTCACTTTTCATCTCTATTATTATTCGGATTCATTCTTTGTCTACTTGTTTATAGGCATGTTATAAGTTAAATTAAATTATATGCACTTTGGAACTTTTAAGAATTATGTTGCAATTGGGATAAAGTTCCTGCTTCAATACTTTCATCTTTGCAGAATAAAGGAAAAAAAATAAAATTGCTGGATTAATTTAAAGCTTCACACTTGTGGAATACTTGTATGCAATCATGAACTTTTACTCCCATTGACGGTTTGAACATGTGCGTAGGGGTGTTTATATGCAATCATGCGATATTGGGATTGTTTGGGTATCTAGGGGAAGGTTCAAACGAGAAACATGTCAATTTAAGAAAACGTGAGGAGCAATCTCTGCCACTCGTTTTGCGGTTACGGTGGACGTGATCACGGAGGATTGACGCGATTCATGGGAGGGTACAGATTATTAAAGGGAGGGGGGGGGGGACCGGTCAAAGCCGCCTTTGTTGACCGAGATGAGTGGCTGGGATTGCTTCTTATGTTTTCTTAAATTGATTTGTTTCTTGTTTGTACCTCCCTCTGGGTATCTATGTGTGTATGTGTGTGGATAAATCTATAGGGGATATTGGGTTGTTCATATCAATTGATTTTGAATTTTGTCATACCTTAGAAAGGAAGAGCCAAGTAGAATGGTCATATCTTCGTTCTTGGATGTTTTAACTAATTCAATATAAAATAATTGGCACCAAACAGTAATTTTCATGTCTGTGGTGGCAGTTTTTGCAATTCTTCTAATTGTTAGTTTAATTGTACAAGTGAAGTTCCAACTGCAAAGGTCATGTTTTGCCAAATAGTCCATGCCTTATGAAAAGGGCTGATTAGACAATTGGAGTCAAATATGCAAAATGAAGACGTATTTAAACTTCCAATTTAACTTTGTTGATAAGTACATCATGTCTTTGACATATACTATAAATAAATACTGTTGCAAACTAGAAGTTAGAAAACCTTATAACGATTGGATTTTAATAGTAGCCTATTTCACTTCCAAAGTTCATTCGGCAAGAGTCGAGTGGATCTAGCATTGATGAAATAAATGGATTCATGTAGCTCTTTCGATTATCAATACGCACCTATGTGTGGGCTGCAATTGGGGATGTGTGCAGTATCAATTACAACTCGTGTGTGCATGCTGTGTTTAGATACTTCAATTTGGATTATTTATTGGCATGCGATTTTTGTATTTAATTATGTGATTTTGCAGTTCAAGATCGGGCTATGTCAGTTGTCTGTGACAGCAGACAAGGAGAGGAATATTGCCCATGCTCGTCTGGCAATTGAGGAGGCTGCCGAAAAGGGTGCCAAGCTTGTTCTTCTGCCAGTAATATTCTATTTTGAACTTTTGCCTTTTATTCTTTATGTGATTATGTCCTAGGACACAAGCTTATACAATGGGATTCGAGTTAGTTTTATGATACATCGTTATGATCTGACGATTTGACAATGAATTTTTAGCTGCATCTTTCTATGTACTTGAGTATTTTTATCTTCTACTGCTCTTGAAATTGTGTTGTGCTGTCCCTTTTGGTCACCTGCCGTGGTCTATGAAAAAGCATAGCCTACTGTGAGGCTGTGCCTTTCTTTGCTCTTCCTTTTCATATAATGTATTGTATTGATAATCTCCAAATTCATATCAACTTATCAGGATCCTGAATTAACTTGTGAGTGATGGAATAAAAGTAACACCTGTCTTTGCTTAGGACCAAAAGGTTTTGCATTCATAATGTAAAGATGTCAACTATGTGGTAGTGCATAACATAGGCAGTATATATACTTGTAAATCACTTTGTACCTCATTAGTGAGCTTAAATAGGATAATGGCTTTTGGCTAATGATCCATGAAGTTTATAGAGAAAGAAAATATGAAAATGGGTGGCAAAGTTAGCCAACTTTTTCCAGTTCATGGACTTGTTGTTTTTTGGCTAAGAGAATTTGAACTTCTTTTTCAATTCAATTACCAGTTTCAGATTTAGACTAAAAAGATTCCTTTTTGACTTGTATGTGTTTTTTTCAAGGATCCTTGTGAACTACACGTGATTCTTCTCACTTCGTTGTTTCTATTGACTGGAAATAAAAAATCTTGACGCTCATAAATCTGTCTTGTATTCCACATCCTAAGGTTCTTTCCCTTTGTTTATTTTTGTTTCCCTTGCTAATTACATTACAGCACAGTCTGCACTCAATTTGGATAGCTTTATATGTTCCATAATCTTGTGATTTCCCATTTCAGGAAATATGGAATAGTCCATATTCAAATGATAGCTTCCCTGTCTATGCTGAGGACATCGATGCTGGGAAGGACTCTTCGCCTTCAACCGCAATGTTGTCTGAAGTTGCTCGTTCTTTGAAGATCACGATAGTTGGTGGGTCAATACCAGAAAGATGTGGGGACAAACTGTACAATACCTGTTGTGTTTTTGGGGCTGATGGAAAGCTGAAGGCCAAACACAGAAAGGTATAGTTCAAAATGTCACTTATATGCAATTGTATCATCATTATCACTGCGTGACGCTTTTCCATTGTTTCAAATTATTCCAATTGAAGATGTAAGCATACGGTTTTTACTATTTTAAACCTGTCTCATGGATATTTATCAAGTCCTGATGGTCACCACTGGATTGTGATAGGAAATAGGAAGGATGATCAATTATTTCGGCATGTATTATTTCACATTTAATGGAAAGGGCTTGCATCATACTTAATGGGGGTCCATGATTGCATACATACTAACTTCTGCTAAGCACTGTGATATGATATGACTACTTGACAGATACACCTTTTTGATATCAATATTCCTGGAAAGATTACATTTGAGGAATCAAAAACTCTTACAGCGGGAGAAACTCCTACTGTTGTGGATACAGGTCTGTTTGTAATTTAATGCTGAATGTTTTGCATCAGAATTCTCTGATTTTTGCAATGTGTGTATTTCGTAGCTTTTATGTCTTTTATGTCTTTCCCCTTTCAATTGTGTAGCCACTGATATGTAGTCTATGTGGTGTTACATTCACTTTGTTGTTGGTATTACGATCATACATCCATCATCCCAAGTGGTTCTTTTTCGAGCTTCAAAATATGCAATCCCATATTGTTCATTAATTTATAAGATCCTACCATCCACTTCTGTATGGCGTTTTCCCCCATGTTTCTAGGCCTTTTGGGGTGTATCTGTGGGCATTTGCCGCATATCAAAAGGGAAAGGAATTATCAGGCGCCTCTGTATTTATTCTGGGAGTAGCGGCATAACCTGGTTTTATTATTCTTTGATTTCTTGTTATGGTATATGGCATTAGTGTCTATGTCAGTTATTTCTTATATGCTTTGAGGTTCAAGTGCATGGTAATGAGTCCCATTTTATCGTTCTTTTATCTCAACTCTTTCCAAGAACAAGATTTGCTTTTTCACGATGTCTTTTCTTTTCTCAACTCCTAAGCAGATCACTAATTTCCACTTCTTATCATCTCTTATCAAGTAGTAAACTGTTGATATAAACATCAAATGCAAAAACTTTCGAAACCATAATCATAAGACTACAAGTGAAAAAAAAATGCACCATTTTGTTATAGTTGTGTATGACATTAAGAGATTATTGTTTGTAAAGAGATATGCAAGAATAGATGTAATGTAAATTTATAGTATTGAAGGGGAAGAGGAAAAATAGAGTGAATATATAGGCTGGTCGAGGCATGTGTAGGAAGGCATGAGATCATGTGAGAAGTGCCATTTTTGGTGAGAAGTGTGAGTAGTGTTTTTAAGCCATTGATCACTTTTAATCAAATACCCTCCCATGAATTGCGGCTTAAAAGGGAATTGATCTGGTGCATCCTGATGCATCTTATCGTGGTGCATCTCATCCTAATGTTCGTCCATTTCTCATCTAACTGTTGATAACCACTTTTCACACTTCTCATCATATTTGGCTCTTCTCACGGAACCCAACTCTAGGTAGGAATTGCCATATCATCCAACTTCATACACCTCTCAAGTTGGAGGGTATCTATTTAACATGCCTAGGTCATTATATATAGGATTCATTTGAGCCCTACAAGTGACTTAGGGGTCGTTTACTTAAACACTTACCCAATATTTTAGTGTCTTCAAACGGTATCATATGTAACAATTTATCGCTAAGCACTTACCGGGTAAGATTCGTAATCTCACTTACCGGGTAAGGCTCTCGGTTCATGCCATCGCTCTTATCGGGTAAGATTCTAGTCCTTGTCATGTTCATTAGGTAAGGTAAATTCACCTGGCCCCTTGGTCAAAATATCTGCACCCTGCTCCAATGAGTGCATCCAAACTGACTCAATAGCATGCTTTTGGATGCTGACCACTTTCAAAAGAATGAATGGCATATCTTGATGTACAATGAAACTAAGTCAAGTTAGATGATCATCTGCGGGGAATGCACTATTTCTTGCGCTATTCCTATTTCGTACACCAAATCCTCTCCTATATAAATACACTATTGTTGCAACATTTTAGGGTTTTGAATAGTAAAACACCAAATTTGGTGCAACACTATTCACCAACATTATTTTTTTGTTAAGGTTTTGATATTTACAAAATTGTCTCTCAATTTTAAAGCTAAGTATTTTTATTTTATCTCTTGTTTAATAACATTTTTGTAAATTACAATTATGTTAACTTTTTTAAGTTTATTAAAATTTAAATATTTAAATTTAGTAAATCCAACTAATTACGAGTTGAGAGTTCGTGTGAATAATGTAAGATCTTTGTGACAGAACAGTGATTTATTTATGCTGCATTCTGCTACTCGTTTTATATCAAAACCTTCTTTTATGTTGTTAATATAAGTTATAATGTTGTTGCTTTCATTACTAAGATTCTTCATTGCAAAAATTTATGCAGATGTTGGACGCATAGGTATAGGTATTTGCTATGACATTCGATTTCAGGAACTGGCCGCATTATATGCAGCTAGAGGTTTGCTATTCTCCTCTGTTCCATTAACATGCAACAGTTATCATCTTGGAATGTTACAACATATTAACTGCTATGGAGCGAGTATTATTTTTGCAACTTTTCTAAAACTGTATCGGTTATTAAAACAATCTCTGTGTTATACTTATCTCGATATTTTTGACAATTATCATACAATAGCTGTATATAATTTACCATGACATATTATACCAAAATAGTCATGCTAGGATTATTTTTCAACAAAAATTTATAAACCTGTCAGATGGATTATTAGTGGATTAATTAAGTTAATTGCCAACTGTAATCAGTTTGGTATTATAAGTAACCTCACTTTAATTTTAACCGACAAAAATTAGCCAATGAAAAATTCTTTATTAATGGGTAGTTGTTTAGTTTTATTTCTATAGCCCTAGTAAATACAGTCCTGGTGAGTTATTGCTAACTGGTAGTTTCAGTAACACTTCAATGTGTATATTGTTAATAAACAATCCGTTAGCAGAATAACTCGATTCAGTTTCTTAAGTTCTGTATACATGGGTTAATAGATAAGACATACTTCACACAATCGTCTAATGTCTAGACTCTAGAGTTCATTCGGTGATCGATCTTGAGTTGAGAGATCGGAGTTGATATGTTTTGAGGTAAGGGAACTAAAATCTTAAAAAAGTATTCTCCATCTGCGTTGCAAACTTATGTGCCTTTGTATGTTGCAGCTGTATAATTACAAATTAGCTGTTACTTTGCTCTTTTTATTTGTTGATTTTGTTCTCTGGATTTGATATGTTTTCACCTATCAGGTGCTCACCTACTTTGTTATCCTGGGGCTTTCAACATGACTACTGGTCCACTGCATTGGGAGTTACTACAAAGGGCAAGGTATGTAATTATTATTTTAGGCCCTACTCCCTGGTATACCCATTGGCTTGTTTAGGTCAATCATTGATTTGTTCTTTCATTTCTCTATTTGCATGAGTCACTAATCAAAAAAACCGAGACCATAGTCATATATGAAGAGTAGGTTGAATTATGTCCTGTGAATTTATACTCTTTCCTTCCTATAACTAGATTTCACTTTGAATGATGAGAATTCAAGACTACTACTTTTCAAAATTTGATTTTGATATGGATGTTAATGGCAAAAATCTTTTTATGCCAACTCCGTTTTACAGTTGATATAGTTATGAGTTGTTTCTCTACAACCTAAACCCTCTTTGTTTTTGAATTTCAAAGTTAACCACTTTGACAGTTAGAAGCTGTGGAATGAACCTAAAGTGAGTGTATTTCTCTATACAAGTTGTGTACTCGTGTGATGCATAGTACTGTAAACCGAAAATCAAGAATTAATGCCATTTCTCATCAAAATAGAAAATCTGAAATTTATGTTTGAAAAAGATGGAAATTACAAGTGATAGTTGAACATATAATGCTAATTTAAAAGACAAAAATAAAGCCCGAAATAATTTATAGATACTGACTCAAATTAAACATTACAAGATTCTAGTTTTTTGTTATGGCCTGTTCTAATTAAATTTGTTAATCCAAATTTTAATAATTTAGATTTAAAAATAAAGATGTAATCTATTTTAGTTTTAGTGATAAAGTAACTTTTTTATTCAGATAACAATAATAATAGAGATTATGTTGCATCAGTAGAGCTCAATGATTGTATTGTGTCTGAACGTGTTTATCAATCTGTTATTAGTTAGTTTTATAGAGTTCAAAGAACTTAAATAAGGTTTTGTACATTTGCGGTAATTGTTTTATAAACTTCAAATTAAGGTTTTACATTACTAAGCAGTACCTGATGCTTAATAAGTTGTTTTTAGAACTTCTTACTATATGCTTTATTGCTTTATAATAAAGTATAGATAATTTGCAAATGATACAAGTTCTCTTTGCATAGAAACCCTTTTGGGCATGATGCTTTTATGCACATGCACATTTTCGCTAAGTTTGTTTAATAGTAACAAGGATAAATTTTCTTCATCAGTTATTGTCCGATTGCCATGCCTGACCCAAAACCATCTTGAGTTCATACTTAAAAGTACCTTGAAGAGTTGAAGTCATTGTCGAATATGTTCAGGACATTTAATTTCCATGCCAAACATTAGCCTGGATTATGTAAGTAAGCCCCCAACCAATTCTTAACCGTAGCACCACCAAAAGAGGTTTTGTAGCTCTAATACACTATTGTACATGACCTGTCAAAGTAGCTTTATCTTTAGCTCAACTTTGAGAGTTTTAGGGGCCGTTTGCCAAATTCTTACTGGGTAAGCACTTACTGACAAGAGATTCACCTTCATTTACCTTGTCGTGTAATATTCTTAGTTCTTACCGAGTAAGACTCTTGGTCCTTGGCTTGTTTCTTACCGGGTAAGTTTTTGATCCTTTTGTCATGCTCAATCAATAATGTAAACGATATTGGTAAGTACTTACCTGTAAGCGTTTAGTAAACGGCCCCTTAGGAGTGAAGTAGTAGATATATAGTAAGCTTAGCTTGATAGAGTTCGCAGTGAAGTAGATAAAAGGGTGCCATGGCGCAAGACGCATCTCTGCCGTTACAGTGTCGATAAGACCTGTAGCGTTTGTGTAAGGCCTGGCTCAAGGCGTCCTGGTGCGCCGTATTGTGCGTTTTTTGCAAGGCACGGCTTTTTCAGTTTCTTTTTAATTGTTCAAAAAAATTAGTTTTTTAGCATTTGTATTTTTATACTTTAAACTATAGATTTTACACTTCTCACTGTTTATTGAATCCACATGTCACACACATGGTTAAATGAAGTTGTAAACCCCTTCCAAGCTCTATTTTGAATAATTAAAATACTAATATATATGATATTTTTTTTTCTAATATGAATGCAAAATTTCTAATATCATTATCTCATTGAATAATAAATAGTAAACAGACTTTTAACATAGTCAGGGATAGAAGCGTGAACACTTCCAGAAATTACTTTTTAAGTCTTCACTGAAGAATAGAAATTTTCTAAACCAGTCAAAAAAAAAATTTGCTTCCTAAACACAAAGACACAAGATAACTGAACAGGGGCTTTCAGTTGAGGTTGTGCAACAATGAGATTCTAGGCATATGTTTTTTTACTATGACAGTTTAATTGGGTGAAACTTTGTAACATCATTTATTTTTATATGCCTTTTTTTCCCTTGACCAATAATTTTTATCCCTTTTGCTTCACTAACTATTTTTATTTTTGATATGCAGGGCTGTAGATAATCAGGTATGCTGCTTGCTCCTGTTCTTTATATTGACTGAATTTATACCCGTGTTTGCTTCCTACCGAGTCGATTACATATGGGATCAAACGGAAATTCCCAAACTACCCTCTCCTCTTCCTAGAATAAATAAAAGGTGTTTCAGATCTAACCTTTTCTACGAAATTCAACTGTTTCAAAGCAGGACATCAGACATCCAGATTACAATGACCGTGAGAAGTGACTAACAGTTTCTTATTTTTTTATTCTTTTATTTACTTTAATTGCTTAATAGCATGGTAAGAGTTTTCTAGAGGATATAACAAGTGAATCTAGACAACGAGAGATCATATTTATAGAAATATGGAGAGTAAAGTGATGGAATTAGACAAGTATGAGAATCATAGTGAATAATTTATAACAAACTCGAAAGTCTTGTGTGGTTGAAAAGTTCCATTGAAGTTGAAATGCAAGTCTGTAGGATGGCTGTAAGACCTGCTAGATGTATGCTGCATAATGTTGGCCACCAAATACTTGTACACAAGATGAGTGTTGCAAACTGTGTGTAAGGATTTTTAAGCTACCATAGACAACTGGAGGTGAAGGGAGAGGTAGATGGTGGATGAGGGAGGGTTAGAGAGCCAGCAATTAGGTTTGCAGAACATCATTGAAGAAGGGGGGGGGGGGGGGGGGGGGGGTCTACTTTCTCTTATTTTCTTCTATGCGTTTGTGGTACTTATTTGTTTTAACCGTCTTTCTTGCTCTACTTGTACTTTTAAAAACTCTAAGTACCAAAAGTGTCAGTTTTAACTTTTTTTTTTCTTTCAAAAACCTCACCACCTAGTTAAGTATAATATTTCAAGAAACATTTTTGTAATATGTGATGATATGTTACATGTATTCAAGTTTCTAACTTAAAAACATGAAAAATTGCAACTGTCATTTTGGTACGTCCCTGAAAATTGCAATGTCTTCATTTTTGGAAAAAAGATATCAAGGTGTGCGCAAGCTTTATGATGGCCACAAGACCTATCCCGCTATTCACTCGATGCTATGAATTCCTTGTGACAGTTGTATGTAGCAACTTGCTCTCCTGCTCGAGATGCTGGCTCTGGGTATGTGGCATGGGGCCATTCCACCCTTGTTGGACCAGTAAGTTTGTCGTCTCTTTCAAAGTCGTAAAAATACTGGGCTTTTTTGGTTTAGTTTTCCGTTGTGTTTGTATTTATATTTCAAGTGTTATGATACATGACAGTTTGGAGAGGTTTTGGCTACCACAGAACACGAAGAGGCAACCATCATAACAGAGATTGATTATTCAGTAATTGAGCTAAGGAGGTAAAAGTCGACTCTCATATATATGGTAGTCAAATATCTCTTATCTGTTGCTTATAAATCGGTGTTTTATAGGACCAATCTCCCACTACAGAAGCAACGTCGTGGTGACCTTTACAGCCTGGTTGATGTTCAGAGGTTAAATTCTCAATGATTGCTGCCATATTTGGTAATTCAAATCTATCGACCTTTCTTCTTTTTCCAAAAAAAAAGAAGAAAATTTTATCGATCTTGTAATGTGGCATGTCTGTGTATTTTATCGCTGAAGAAAAGTCTGCTGTGTGCTCTTGTAACTTTTTACATCCCATGTTCCCTTATACTTATTATGGAACTGGTGATGCCTGAGAGCCGCTCTCTGTTGCTACTCTAAATAGGAAATAAGGGAAAAATTCTTGGAGATATATTTTGCCCAAATGCTTTACCTTCTACTTACCAAAAACTTCTTTTCGTCTATTAGTGTTGTGGTGGAGTGGATAAGGCTTACGGGTTTATAGTGCCTAATCCGGGTTCGAATCCCTCCATGCGCAACCTGTGGACATTTACAAAGGGGCATGCTTTAGCGTTGATCTTGCCGGGGATTAGTCGGGCCATAGGCTCGGACAACCTTCCCAAAAAGAAAAAGAAAAAAAAATATTTTCGGTCTTCCGAAAACTCCCTAATCACCTATATATCAACTAGTAACCTTTGGGGGTTACGTGTATTATTGTTCTTACAGTAAACTATTTTTTCGTTCATGGTTGTTTGTTGCAAAGTTGCTCTAGTCGTCCACGTGGTTTAGAAATTATGGTTTTTGTTTTAGTGGTTCACAATTCTTTGCTTTTGTCCTTGTGGATGACAATAACAATGAGTTATTTATTAGAGATGAAAACCATAATTTCAAAAGCAGAAGGGAAGACATTCACAATCCTTAACATGATTCCGTAGAGAAAATGAGAGTAATTGAACTGTGGTAATGGGGTTATCATACTTGTAAGGAAGTAAATGCGTGGGTGATAAGTTGGCAAAATAACTAGGGTTTTGGTGATTAAACTATAGCTCATAACTATAAACGAAAGACTTTCTTTGTATTAGCCTACTCAAATGCCATTAATATGAAAGCTACATGTTAAATGGTTCATTTACGGACAATACGAAAATTTCTTATGATCAAAATTTATAGGGTAAGATTATTTCTTAACAAAATGACAAATAATTGTTGGTAGTTACCAACCCCTAAGGTTTTCACATCGACAATAAATGAAGACTAGGTCAATCGTCTATAAGGAAAATCTTATAAGGTTGGTTCTAACAATGTTGAACATAATTTGGTTTATAAGCTTATAAAAGATGGGAAATCTTATGAAATTCAGTAAGAGTCCATCTTTAAGGGACTTGGATTAGGCTTGGAAGTTTGACCTATAAATAGAGTTAATGGTCAAAAGATGGACCTTAGGTCTTGGACATATAAAGAAACTCGACAGATTCACTTTCTCATGCAAGAATGCAAATAGATATATAGTTGATCATCTAAATAAACTCTTGATACTACTGCCTAAGTGGGGGCGAAGTTCTATTTAAGGGTACTTCAAAGCAGGCCTCTATCTTTATCGTTCAACCTTTGTTGATTTCCCGTTAGTATATTTCCATCTTTGTTCAATATTTTTCACATGAGTTTTGCACACAACAATATACACATATTTTGAATTTCTGGTACTATAACCTTGGTTCTAACAATCTTGAACATGATGGATCCAACATCCATGACAAAGAACCATGTGGAGAAACCGTAAAACTTCAAGGAAACGAGTTTTAGACATTGGCAACAAAAGATGTTTTGCCTAACAACTCTTCATGTCTCCAACACATGACGAGCTCACAAATCCATTCGTGAGTGTTGGACATTTTGTTTCTACTGCCTCCTAAATGCAACAATTTGAAAAAGGTGGTGGAAACTTGGAAGAACAACGAGTATCATTATAGAAATTATATACTCAACGCTGTTGATGATTCCCTATATGATACATACTCAACTTTCAAAACAGGCGGGCAAATTATTGAGATTATTGGAGAGAAAATACAAAACAAAAGTAGATTGCTTGAAATAGGCCCTATACATCGATGGCTCTTCAAACTTTCAATTGGAGCAGGACCACGTGTCGTCTTAAAGTCGCCACATGGGGCATGATGGTATATTCGATATGCTGTGATGTTAAGTCTACCAACAATGAAGCCATATACGAAGCTCTGATGCAGGAATGAAGTTGGCTAAAGACCTAGGAGTAATGGGGATATAAGTTAAAAACAATTTCATTTTTGTAGTCAACCTAATGAACAAGGAATGCGTGAGGAAGGACTCGTATAGAATTGTGAAGTTGGTTCAGAGGTGGTTTCAATATGCCAAGTACTGAAGCCTACATAGTGTTATCAGATATTTGAACTAAAAAAGACTTTGGAACTTAGAAGATATACTTTTGTACCTCCACAACACACTGATTCACTGGAAGACATTACATATACAAGGAAAATATCATTAGTAGAAGCATATTGTGTTATTAGTTTCTACAATCGAGGTATTAAATTACCCGCATCCCTGTAATTGTTCAAAAGGATGACGTCCCATATTGACATCCACAGTGCATCCACGATCTACTGTATCATCCGCGGTTTTTCCCCTCATTCAAGGGTTTTTCCCCTCATTACGAGTTCCTTTATCTTTTTGTTCGCATTATGTTTGTTATGTTTCCCGTGTTTGTTTCAACGTGGTTGATCTTTAGTTGTTAAGGTTCTACAAGCACACCTTAAATTATATTTAGGCTATGTTTGGCAAACGTAGCTTATAAGCTAGCTGTTGATTGATAAGCTTGCTAGTAGCTGATAAGCTAGCTGTTGAATAAATTATGTTTGGCAAAAAACTAGCTTATGAGTATGTAAAATGACCAAAAAGGGTATATTTGAATTTAATAATTAATATTTTTTTTTTTTTTTTTTTTTTTTTTTTTTAAAAAGGTTCAGCTGGGTTTGCCCAGATTACATCCTTGGTAAATTTTACCGAGAGCTAAAGCATGCTCCCCTGGGATTAATACTCAGTGGCCCCTGGTTGCTCACCACTGGATTCGAACTTGGGTGGATTTTTCTCCAACACCAAACCTTAACCAGTAGGCTGCCCCATTGGGGTTTTTAATAATTAATATTAATAAGGGTATAATTGCAAAAAGCTACAATAAGCTCCTCATAAGCTACTCAAAGTAGCGTTTCAAAAAGCTAGCTGATAAGCTAGCTTCCTGGTACATGTTTGGATGAACTAGCTTATAAGCTAGCTTATGCTTGCCAAACAAAGCCTTAGTGTAATTTTGACACAAACAAGCCTGTTATCAATTCTTTTCAGTCTCATATTATCAACTATTTTGGATCTTTTTAGTTCTTTTCCGTATTAAAAAATGGACTTCTCTCAACTATTTTTTTGCAATCCTATTATATAGTTAACTTTCTTTCACTCCCCTACTTTTTGAGCCTAAGCAGGTTGTAACTACCTTGTTTGTAAGCTAAATTCTGTGTAGATCTTTCTATATGTGTTGTGAAGTCGATTTCGTGATGCATACAACACTAGAAACCCATTCTATACAAAAATATTTTGGTACTCATTCATGAGATTGAAGAAAAAATACAAATAAAACAAATAGGCGAGTTACAAACGAAAAGAGATGATCAATGATTTAATATATTCATATTCGTATGCTCCGATGATCATCTTACAAGTGGAAGAAGCATGTATTCGACGTAGAAAAGCTGTGGATGAAAAACCAAAAAAAACGGTTTTAGTATTCATGTATATAAACAACGTACCAAAGAAATAAGATCGTAACCCTTATTTACCTTCCAAAGAAATAGGTACATAGATGATATGGATGCCATGCTCTTCAAATCAACTGATTTTGATCGTACCCAGAGTGCCAACATTGTTGCAAGATGTCCCAATATCTATTGTGAATTTAGAAGAGATTATGATATATAAAGTAACCGCAAATGATTTCTAGTTATCCTTGATACTCGCTTTTTAATTTTTGTATTTGTGGCGTTTCAGTTTCAAATCCAAGGATAGCATTAACATGGTTACTTTGAACTTTCCTTTTAAGCATGCACGGTTTTGATCAATTTCTTTGAATGATAAGGAATAGGTTAGTATTTTGAACCAAAGCGGGTAAATCTAAGATTGTTTAGAAAACCATATGATAAACTAGTTGTATCCTGGTAAACCATAACTACTTATGGTAGTTACCAACATTTTTTGAATCTCTTACCGTGACATACTTGCTCCAGGTAGATGATGAGGTTGTTCCGACGAAAATAGCAACACCATAAGTGATTCCAAGAAGCCAAATGCAAGACCAAAACATCTGCAAATGACCAAGTGATTTTCCTGATTTTAGTTGAAGCAAATTCATACCAAAATATCACACAATTCCAATCGATTTTATGTATTTTTTTTGTTGGTGATCTTAGTGAAACCATCGGTTTAGTTTAGGTAATTGGATTCACAAGATAATAATAGGGTTGGTAGTTAAGCTATTACATGAGGTAAGAGGTATGAAGTGCACACTTATGTAAGCTAACAAAAACATGGGATCGTTGGATGGTTATGTATTGCAAGTCACTAAGTGGAAAAAGGCAGTGCAGGCCGATGCGTTTTGGTAATAAAAATAGCTCGAGTCGTATGTTTAGCAACAAAAGGTTTGTGCACGGGTTGTGCATTTTTTTTCTTTTGAAAAGAACACGTACATGTCATGCATTTTTATCAGGTTTTGTAACTTATATGTTTTTTTAGCCACTACTAATTATGTCCAACAATGAATCTTATTTGATGGGCAAGTATTATCAGTTTTAATATAGATAAGTCATGATACTTAATGTTTAAATAGTAACAATTTCTGCCAAAATCGAAACCGAGAATTGAGATGGTCTTTTAGTGAATTTCGTGATACCTAGGAAGAATAGGGTTGAAATCACTTAAGAAAAAATGAGCTCTCACGTGATCTCAAATTCTCACGTAATCATTTGCATATAAGTTGATTATATGTTGATCTCTGGAATCGACCAAATTCAAGTTGATAAAGCGAAAGAG